>ML785264.1:370542-397570 GCA_009831015.1 Picea engelmannii
CTGTGAAATATTTATTTTTATTTTTTAAATAAAATTTGTATTTGGCTTATTTAGCTTAACTAGAAGGAAATTCAGGTTAATCGCAAAACTATATGGCAACTACATTAAAGTAAAATCATGGTAAGATATTTTGTCTAGTACATCTTATGATAAATCTATAAACTATATGTCATCATAGAAAAATAAGGTTTTCTCCATCCCTTGTGAGTCAAATTCTTTTAAGAGGCTGTTTTCTTTTAAGATTATGAAACCAACTCATTTGTTAGCATATTATTCATGTTTCAAAATAATCATCATAAATAATTATAAAGTGTTAACTATCATGTTCATTTCCAAAATTACTTAGCAAGGACTAAACTGTCATGCAGCTCTTATTAATTTATCAATCAATTAATACATACATTACTTTATACACTATTATAAATTAATACTTTAATTTATATAATACATTAATATGTAATTGTGTTATTAATATATCAATAATATTCCATTACATTATTAATTTATCAATCAATCAATTAATATATTTTTTAATGTATTAATACCTTATTAATATATTAATAATTTAATATATTGCATTATACATTAATGTATTATTACTTTAATTTATACATTAAATTAAAGTAATAATGTATTATTACATATATTTAGTTTACTATTTATTAATTTATTATTAATATATTGCTTTATTTATATATTAAAATTTTAATAATATATTTATTAATGCATTTGTTGTATTAATATATTTAATGTATTTATTTATATATTTAATGTATTACATTACTAGTGTATTAATATTTTAGCAATGTATTAATTAATTATATTACATTATTAATGTATTAATTAATATACTATAAATATAAATCAATTACTTTGATATATGATGATGATTAGCGTCCACTAAGACTTAATTGGTCTATCTGAACTTAAGAGGGTAAGTGATTACTTGTGATTCTTTAGAATTTTGTTTTTGTGCTCCAAAAGCATGAAGAGAAGTTTTCCAAGATCACCATACTTTTGTTGAGTTAAGAGGTTAGGAAGGTTGGTAGTGTGATCAATATTTTGAAAATGAGATCTAATATGGGTATAAGCTGGACAATCTAAGAGAAAGTGTTTTTCATCTTCAACCTTCTTAGTGTCACAAAGCTGACACACTCTTTCATCCCATGGCATTTTAGGAATTGACCAACACCCAGTTTCACTATGGAGCTCATGAGAATTTGTTCTTATCTTAGTAATGTTTATTTTTTTCTTTACACTTGACAAAACAGATAGATAATTTTGATATTCTAGATTAGGGTTGATTACATCTTTATAATACCTTAATTTTCTTTTTTCCTCTAACTTTTTATCACACCACATTTTTTCCTTAAATTTTTATTTGACATTTTTTTTAATAGTATCTTTATTCTGCAAAATGGTTTCTTCCATGATTCCCCAATAGTTTAGCCAAGACTGGGCATCTTTATGCCATCCTCACTTGAGTTGATGGTGGTTATGACTCGATTTTGAAGCAATTTTAGGTAGCCTCTTGTCTTCCATGTTGTTTAACTTGTTCTTATACATTAGGTATCTAGTCATAGCCATGCTCTCAATGGTGGAGAGTCTTGTTTCTATGAGGAGGATGGGATAGGGTGTATTTCCTTTAATTTTGAGATTATAGGTTATAAAATTATTTTATATTTGCTCTATCTTTCTCCAAGATTCACGAGAGATACTACAACACCAGACTTCACATCCATAAAGAATAATAGGTGTAACAAGAGCCTCAAAGAGTTTCTTCTTATCCCAACTCCAAAGATCAACTGATTTACAATTGTTTTCAAGCCCATAATAAGCTTTCCATCCCCCAATAATCATTTTTTCAATGCTATAGTTCCAATTAAGCTTGTGGTGAATATCAATTCCAAGATATTTGTATGAAGTCACTTCCTCCAAGTTTTTGTTGTCATATACAAAGGTATCATAAGGGATCTTATCGGATTTAATAATCATGACCTTAGTCTTATCAGTATTAACAGTCATACCCATATTGGAGCAAAAATCCTTGAAGATTCCTAGTTGGTTTTCAAGATCATGGGGACTCCTTGCCATAAAAACAATATCATCAGCATAAAGAAGAAGATTGATGACTATACCAGTGAGAGTAGGGCCTACACAACCTACTTTTTCCAAGCATTCTTCTAATTTATCAATGTATATGCCAAAAAGGGTAGGGGACAAGGGACAACCTTGTTTGACTCTCATATTTCAGTTAATCTCTTTTGACTAGCCCTCAATGTTTTAAAACTTGGCAATAATGTTCTCATACATCCTTATTGTAGCATCCCTCAACTCGAGAGGCACTTTTATGTATTCCAACCTATTCCAAAGGTTTTTCCTAGGAACCATGTCAAAAGCTTTTCTAAAGTCAACAAAACAACAAAAAAGATTGGTTTTAGTATTGTGGAACTCCTCTGCAATGATCCTAAAAGTAACAAGATGGTCCAAAGTTGAATGATATCTCCTAAACCTTGGCCTTTAGCTCTTTTACCATGACTTTTTGTTCATGAAATTTATATATTATTATTATATATTACATTAATGTAATACAATACATAATAGACCATTAATTTATATACATCAATGTACTAATTTATAAATGTATTAATTTATCATTGTATTAAGACTTAATGTTTTAATGTATCGTTTTTTTAGTAATGTATTTATTAATGTATTAATACATTAATAGTTTAATATGTTACATTATACATTAATGCATTCTTACTTTAATTTAAACATTAAATTAATATGATGATGATGATGATGATTAACGTTCACTAAGACCGAATTGGTCTATGAGACCTTAAGAGGGTAAGTGATTACTTGTGATTATTTAGAATTTGTTTATGTGCTTGAAAAACATTAAGAGAAACTTTCCAAGATCATCATACTTTTGTTGAGTTAAGAGGTTACGAAGGTTGGTAGTGTGACAAATATTTTGAAAATGAGATCTAATATGGGTATAGGCTAGATAATCTAAGAGAAAGTGCTTTTCATCTTCAACCTTCTTAGTGTCACAAAGGTGTCACAAAGTGCTTTTCATTTTAGGAATTGACCAACCCCTAGTTTCACTATGGAGCTCTTGAGAGTTTGTTCTTATCTTAGCAATGCTTATTTTTTTCTTTACACTTGTCAAAACATATAGATAATTTTGATCTTCTAGATTAGGGTTGATTACATCTTTATAATACCTTAATTTTCTTTTTTCCTCTAACTCTTTATCACACCACCTTTTCTCCTTAAATTTTGATTTGACGTTTTTTTTAATAGTATTTTTACTCTGCAAAATTGTGTCTTCCATGATTCCCCAATAGTTTAGCCAAGACCGGGCATCTTTATGCCATCCTCACTTGAGTTGATGGTGGTTATGACTCATTTTTGAAGCAATTTTAGGAATCCTCTTGTCTTCCATGTTGTTTAACTTGTTCTTATACATTAGGTATCTAGTCATAGCCATGATCTCAATGGGGGAGAGACTTGTTTCTAGGAGGAGGATGGGATAGGACGTATTTCCTTTAATTTTGAGATTATAGGTTATAAAATTCTTTTGTATTTGCTCTATCTTTCTCTAGGATTCATGAGAGATACTGCAGCCCCAGACTTCACATCCATAAAGAATAATAGGTGTAACAAGAGTCTCAAAGAGGAGTTTCTTCTTATCCCAACTCCAAAGATCAGTTGATTTACAATTGTTTTCAAGCCCATAATAAGCTTTCCATCCCCCAATAATCATTTTCTCAATGCTATAATTCCAATTGAGATTGTGGTGAATATCAATTCCAAGATATTTGTATGAAGTCACTTCCTCCAAGTTGTTGTTGTCATATACGAAGGTATCATAAGGGATCTTATTGGATTTAATAATCATGACCTTAGTCTTGTCATTATTAATAGTCATACCCATATTGGACCAAAAATCCTTGAGGATTCTTAGTTGGTTTTCAAGATCATGGGGAATCCTTGCCAAAAGAATGATATCATCGGCATAAAGAAGAATACTGATGACTATACCAGTGAGAGTAGGGCCGACACAACCTAATTTGGGCCAAGGAGGCCACCTAGGGGAACACCCACCTAGGGCACACAAGTCAATCACCTAGGCGCAATACTTCTTCACCTTTTGATGATGAATTAAATATATGTAAAATAAATGGTTCCCTTGGTATATAAGGTGAACTGGGACTAAAATAAAGCATTCTTACCTTTTCTTTTGAAGCTATGTGTCTTGGTTGTTTTCTTTTCCAATTTTTCATTTTACATTCACGACAATTTCATTTTTAGGGTTTCTGAATAATAACTAGTGTGCCTTCCTTCATGGCTATCTCTTGGTGACTCCATTTGCCATGCTTCCACCTTTGAGAGAAAGCTTATCTCATTAGCTAGCCACTCTCTTAGGGAGAAAATCATTTCCTTTGAATTTTTGGAGGCAGAAGGGAGGGCACACCAATTGGGGTTTGCACCCTTGTTGGTTTCTTCTTTGTGGGAATGAAGTGAGTGTGCCCTCTTCCATGGCTGCACTCGGATTCTCCCACTAATCCCTGGAGCTCACTCTAAGATCGCCAAAACCTCTTGGCCACTCGCGGATCACCCTGGTCTAGATCCCCATTTGCTTGGTCACCCAAACTAATGGTGCGTCCCTGTTCAGATTTGTGCCCCTAAGGAGAGTTTTTGGTCAGAAGCCAAGCTATGGCTTGTGTGGTAACCTTCTCTTGTAGATCTCCTTCTTGGGCAGATCAATTGGTATTAGAGCCTCAAGATCCATGGAAAAGCTTCCGATCTTGAAGATTGAGCCAAATTGTTTTGGGGGGTTTTCATGAAATAATCCAGAGTTTGCCCATTCCAGGGTTTCCATTTTATGAAAGAAGATCCACAGATATCATAAGCCCCAAGGGAGCCCACATATCCATTGCCACAGAGAGGAGCTCCACATATCTCTCCCTCTAGACCAGTTCAAGCTCCGTTGCCTCAGGGTTTTGAGTCCTCTGTTCTCAAAACAGAGTCCTTTGTTCAACATTGCAAACTAGGGGCACCTTTTTTCTTCATCCAACCTCATAATTCCTCCATGAAAAGATCCTTAGACAGTCGAATTAGATTCCAACACATCAAATCCCATCCAAGATCTTGCCTCCATCCTTAATGAGCTGCTCAGAATGCAACAACAAAATAATCCAGATCCATTCTAGTTGGACACTTGAATCCAACTACCCAAGTTTGTTGGGAAAACGAATGGTGAAATGGTGGATTCTTGGATCCGTAGCCTATCCAACTATTTCAATACATGTCCAGGCCTTACCTAGGAAAGAAAACTCCATATTGTCACCTTGCAATTAGAAAGACTGACACAAACTTGGTGGGATACAGAGCAAGAGAAGACCACATTTGTGATAGATATTGGGGATGCTCCAGAATCCTCTACTTCGCAACCCATCAAAACCTGGTCTCGACTTTCTGAAGCTTTCAGAAATCGCTTCTACCCACCTGGGTATGTGCAATCCTTATGGATCAAATGGCACCAACTTCGACAACTCCCTTCACAAGGAGTGTAAGGCTACACAAACTTCTTATGGAAGATGCACCTCTTACTTCATGTTCCAGATCCGGAAGAGGAACTCATATTAAAATTTGTGGTTGGTTTATTAATTTAATTCCGTCAAGAAGTAGAGCTGTTTGAAAATACAACTTTAGATAAAACATTTTAGAGAACTTTGGCTATAGAAAGGAAAGTCGCTCCTAGAGGTTGTATTCCTCAGTCTCGCCCTTACACCAACCCCCCCACCTCTCAACCATCTAGCTCCCATCCCTCAACCCACTTTACACCTCCTCGGACTCAAAACCCCACACCCAATATAATTAGAAGGACACCCTGCTGCTCATTCTACAAAACTACTTCACACAATTCATCAGATTGTCGAATCCTCCAAAATCTAAAAACCAACAAAACTCTACTCACTGAGCTCAATGTACCTTCCCAAGTAGAATATACCGAAGAAGTTCCTCTGTACAATCCCAGAGAAGTAGATCCTTCATTGATTCTAATGACCCAGGAAGATTCGAACACATCCACCCAACCCCTCTTCACCCATAACTGCCAAATCAAAAACGCCTTCGATTTACTGATTATGGACAATGAAGCCAAAAAAATTTGGTGTCTCAAGCCCTTGTCAACCACCTTACTCTTGTAACCACTCCACATCTGCAACCCTATCAACTTGGATGCGTCCAAAAGGATGGCCCTTGCCTCCTAGTTTCCAAGCGTTGTCTGATCACTTTCACCATAGGCCAATTCAAAGATATTGTCCTCTGTGATGTCTCCCCCTTGGATTGTGTGGATTTTCTGCTCGGTATCCCATACCAAACCCAAAGAAATGCTATCTATCTATCCAAATCCCACCAGTACAAAATTACCAAAGAAGGCCACACTTATATCTTAATTGCAACAAAACCCAAACCCCCTTCTACCAAAGAAAAAATCCCACATGTACACTTAAACCAATGTGTCTCTCTCTGTTTGGTGCACCCAATAATACCAAAAAATACAAGGCATCCTGTTCCTGAAACTATGACTCCCCTCCTCCATGAGTTTGCAGAGGTATTTCAACCTCCGGAGGGACTTCCCCCCTCCCGCCACATTGACCATTCCATTCATCTCATCCCTGAATATGCCTTACCTAATGCCCCTACTTACCGGTTGGTCCTAACAAAAACAGAGGAAATGGAAAGACAACTGACTGACCTCATCAACTTTGTCCACATCCAACCTTCATCTTCTCCTTGTGCTTCTGCCGCCTTTGTCATCCCTAAACGATATACCTCATAAATGTGCCTTGTCACTGATTACCGAGCCTTTAACAAAGCCACAATAAAAAACCATTACCCCCTTCCCCGGATTGAGGAACTACTCGACACCCTCCAAGGAGATAAGTGGTTTACTAAATTGGATTTGATAGTTGGATAGCATCAAGTTCGAATGAACCCAGTTGATGTTTGGAAAACAACGTTCAAGACCAAATTTGGTCTTTTTGAGTGGAAAGTCATGCCTTTCAGTCTCACCAATGCCCCAACCACTTTCATGAGGCTCATCAATGACATCTTCAGAGCACATTTGGGTCGATTTGTGGTCATCTACTTAGATGACATTCTCATCTTCAGTCGGACATGGGACACTCACATGCAACATGTCCGACAAGTTCTCCAAATTCTCCAAGAACACAAGTTGCAAGTCAAAGAGAAGAAATCATATTTTGGTCAGACTTCAGTCCCCTATCTTGGCTTTGTGGTCAGTTCAGAGGGTATTCAACCAGATCCAACTCACATCCAAGCATTGAAACAATGGCCTCTACCTTCTTCAGCTAAGGAGTTGAAAATCTTTTTGGGTAGCATCAATTTCTATTGTAATTTCATTCCCTCTTTTTCAAATCTTGCTCAACCTTTGCATCAACTCTCAAATACTTCTTGTACATTCATCAGGACCAAATAAGAAACTACTCACTTTGCTCAGCTCAAAGACGCCCTCTGCTCATCCCCTGTTTTACATCTGTCAGGCCTCTCCCGACCCTTTGAGATTGAGTCTGATGCCTCACAATATGCTATTGGTGTCATACTTAAACATGGAGGACACCCCATTGCTTACCACTCTGCAACCTTGTCTGAGGCAAAGAAAAATTATAGTACCTATGACAAGGAAATTTATAGTCTGGTGCAAGCACTCAAACAATGGAGGCATTATTTTTTGGGTAAAGAAACCATTTTGCATACCAACCACCACCCTTTGATTTTCATCAACTCTCAATCGAAGATTTAGGAACAAAGGCACCTTAAATGGGCCTCCTACATTCAACAATTTCACTTAGTCATCAGATACAAGAAAGGCACATCTAATAAAATGGTTGATTTGCTAAGTCAACCTCCCACTCCAGTTCTTTCCATTCTAGAAGTACGATGTGCTACTTATGACACATGGAAAGATCAATATGCTACTGACACCAACTTTTGAGAGATTTGGGAAGCTTTGCAAAGCCCCACAATGATCAATCAAACCCCCTTCCTAGACTACACTATTCAGGATGGGTGGCTATATAAGTTGAATTTTCTATGTGTTCCACACTCAGAATACCACCTCTTTCTCATCAGGGAAGCGCATGCTTCAGCCTATGGGTGCCACTTCAGGACCACAAAGACCACCCAACATATGCAACGCCATTCTCATTGGCCTTCCATGCAACCTCAAGTTGAAAAATTTATCATGCTTTTGCCTTATGCTCACAATCCAATCCATCCAAATGGAAGCATGGATTGTATCAACCACTATCGCTTCCTTCTCGGCCTTGGGAGTCAATCTCAATGGAATTCCTAAGTTGAATTCCAACAACCCAAAATAAACATGATGCAATCTGGGTAGTGGTATGTCGCTTCAGCAAAATGACACTTTTTATCCCATGCACAAAGACTACTACAACAACGCAAACAACGAAACTCTATTTTCGTCATGTCTGGCCCCATTTTGGCCTCCCAAATAGTATCATCTCAGATAGAGATTCTCGCTTCCAGTACATTTTGGAAGACCATATGGGCGCTATTGGGGTGCCACCTCAAGTTTTCTACTACATTCCATCCTCAAACGGATGGCCAAACAGAGGTTGTCAACAGAGTCTTGGTGCATGCTCTTCGAACTCACTTTGGGCATAGAAAACAATGGGACAATTACTTACACATTCTCCAACATAGCTACAACAAGGAAACACACTCTTCTACAAGATTTTCACCTTTTGAAGTTTGCTTGGGCTTCCAACCAACATCTCCAACCGAGCTTCCACTCACTTGGGCTCCTCAAGGTACCTTCCATCAATAGCAGGAACAACTATCAACTCAATGATTTCTCCAACAAATTGCACAATGCCATAGTGTAGTCACATCAGCACTCAAAGCAGCCCAATATCATGCCAAGCAGTGTCATGACAAACAAAGAACCTTCATGGCCTTTCAACCAGGGGATCAAGTTTGGTTACACTTGGATAAGAAGCGCTTCAAAGGCCACCATCACAAGCTTCTGCCAATTAGATATGGTCCGTATACAATACACGACAAGATTGGAGAAAATGCATGTAGGTTAGATCTGCCACCACAACTGGGAATCCACAATGTCATTAATGTAAATCACAGAAAAAATTTTGAGCCTTCCCTCTTGGAAGAACCAGTCACCATCACTCATCCAGAGGACAACATTCCTGATTTCCAACTCCCATTGGCCAAGGACACTATACTAGACACTCAAAGTTGCTCTACAAGACACCAGACTTACACTTCATATCTGGTAGTCCGCCAAGGCCAAACTCCAGCACATGCAAAGTGGATCACAATTGATCTATTGTACAACAAGTTTCTGCATCCTCTCATGGAAGTCGGGATGCTTCCAGATCTAAATAGGGAGGAATTGGGCCAAGGAGGCCACCTAGGGCATACAAGTAAATCACCTAGGCGCAACACTTCTTCACCTTTTGATGATGAATTAAATATATGTAAAATAAATGGTTCCCTTGGTATATAAGGTCAACCGTGACTAAAATAAAGCATTCTTACCTTTTCTTCTGAAGCTATGTGTCTTGGTTGTTTCCTTTTCCGAGTTTTCATTTTACATTCACGCCAATTTTGTTTTTAGGGTTTTTGAAGAATAACCAGTGCGCCTTCCTTTATGGTTGCCTCTTGGTGACTCCATTTTCCATTCTTCCACCTCTGAGAGCAAGCTTATCGCATTAGCTAGCCACTCTCTCAGGGAGAAAATAATTTCCTTTGAGTTTTCAGAGGCAGAAGGGAGGGCGCACCAACTGGGGTTTGCGCCCTTTCTGGTTTCTTCTTTGTGGGAATGAAGTGAGTGTTCCCTCTTCCATGGTTGCACTGGATTATCCCACTAATCCCCAGAGGTCACTCTGAGATCGCCAAGATCTCTTGGCCACTCTCGGATCACCCCAGTCTGGATCCCCATTTGCTTGGTCACCCAAACTAATGGTGCGTCCCTGTTCAAATTTGCGCCCCTGAGGAGAGTTTTTGGTCAAAAGCTGAGCTATGGCTTGCGTGGTCACCTTCTCCTATAGATCGCCTTCTTGGGAAAATCATGTTTTTTCCAAGCAATCTTCTAACTTGTCAATGCATATGTGAAAAAGGGTAAGGGACAAGGGAAAAGCTTGTTTGACTAGATGATATTGCAGTTAATATCTTTTGACCAGTCCTCAGTGTTTTTAAACTTAGCAATAACATTCTCATACATTCTTATTGCAGCAGCCCTAAACTCCAGAGCGACTTTTATCTCTTCCAACCTATTCCAAAGTTTTTTCCTAAGAACTATGTCAAAAGCTTTTCTAAAGTCAACAAAACAACAAAAAATATTGGTTTTAGTATTGCAGAATTCCTCTGCAATGATCCTAAAGGTAACAACATGGTACACAGTTGAATGATATCTCCTAAACCCAGCCTGGCCTTTAGCTATTTTACCGTGACTTTATAGCCAAAAGCTAATCTTCTTTTCCAAAATAATTCCATAAAGCTTGGATAAAATCAGTCTAATCATAATGGTCCTATAATTAGAGGGGATGTTTTTATCCCCATTTTTAAAAATAGGAACAATGAGGCTTTGCGTCCAGGGTTTAGGGAAGCCCTGCTTGACTGCTAAATTGAGGAGCTTGTGTATGTGAGGGATAAAGATTGGCCCTCCGATTTTTAAAATTTCATCTTGGTTGCCTTCAATGTTCTTATATTTCCTATTTGCAAGTGGCTTAACCCCGAATTCTATGTCATCTAAAGAAAAAACTTATTCCTTTTTAGGGATAATAGGAATGGTGTCCATGGAATTAGGGAACTCGTAAAGACTTTTAAGGTAGGAATTTCAGTCCCTTAAGGGAATCCTATTATTTTCTTTAGTATTGTGTTTTAGAATTTGGCTCCAGAACTTCTTAAGATCCATCTTATATAGTTGTGAAAGTTGTTCTTGCCTTTTATTGATATAGTATTTTTTTTTCCTTTTAATTAGGGCTTTGTACGTATTGATGTTATCGAGTTTTAAGGACTCATTAGAAGCATCCCTAATGGCTTTCCTAACAATTTTACATTCTTTATCATACCAAGGGTTGGTCGTTCTACTATTCTTTTTATAAGACACCTTGAAAGAGAACTTGTTAATATAAGTGGAAGGGTAGTTGTAAAATTATGATATTTCTTCAATGTTGTCCTTCTAAGTTAGGAGATTTAATTTACTATTTAAATCCTGTAAGAAATTGTCAACTTTACTTTTGTGAAAGTGCAAATTTATTTGATTACCAGAATTCTCTTCAATGACGCTCCTATGCATGGAAAAGTTTAAAGTTAGGGTTAAAGGCTTATGATCAGAGTGAGGCTCATGGTCATTTAAAAGGTCAAAAGTTGTTATTTGGTTGGAAACGGGGATATCAGATGTCACATAATCGACAACACTACTACCTAGCCCATGAATACAAGTCATTTGGTTGGAGTTTGGCCTCTTCGTTACTCCATTGCAAATTATTAGGTCTTGAGAGCTACAGAGCTTGACCAACTCAGTACCAAACAAATTCTCAATTAGTTCTTTAGATCTTCTTCTATAGCTATTAGATAAAACAAGGTCCTCATCTAGCCATAAAGGATTATGGTTGGAGTCATTACTTAAAAGAGTAGCTTGTTTAGTTGCAGTCCTAGCATTAAAGTCTCCTATCAGAAGGATATTACCTTCATTTTTCAAACTATAAATATCTTGTTCTAAATTATTATAGGGACAATTGTTATCTATATTGTTTTTCTTATAAAAAGTAGAATTAATAGGTGCAAAATAGAAAATTGTTATATACATATTCTTAGGATTGGTGTCTGAAATTTCTATCCAAATGTACTGATTAAGAGGGTCAATATTATGAAGTTGAATGTGAGGAGAAATGCTCAAGATTTCTAATATAACAATCTATGCCTCCTATCCCTCTACAATGGGATTTTTTGTTCCATGCCGACCACAAGACAAATCCTTCCATGTTAGTGACCTCGACTCTTAATGCTCCCAACTTTCAACTAGATAGATAATATCAATATCACTCGGGATCCAATTTATTATAGGACCTTTGCACAATGGAAAGCCACGACAATTCCGAAAAAGGATCTCGAGTGTCCCAAATTCCTATTTATTATTATCCTTATGGTCTCTATCCCTAATAGTATCTTTTTTATTTCTAATTATTGTTTATTTTCCTTTTTTCCTGGCTTCTTTTACCTTTTTAACTTCCTTCCTTAATTCAACTTGGTCTTCATGAATGAGGTCTTCATTTATAAATATTCTTGACCCTTTTAAGCTCATAGATTTACTAAGTATGCTATATTTATGGTCATTACAACTTACTTTGACATGGATCAACCTATCTTTGTGATCAATTATTTTTCCTAACATCTTTGCTTCTATGAGGTAAGTTGTATCAATTTGTGATATATGAGGTTCAAGGCTCTTTTGTTATTATCATGGTCCAGTTCGATTAGCTTATTCATTTCCTCTTTGATGGGTTTGATATCCAATTTGTTTTCCATTACTGAGGGTCAAATTGTTGGTGAGTTTTACTTATAACTCTTTAATCCTATCTCTCAAGTTGTGATTTTCTTCAACCCCTCCTTCTTGGGTTGATTGTTTATGTTTTTCTATTTCTTGAATCTTATCCTTCATTATCTGCAATTCACTTTTGAACCCTAAGAATATATCATGTATTTGAGTTTGAATGGTATCTTTAATTTTTTTATCAATCATTGCCTCTAGCTCTATTTGGAGTTTTACGTCTCTTTCTTCACTCCTTTTTTCTAATGTTTCTAACTCTATTTGTATTTTGACATCTCTCTCTTCTCTTCTTTTTTCTATTAATTCCATATAATGGTAAAGGATCTCTAAGGTGATTTTGATGGACCTCCCCCTGTTAGGATGAGTTTTTGGAATAGGTGTTGGAGTGATCATATTGAAAAGAACAAAAAAACAAATGTAACAATTATTATTTTGGAACATAAAATAAAAAATAAATAAAAAATATTTAATAGATTATAAATATATTTTAAATTAAAATTGAATGAAAGTAAAAAGTGACTCACTTCATTTCGCATGTCCAATTTCTCAAGCCGTTGGAGAAGCCAAAAATAATTTCGGAGAAGTCTGGAGAAACTACAAAGATTATTCTGGGTAAAAAAGGTAAAAAACAAAGAGAAGTATTGTTCTCGTTCAAAACCACAGATATATAATCTTAGAAATAAAATATCTCCTTAAAAAAACAGAGAAGTATTATTCTCGTTCAAAACCCAAGAGATATAATTCTAAAACCTCAGAGAAGTATTATTCTCATTCAAAACCGGGGAGAAATATTATTCTTGAGAATAATATAATGTATAATAATATATTACATTATTAATATTTTAGCAATGTATAAATTAATAATTAATTAATTAATTATTACATTACATTATTAATATATTAATCAATATACTATAATGTAAATTAATTACTTTCATCTATATATGACATTTATATATTATTATTATTATTATTATTATATATTACATTAATGTAATAAAATACATTAATATCTTAAGGCTCAATAGACCAATTCAGTCTTAGTGAACGTTAATCATCATCATATTAATGTATAATACATTAATATGATGATGATTAACGTCCACTAAGACTGAATTTGTCTATCGGGCCTTGAGAGGGTAAGTGATTACTTACGATTCTTTAGAATTTTGTTTATGTGCTCGAAAAGCATTAAGAAATGCTTTCCACGATCACCATACATTTGTTGAGTTAAGAGGTTAGGAAGGTTGGTAGTGTGACAAATATTTTGAAAATGAGATCTAATATGGATATAGGTTGGACAATCTAAAAGAAAGTGTTTTTCATCTTCAACCTTCTTAGTGTCACAAATTTGACACACTCTTTCATCTCATGGCATTTTAGGAATTGACCAACGCCCAGTTCCACTATGGAGCTCGTGAGAAATTGTTCTTATCTCACCAATGCTTATTTTTTTCTTTACAGTTGGAAAAATAGATAGATAATTTTGATATTCTAGATTAGGGTTGATTACATCTTTATAATACCTTAATTTTCTTTTCCTTCTAACTCTTTATCACACCACATTTTCTCCTTAAATGTTGATTTGACGTTTTTTTTAACAGTATCTTTATTCTGCAAAATGGTGTCTTCCATGATTCCCTAATAGTTTAACCAAGACCGAGCATCTTTATGCCATCCTCGCTTGAGTCGATGGTGGTTATGACTCGATTTTGAAGCAATTTTAGGAAGCCTCTTGTCTTCCATGTTTTTTAACTTGTTCTTATACATTAGGTATCTAGTCATATCCATGCTCTCAATGGGGGAGAGGCTTGTTTCTAAGAGGAGGATGGGATATGGCGTATCTCCTTTAGTTTTGAAATTATAGGCTATAAAATTCTTTTGTATTTGCTCTATCTTTCTCCGAGATTCACGAGAGATACGACAGCCGCAAAATTCAGATCCATAAAGAATAACAGGTGTAAAAAGATTCTCAAAGAGGAGTTTCTTCTTATCCCAACTTCAAAGATCAACTTATTTACCATTTTTTTCAAGCCCATAATAAGCTTTCCATCCCCCAATAATCCTTTTCTCAATGTTATAATTTCAATTGAGCTTGTGGTGAATATGAATTCCAAGATATTTGTATGAAGTCACTTCCTCAAAGTTGTTGTTGTCATATACGAAGGTATCATAAGGGATCTTATTGGATTTAATAATCATGACCTTAGTCTTATCAGTATTAACAGTCATACCCATATTTGAGAAAAAATCCTTGAGGATTCTTAGTTGGTTTTCAAGATCATGGGGACTCCTTGCCATAAGAAGGATATCATCAGCATAAAGAAGAAGGATAATGAAAGGTGGGAGAAAAATTAAGGAATTAAAAAGAGATTAAGGTTAGAAAAGGAAGTTGTTGAAAAACAAATAATTAAGGGGAAATGGGTTAAAATAGGAAGACTTCATAAATTAATTATGAGATGAAAAGAATAGAGATAGTATTGTTATTTAAACTAGAAGAAATGAAATGAAGTGCAGATCCTTGAAAGTCAAAAATGAAAAATAATAAGGCAATCAACTAAGTTGAAATATCGTGAGTTGCCCACATCCAACTCTCAAATTAAATTCCCATATCTCATATTAAATTCCATCGTAGTTGCCCACAACCAAGTATGTATTATTAGTAGTGAGTTCAACTTCCAGGGCAACATAGACAAATATCCATCAAAAACGTCATTCAGTAACAACCACCCCAAAACAACATTTGTTTCATTTTCAAAGGCAAAATGTAAAGCTAGCTCTCGAGATCCATCAAAAACATATCGAGATACGAGAAAACATGCGCAAAACAAAGAGAGACATATAGTAGTTGCTTCACATATGAGAGAATATCGCAGAAGAAATAGCAGAGCTAGATATGTGAAGGCCACCAAACATTGTTTACTTCAAAAGCATGCACTGAAATAAGAGGACAAAAATGTTCTGCTCAGCTGGGTAGTTCCGAGAACACTATTTTGTTAAACATTTTCCCTTCCTCACTCCAAATTGCAACACTGCTCGTGGGTAGTAAAAAGGCTAAAACACAACCACTCTCATGGATTGCAATGTCCACACCCAACCCCAGGCTTCTCAAATCGTGCTCTTTGACCAATGTGTTTACTGTAGACCATTTCTCTCCTTCTACTTCATCTGCAGCAAGTTTCCAGAAAGAAAGATCCCTCGCACAAACTAAAACTATATGGCTTTCACACCCTGCAGTAACATGTGTAGTAAAAAGTCTACGTAACACCAGGTAGTCTCCTAAGTCCGATGGCCTGTAGATCGTGTTCCATTGTCTCTGTTCCACATCGAAAGAAAAAACGTTGAAAATCTTCCCTGCTTTATATACTCCATTTACCCAATGAATTTTTCCATTTGAATAAGTCCCCTCTCCTGTAGGCCAAACTGAACCGTGGGTAGTTGTCTCCAATTGAATCCATTTATTAGTCTTTGAATCGTACATCTCCACCATGATATCATTATGTGTGCTTGCAATCACCATACCTACTGTTGTAGAAAACTTTCCTATGATGAGAGTACAATAGGTACCACATGTATCAAAAGCTAGACAAATGAAATTCCACCTTGTATGTTCACCCCGCTCAGGGAGTTCTAACCATGTTCTAGTCACAGGATTTCATAAGTAAATTTCATCTTCTTCACAACAACACAGTAAGCTCTTGCAATTGGCCACAACATGAACAGGGCTTGGTAGAAAATCCAGAGATAATCTGTGGAATTTGTAGCTACTTTATGTACTTATCCACAGATATTGTAGCAAGGGTTGGGGATATGCATCCCTTTCCTGAACAATTAGAAATGTGAGAATAGAAGAGACAAATATGGTGGACACTAACTGTTTGAATTCCAACAACTGAAACATTTTCTTCCAACTTTTGGAAACTGCATGAAACCTCATAATGATTTTCATAGGTAGTTTTTCCAAGATTTGAATTCACAAGTCTTCTGATAATCCCTTCCATATCTCTTCTTCCATTTCCATGTTGCTTCTCCCTTCCATATTTGTGTTAGGGTTCCAGTGCCTTGTATGACTACGATTATGTGGACAAGCTTAGACGTCTTGGGTGCTCGTCGCACCAATAGGAGCGAACCAAAGTTACTTGCGATGAACATTGTGACATGTGGTTGGTCAACAACACACGCAAGTCAGCTCGGTGCCCACAAACGAAGGAAAAACCAAAGTCGGTTTGGGTGGGTGATGCATGATTGGTGGAAGTCCATGGGGCAAGTCGTCCCAACAAAAGTTGGATAGCGTGTTGTGGTGGAAAAGAGGGCCCGCCTGTTGGGCACCCTTTAAGCCAATGAGAGGAAGTCATTCAAACGCACCAATTTTTGGCTAGAAGGTATGAGTCAAGCAAGGACACAAGAAAGGAAGGGTTAGAATCACATGCACCAAGTATGAAGCATGAAGGGGAGAAAAACATTTTGATTTTTGGCTGAGGTGACAGAGAGGGAGCTCCCAAGGGAAGTTCAGTTGGAATGTTCTTGTAACTCTTTTCTTTGTGTGGAACGAGTTAGCTCGACACACTGCAGTTTTCTCTTTTATAAAGCATTTCTGGGTATTAGGTTGGTTTGGTCGGCAATGAACAAAGTTTCGTCTTTTGTTGTTGTATGTATTATTTCTTTTCTTTTTACTGAAAATAGCTAACCATAAAGAGTTGCATAGACATAACTAAAAAACAAGACTAAGTATATGCATAGCCAGGGTCAAGTAGTTCAGTCATGTCTTGTCGATGAATGAAAGGTGTCGGTGCCACATGGTGTTGATGATGTTGGGCATCCACAACCCAAATGAGATTTCCAACACCGTGACATTATGTTTATTTTCTCATATTGTAGCAACTCTTCCTATTTCCTAGGTTTTTATCCTCGATAGAAATTCTAGAAATGTGACTCCACATGCTTACTTCTATGAAGAATTATTCTCTCTCAACGGCTGATGGTGGGTCAACTCTTCGACATGTGTTCCAAGGAGTCATGGCTTATGACATCAACTACACAAGTCACTTATAGGATGTGTTAGACCTGTTACTTCGGGAAACAAACGATTCAACAAATTAGTACTTCCCCATAGATAGATATTATATGTGATAAGATGATAGATTTAATGATTGTAGGAGAAGAATCAATACCATTGTTAATGATTCTTGGAGTTAAATTTCACACAGATTGTCGCTTTGCACTACAAAAATAACATGTATATTAATCTCATGGATCTTGGAATGTAAGTTTTCACTATTAGTTATAATGCTTAGAAAATTTCTAGAAAGAAAGTTTCAAAACATTTATGCTTTAAGTGGACACTCCATCCATCACGAGGGACATAAAAAACTCTTAAATTGGAAAAGACTATTAAGCCAAGAAGGTCATTGTTGAGGAAATGAGAGAGAAATGTAAAGAGTCATTGAGAATAAAAGTAGATAAAATTAGAAAAAAATAGTGGTGATGTGTAAGAACAATAATGATAAAGAATTAAAATAGACGTAGGATGATAATGATAAAGAAAAAGAGGTTAGATTTTAGGGTGAAAAACTATATAATAATTAAAAGTAGGGGGGAAATATTGAACAATTCCTTGATAATAAATGAAGGAAGAAGATGGTAAAGGGATGAAAAAGAAAGTTAAGGTAAAATAATAATAATAATAATAATAATAATAATAATAATGTTAGGTAAGTAATAATAATAATAACAATAATGATGATAATAATAATGCTAGGCAAATAATAATAATAATGATGTTAGGAAAATTAGTTAAGAATAAAATAAGATAATAATAATAATGATGTTAGGAAAATTAGTTAAGAATAAAATAAGATCAAATAATAAGGATAATAATAAAGGGTTGAGAAAGACATTAAGGTAGGATAATGACAGGTAGGAGACATAATAAAGAATTAAAAAGAGGTTAGGGTTAGAAAATGAAGTTATGAAAAAATTAATGAAGAGAAAAAGGTAGAAAAAAAAAGGGGTTGAAGAAGACGTTAAGGTAGGATAATGAAAGGTAGGAGAAAAATTAAGGAATTAAAAAGAGGTTAGGGTTAGAAAAGGAAGTTGCTGAAAAACGAATAATTGAGGGAAAATGGGTTAAAATAGGAAGAGTTGAGAAATTAATTATGAGATGAAAAGAATAGAGATAATATTGTTATTTAAATTAGAAGAAGTGAAGTGAAGTGCAGATCCTTGAAAGTCAAAAATGAAAAATACTAATGTAATAAACTAAGTTGAATTTTGTGAAATGATTTAGAAGGAGGAAGAAGCATGGTCAAGGCACTGAATGGTAGGTTTCCAAGAATAAATCAACTTATAGTCGTCTTTGAGATTGAAGTTGTTAGGGTGTTTTTCAATTTCCAGGGCTTCACAAAAGAGATGGGAGGAATAATGTGGGGTAGAGGCTAAAATTTTGGTTTGGTAAAAGAAAATGAGGTGTTTGGAGTTAAAAGAGTGTTCCGCAATAACTGATTTGGAAACCCGGTTGTAAGTGGTATCAGCTATATGTTTTTTTATTTGGGCTTTGAAGGTTGTGTGAGTTTGGCCTATGTAAGAATTCCTGCAAGAGCAAGAAATTTGGTAAACACCTAGGCCAAGGATGGGGTTGATTTTATCTTTAGTAGACCTAAAAAGTTGTTTAATGGTTTTGAAGGGTTTGAATATTCTTTTTAGCTAAAAGTTTCAAGATTCGATCGGTGGTACCTTGGATATAGGGAAGAAAAATGAGAGCGTGAGGCGGGGATGAGGAGGTGATTTTTGGTTTAGGGTTAGGGTTGTTGGCAGAGTAGAAAGCTTGATTAATTTGAGTGAGATAGTAAGCATTGGATAAAAGGGTGTTGGTTAGGTGGGCCTTCTCTTTAGCAAGAAATTGAGGGGCATAAATATGGAGGGAACAAGTGGCTAAGGTTTTTAGGACAATGGATTTTTGAGCGAGATGATGGTAGGAATTGGCATTGATGTACGTGTCAGTGGGAGTTTTCTGCCTATACACTTGGTGGGAAAGTGAATCATTCAGAAGGCGATAAATGAGAACATCTAAAAAGGGGAAGGAGTTGTCTTTTTGGGTCTCCATGGTGAATTGGATATGAGGGGATAAGCTATTGATATGGTTGAGAAATGAGATCAGATTTTTTTTCCCATGAGGCCAGATGATGAACGTGATGTCTAAAAATCTAAACCAACATTTTAGTTTGAGATGAAAGGTACTGAGGGATAAGGATTCGAAATGTTCCATGAAGACATTGGAAACCACTGGGGATAAGGATGACCCCATGGATGTGCCTTCGATTTGTTCACATAAAACCCCCTTAAAGGTGAAGAAGGTGGGAGAGAGACAAATTTTGATGAGATCTAGGGTTTCCTAGTCCACTAGTTTAGAGAACAAGGTTAGGGATTCATAGACATGTATTTTGGTAAAAAGAGAAACAACATCGAATATGGCCATAAGGTATTGGTCATCAAGGTGTAAATTTTGGGTTTTGAGAATAAAGTCAACAGAATCTTTGATAAAAGAAGAAGTTTTTCCGACAAAAGCTTGACATTTATCGGCTAGAAATCGAGCAAGGGCGTGAGTTGGAGCTCCTATTATACTTACTATAGGACGAAGTGGAATATCATTCTTTTGGATTTTAGGTTGCCCATATATTCTCGGGGTTTGGGGGTTGTGAGGGATAAGATGCTTTTGGGTGGCAGGATCTAGGGAAGAATATTTGATAGCTTTTGTGACTAAGGTAGTGATTGTGTTAATAGGGTTTTTATGAATCTTTTTGTAGGTGGTAGAGGAGAGGAGGTCTAACATTTTTTAATCATAGTATGTGGTATTCATAATGAACGTGGAATTACCTTTGTCGGATTTGAGGATAAGGATGGTGGGTTTATTATTGAGGCTACGAATGGAAGAAAATTGTTCTTTAGTAATATTCTTCTTAGGGGGTTTATAGAGGTGAAGGATTCTACCACAGTCTTGTTTGAGTTCTTTCGCTTCATGGAGTGGAAGGATATGGGTGATGCATTCGATGGAACAAATGATGTCTTGTATAGGAAGGAGTCTAGGGGCAAGGGAAAAGTTAAACTCTTTTTCTAGGAGTTCGAGGGTGTGGATGTCCAATTTCAGTGAGTATAGATTTATGACAATAGAAGAAAGAGAATTGGAGAGAGGGGTCATGAACAAAAACAAGTGAGCATATTAAAAGTGTCGTAATATAACTCAAATTCCACATGATAAGGACAACAACAAGTGTCACAAACATTGATGGATCTAACAAACCATGGTTTTTGTTTGAAAAATGTATTGAAAGTACAACATGAACTGCATGTATCAAAAGATAGACTAATGAAATTCCACCTTGTATTTTCACCCCGATCAGGGAGTTCTAACCATGTTATAGTCACAAGATTGCATATGTAAATTTCATCTTCTCCACAACAACAAAGTAAGCTCTTGCAACTGGCCACAACATGAACACGGCTTGGTAAAAAATCCAAAGACAATCTGTGAAATTTGTAGCTACTTTCTGTGCTTATCCACAGATATTCTAGCAAGGTTTGGGGATATGTGTCCCTTTCCTGAACAATAAGAAATGTGAGAATATAAAAGACGACTATGGTGGACACTAACGTTTTGAATTCCAAAAACTGAAACATTTTCTTCCAACTTTTGGAAACTGCATGAAACCTCATAATGCTTTTCATGACTAGTCTTGCCAAAATTTGAATTAGCAAGTATTCTCATAATCCCTTCCATATATCTTCTACCATTTCCGTGTTGCTTCTACCTTCCATATTTGTGTTATCGTTCTGATGTCATCTAGTGTTAATAGGAACACGTGTGCATTCTTGTTCCTAATAACTCATGCACACTTTAGGAACGCCCACAAACTTTACTGACGCATGCACGTTCCTAAAGAGATCGACATACATGTTTTCTAAGTGGGTTGCTTCAAATTTATGTTCAAGATGACAAACCTAGTGGTTTGGTTTGCAAATACATAAAAACCTCTATTTTTATGAATACCTCTCTGTTTTTTGCTTTATTTTTCTATAAGCTACACAAATCCATTGTTGATAAAACAATAGAGATTCCAAATATATAGTTTTTTTTTAAATTAATTTTTTTTACTATTATCTAATCTATTTTTTTCTTGAGATATATCAAAATCCTAAAATACATACCTCTTTTATTTCTACTATAGCTTTAACTTAACCATTTTTAAAATGATTTATAAGTGACACTATAAGAGACCAATGTCTACAATCTTAAAAAAGAAATTTTAAGACCCAAGGCCTTGTAATTTCAAGGATATGTTGACTTTCATAATTTAAAAAATATATAAAATTAATATTATAAATTTTGAAAAATTACATCCCACTAGAAAAATGAGTTCTCTACAATTATACAAATTTTTGGAAGGAAAAATAACATAACATTGTTAAAAAACGACAACTTATATTTTGCTAGAAAATTAACATAACATTGTTAAAAAAAACTCAAATTTCACATAATTATTAGTAATTTTTATGAATCGAAATTGTATATTCCAAAAACTAATTCAATTTCTCATGTTTCATCATTTTACACCATATTCAAATTCATTGTAAAAGTACCTTGAATAATCACTCCAAGTTAAAAGATTGCTATTTTTTCAAATTTTCATTGCCATTAACACATCATTAGATACTATCACTAAGTTGCACTCACCCATAAATAATGCATTTAATGTTCAAAAAATTAAATTAAAGATATGGTTCTGGTGCCATCTGGTGTTAACAGGAACAAGTGTGCATTCATGTTTCTAATAACTCACGCAAGTTTTAGGGAAGTCCACAAACTTTACTGACATGTGCACATTCCTAAAGAGAGCGACCTACATGTTTTCTAAGTGGGTTGCTTCAAATTTATGTTCAAGATGACAAACCTAATGGTTTGGTTTGCAAATACATAAAAACTTCTATTTTTATGAATACTTCTCTGTTTTTTTATTCCAAATATATATATATATATATATATATATATATATAGAACGACCTCCTCGTTACGACGACCTAACTCTAGTAACTAGTGCAATTTTTTTTGTGTGTGTTTAAAAAGTGTGTGCGTGCGTGTACAAGGAAACAACAACGCATTCGACTCTGCGTCACCACCCGACAACAAATAAGACACAACCATGATGAACATAAGAAGATGACAATGACACGTGACAAGTGACTGTATGCATAACAACGATCACACGATGATAAGTAGAACTGACTACCCATCCATCCTACCCTACAATGGTTAGGACCTCCATGACACATAAGCAACACTCAAGCCCAGGATCCCATCGATTTTAACCATTTAA
The DNA here is from genome assembly GCA_009831015.1 of Picea engelmannii. Classification (NCBI taxonomy): domain Eukaryota; kingdom Viridiplantae; phylum Streptophyta; class Pinopsida; order Pinales; family Pinaceae; genus Picea; species Picea engelmannii. Next base: position 393,544 of record ML785264.1, read on the forward strand.
GGTCTCAGGGCTGGCGACTGTTCTGAGGAACATGGAGGTGTCTACAACCCTCCCAACACAGGCAACAATCCCACTAAGCTAAGGACTATCATCAGACCAACCCCTATTGAGACCCGAAGACATCAATAAAGATCCATTGCTCCACTAATTATCATTAACCGACGAAGACCTTATCATAAGAAAAAACCAATAATCTCAACCCCCATTACTTAGTTATAAGGTCATTTTGCACTAGTTCAAGGACAAGCAATAATCACAAGCACATTGCATTTTTCTGTTAATCACCATAATTGAGCAACAATATCATTACCATATTGGTAAACCCTCGAACAGTTACATTCTCCATATTATCTTGCCTTTCCTTCCAATTTATTACCATACATTAGATAATCCTAACAAATATTTGCATTGCAATTTAGACCTTATCATTAACCTTCAATTTAAACTAATAATAACCTTGCAATTTAAACATCCTCACGAACATTTCAATTAAACAAATATTAACATTGCAATTCAACCATCTTCATTAACATTGCAAATTAAAACAAATATTATTATTGCAATTTAACAAGTATTACCATTGCAATTAAGCAAATATTAATATTGCATTCTAAGCTTCATCATTGGCATTTCAATTTATACAATATTAACGTTGCCATTAACAAGTATAATCATTGCAAATTAAACAAATATTGACATTGCGAATCAACCATCTTCAATAACATTGCAAACTAAACAAATATTATTATTGCAATTTAACAAGTATTATCATTTCAATTAAGCAAATATTAATATTGCATTCTAAGCTTCATCATTAGCATTTCAATTTAAACCATAATAACATTGCCATTAACAAGTATAATCATTGCAAATTAAACAAATATTAACATTGTGATTTAACATCATCATTAACATCGCAAATTAAAACAAATATTATTATTGCAAATTAGACAAGTATTACCATTGCAAGTTAAGCAAATATTAATATTGCAATTGAAACAATATTCCCGTTGCTATTCAACAATTATTCCCATACCTTACAATAACCTCACAACCAATCAAGGACAAACGATATCCATAATTGAAAAAGAGGAATATGAAGAAAAGTCATTTAATATTATTTTATATCAACACATTGTACATGTATTGCATCATATTACAAGATATATACATATAAATATATATAAATATATTATTGCCCTTTTTAAAAAAAAAGGGCTTTCAACGTTTACTAAGGAATATGTATAACATACTATCACATATTTTTAGAATGTAAATACTTTAGTTTCAATTTAATTACTTAGTTGGTTTCTGTATTAAAATATTTATTAATATTACAATCTCGTTTTACAATACAGCTGCTCTAGGGACCTGTACTCTATTGGATTTCCAAAAACCTAAGGTTGAAACAGTGAGATCATGCGATCTGGACGAGAATAATAAAAGTCTATACCACGTACGAGAATGGCAGACTTGTTAACAAAAGGTTTCAGTGATTGAATTACTGTTGCACATGTGTCGGAAATTTATGAAGCAATAGTTCTGGTTTTGAGGGAACAAACGACATTGGTCCCACGGTGATCGAATGATTACCATGCCTAGGAAATCTCTGCGCACTGGTGACACAATCGTGATTAATGAAGGATCGGTTCAGAAAATTTTCCAACAGTCAAATAGAGGACGCGTATTGGTTAGACATCGGTGAATCAATAACTGGCAAGCCATAACCATAAATTCGCCTTGAAAAACCACGGCCATGACTGCCGAGATGTCTCGGTCACCACGCTAGTCAGATAGCTGTCAGAAAGGGTAAGGAAGGGAATTAACGCAGACCAAGATTTTAAATTTGTTTCCAGCACGTAGTAAGGAAGGGCATTAACGCAATTCAATTTTTGAATTATTCAAGTCCATCGCGCCGTTTCGGTTTTCTTTTCAATCCGAGAGACTAATATTTGTGAATAAATATATCACAAATTATTATATGTCATTTTCTTCCTGAATATGGATGGTCGACCTAACACCTCAATAAACATTACATATAGATACCTATAACAGTATCTTATACAACACAGAACTCAAAATACAATTAGATATAAACGACATTATGCTATACACAGGAATTGTGATTTGGAAGAAAAACAACTTGAAATAATGAGTTTCTGTAATACCTCATGACACAAACAAATTTATATGCAAAAGAACCTTCATGTTTTCCAGATCATACCACTAGTTTATATCTGCATATTAGTATAATTTCAGCATTCGAAAAGGGAACGTATCCAAGTACATTACAATGAGTGGCAAATAAAAAAAAACCGAAATGACAACATTATCACAAAACCATTAACCACCAAACGAGATATAAACGAAATGTATCTAGATTTCCCAAAGCTCCACGTTCAAGGAGGAATTTTTGTTGAATCTACCTCTTCAGTCACGGACAGACCTTTAAAAACGAACCCTGAAAGGCTGAGAGATATTTAATCCCTTAATCCCTCAAAATGCACAATCTCAAATCTGTGAAGGTATTTCCAGGCTCTTATAAAACTATGCTTTATTATACCTGCCGCCCACGCCATGGTATATAGTATTCTATATGTAGTTGACTGTGTATTAGTTAAGCTGTTGATCATAAATTTATGATCTTTTCGAAAGTTTAAATTTATGAGTTTTTTGAAAGTAACTGTTGAATTTCTGTATATTATATCTAATAAACCCGACACAACCAAGTAGGTTCTAAATGTGATTATGGAAACAACAAAAACACTAAAACCAGAACCAGGAACCATCCTATTTCTCATTTTTTCATATAACGCATAAGGCCTTTCATATTTTGACCGGAGCACGATCCAATGGCATTACCAAGATATCCATTCAACCCATTAACCTGCGCACTTGCTTTTAACAGGATGAGCAGATCCATTTCTGGCCTGATTTATACATAGATGTCTGCTAATGTATACATTCAATGTACCCACTATATTCTAGGCCCACCAACCCTAACTATTCAATGCGTTAAAAGGTAAACCAGAAATACATCGTCATTCAATACTTAACTGAACATGATATACACAAGAAAAAGGGACCCCACCCAGAACAGAGAATAAAATTTGACACAGTCCCGGATACGAACAATAAATAATTTATTACCAGTCCAGATTCACTTATATTTTATTTACACAGTCATAGATTAACATTTACGCCATCCAGCAGGATAATATAACCATTACGCAGACCAGAACAAGGAAATTAAAATAAAACATTAACCCAGTCCGGAATGTAAACAAATACTATTTGACACAGTCATAGAATGAATTTTTACGCCATCTAGAGTGATAATATAAACGTTACGTAGACCAGAACAAGGAAAATAAAATAAAACATTAACACAGTCCAGAATGTAAACAATAACTATTTACACTGTCCTTCATTCTACCGAAGGGTGTACCTTTGCCTGTTCGCCTCCTCCGAAGGTTTGTCCATGCGCTTCGTGCAATCCTTCTCTGTGCCGACCGTAAAGGACTCACCGGTACCTCCCAACCAAACGCTAGGGGTACTCTGCTTCCCCCTTAGCCCCTCGAGCCGCAAAGGGGCCACACACGATCCAGACAGTACCTAGCTTCCTAGCTCGCCTCCAAGGCTGAGCTACCACTCAAGTTAGCTGAGAAAATCCCCAACTCCTACAAGCTATTAGTCCAATTCTCCAGTTTTGCAGCATAACAATACCTAACAACTCAAAAAAAATCCCCTTCTTTTCCTCCATCCCCTTTCTTTTATCCTCTTTTTGACCTAAACACACTTTGTTTTAGGTTTTTCCTCAAAAACCCTAAATCCTATTTCTTTTAAGTTTTCCCCCCTTTTGTTTTTTTTTTCTTTTATTATTATTTTTTTGAAAACTCAAAGAGGTAAATGCGCTAAGCATCTTTTCATTATGTTTTTTTTTTTTAATTCATATACATATATTTTCTTTTAAACTCCCATTAGTTAACTAATTAATTTCTTCTTTTCAAATTTACAACCACCTAAT
>ML785264.1:406738-459179 GCA_009831015.1 Picea engelmannii
TAAATTATCAAGCTTATTACTGGGAATGAGGAAGGGCCTTATGTATGCAATTAAGGAAGGACTTACTTTATGAATTCAATTAAGGGAGGAATCGTTTCATGTATTTAATTAAGGAAGGAAACTCCTTGGATTAGGTGGAGGTTTCAAATCATAAAGGTAATGAATATTTAATGTATAGTCTTGAATTTTTTTTTTTTTTTGACATAGGACTCAATTCTGAACTGGTGACGCCTAGTTAGGGCAATTGTTTAAGGATTTATTAGGGTGTTAATGTCTTAGGGCTATTTAGGATGACTCCATCATCCACATTATTGTGATGTGCCCTTCAGGATGCACCAAGTGCTCCAAGGGTTCCACTCGCCTCTTGAATTTCTTTTGTGTGACGTTCCCTTCAGGATGCACCTCGTGCTCCAAGGGTGCCACTCGCCAACTGATTTTCTTTTGTGCGACGTGCCCTTCAGGATGCACCACATGCTCCAAGGGTGCCACTCGCCAACTGGACTGATAGGTAGACATCTATAACCCCTGGAGTCAACACTTTGCCAGGTGAACTTGTGGGAGACTAAGGGTTCTAAGGAATAAGGCCCCCGCCTTATTGCGTGCCCCTTAGAGTCATTGTGAGTAACTGTTGCACTCTGCCCTCACAACATCGTGGATCCTCTCGAACTAGGTAATCGTTAACCTACAGTTCGGGCCACGGCGGGAGTTCTAGTAGGCGGTGGCAGGGCTGTTGTCCACCCCTCTCCCTCAACCTCTCTGCAAATCGTGTGTGGCCCCTTTACTCCATATGTGAGTCTGGTCGGCAACCTATCGTCAACCTGCATCATCAACAATCATGTCAGAAATGTCAACATCAAATCATCAAATCAATGAAACATCACAGTAATTATATCAACCCAAAAGAACACTCCCTGACTCAGTCCGGAGTCCAAGGGGGGTTCTACCGATGCCTCTGCATCCTCAAGGTCAACAACCCTGCACACTCAATAAAACTGAGTCAATAACACCTGTCTACATCAAATAGTAACACATCATGTCATCTGTCAATCGCATCATAATCAAGTATAAATGGTCTAACATCATAAAAGTCCACATCACTTGCGAGCAAGTATCCTCAAAAATAAGTTATCTCAGTGCGCCAGAGCGGGATGTTACAATATATATATATATATATATATATATATATATAATCTTAAAATACATACATCTTTTATTTCTATTGTATCTTTAACTTAACCATTTTAAAAATGAGTTATAAGTGACACTATAAGAGACCAATGTCTAGAATCTAAAAAAACAAATTTTAAGACCCAAGGCCTTGTAATTTCAAGGATATATTGACTTTCATAATTTAAAATATATATAAAATTAATATTATAAATTTTGAAAAAATACACCCCACTAGAAAAATGAGTTCTCTACAATTATACAAATTTTTATAAGGAAAAATAATATAACATTGTTAAAAAAAGACAACTTATATTTTGCAAGAAAAATAACATAACATTGTTAAAAAAAAATCAAATTTCACATAATTATTAGTAATTTTTATAAATAAAAATTGTATATTCCAAAAACTAATTCAATTTTCCATGTTTCATCCTTTTACATCATATTCAAATTCATTGTAAAAGTACCTTGAATAATCATTCCAAGTTGATTAATCACTCAAAAGATTACTATTTTTTCAAATTTTCATTACCATCATTCGATACTATCACTAACTTGCACTCACCCATAAATAATGCATTTAATGTTCAAAAGTTTAAATTAAAGATATGGTTTCAATAAGAACATATATCTTAGTTTTTAGATCAACTTTCTTGTCATATCCTATGTTAATAAAAAATTACTTAATATATTTTATTAGATACATCTTTTGATTACTTAATAAAATTACTTTGGGGCGGCATTCATTATATTCTGACACTACTCGCTGCTCCATTAACTTTATAATGACAAAGTTATATTATGACACATGCATCATAATCAACTCAATTAATAATACCTTTAACGATGAATGATTTAACGATTAATGTGATTACTATGATAGTTGGACACCTTGAACACCGATCATTTTCTTGGTTTTTGTAATTTAGAGCCTGCCATTTCAACTCAAGCCTACCATGCCACAATCCAGAGCCTAGAACAAATCTAGGCTTTACTTATCTATCTTGCAACAACTGCGGCACGTAATTCTAATACTGCTATGCAACCTTGTTTATGAAAATATCCCTCATGTACATAATGACTCAAATTCTCTTCTTATTGCAACAATTTATCCAATACCATTTTCAAAACAATATTTACATAAAACTAATATGCCTTTATATTTTATGCCAAAATTTTCCATGATTAAACACTCATTTTATTTATCATATTAAAAAATCAGTTTATCGCCGAACATATCCTAATTTCCATCTATTTAAAAAAAATGCTCTTTTCTTGGACATTCACAACCACCAACTAAAAATGCCATTGTCTCTTGGTATATTATTCACTTTACGATTCCAATTTCAATCATGTAAAATTACAAGTTCGGATTTATTCCATTAAAAAAGTATACACGATAATAATAATAAATGCAAAAAATTTAAAACAAATATTGAAATAATATTTTAAATATTTTCATTTAATTACATAATAATTATATATAATGTTACGTTAAAGAAAAACGTGAATATAGTAGTTAACAATTACTATGTTCATTTCCAAACTATCCTCATTACTAATTGAAATCTAAAACTAAAATATGATCAATTTAAAATAAAACAAACATTTTGGCAAAATAACACATCTCATCTCATACCTCTCAGATTAAATTCCACCTTGTTAAAGGGAGGAATGGTATAAGATAGCAGTCAAATATTAAAGTAGGTGTTCTCATGTGATCGCTAGCGATAGAGTTCCAAAATTTAACCAAAACTACAACAGATTTAGCAATTGTGACAAACCAAACATTCCAAAATATCTACCGAGTTCTGAATGACAATAGGGCTTGGAAGAAAATCCAGAGACAAACTGTGAAATTTGTAGCTACTTTCTGTGCCAATCCACAGGTTTCTAATGAACTGTGTTTCTCTAACAAGAAGAAATGCAGGAGTTGTAGGAATCGCTAAGGTGGACACTAACCGTATGAATTCTAAAGAATTAAACATTTCCTTCCACCTTTTGCAAACTGCACGAAACCTCATGATGCTTTTCATGGGTACTCTTGCCAAAATTTGAAGCAACAAATCTTTCATTAATCTCTGCACTGTTTCTTCTGCCATTTTCATCCTGTAATTCCCTTCCATTTTTGCCAGTACTATGAGCATTGCATGAACAATTAACGCATTGTGAGGTAGTAGAGACACGTGGGTAGAAAGTTGAAGTATATGTGGTTTTCATGCAGAACATAGTAAAGTAAATATATAGTTTTAGTACATATGAAATATGTACTTTTATACATACAAAATATGTACCTGTATAAAGTATATATTACGATTTATACATACGAAATTTGCACTTTTATAAAGTATGGGGATGATATTTTATAGAGCATGCACGGAGCCCTCATTGCATACTTAGCTAGCTTTTGGATCGTGGGTTCTTGGGGTGGCGAGTTCAAAGTTGGGCCTCTTATGTTCCGTGGCCTACAAATAGGACCAACAGTTCTGTGATATACAAAATGAAAAGCAGAGTGGTGGACTATAGAAATTTATCAGAAATTAATAATGTCAGTTATACAATAGAATAGTAATAAAGTCTGTTAGATAGGTTCGTGGAGAAAAACACAAAAAAAATAGCATTGTCGAACTATTTTGCTTTAAAACTAAGAATTTCCTTGGACAAAAAAGATATAGCATTGTCGAATTGGTTTTCTTTGCACATGTTTTACAGAGCATGGACAGAGCGGTCATTCCATACTTAGCTAGTTTTTGGATCACGGGTTCTCAGGCTATCGGTTTAAAAAATGGGCCTCTGTTGTTCTGTGCCCTATACAAATTGACAAGCGGGCTTGCGAACTATACAAACCTATTATAAAATAAATAATGTATGTTACATAGCTCTAGAAATTACATGAATACTTAAAACATCAACGTCGTTGAAGATCAAAAAATTAGCATACAATAGGAATTTTTCACCCAACAATTCTGTCATATACATGAGACAGTAATTTATAGAACATTATAACATTTTACGAAGATTTATACTAATTTGTATAATGCTATAAAACTTCATACATTTTGTACTGAACAATTATGCATTTGCGGGTTGGCAGAGTTTCAGGTTCACACTTTTCATGTCCAGTGTGTTACATGATATACATTTGGCACGAAAGACTTTCGTCATATACATTTTGCAGCGAACAATTCCGTGATATACATGACAGAGAGAAATTTATAGAATATTATAACGTTGTATGGAGATTTAAAGTAATTTATATAATGCTATAACATGTCTTATTTAATGAATAGTATAAGCAATTTTTTAAATTTTATTCAATATTTTTTTTTATAAGTAAGATTGTATAAAAGTCTGTCAAAATGAAGGAGTACAGAAAATTTCAATGGTTTCAAGCTGTAAATACTAAGCTGCCCTGAGGGAAAACCATCTCAGCCAGGCAAACCTCTTCATAACTTAAGTGTAGATTGTCACTGATACAAAAAGAGTTCAAAATTCTGGCCCATAAGGGTGGGCGCTAGAACTGTGGAAAGTGTAGATAGCCTAATTATAATAACCATGGACAAACGCATGAAAGGTTGGCATGCGCATGAAAAAACAACAAACAAAAACAACAGAGATCACTGGTATGGGTTGTAGTGCGGTGACGCGGCCATGCAAAAGGCGTGAAATGTCATGTCCCCAGGAGGAGGCAGCTCCTCCTGGAGTGGTGTGCGGTCTAGTTGCATAGCGTTCTCTGTATCTCATGGCAGGTTCTCTTCCTTCTGGACGTCCTCCAGGCGTGATGGAAGCCTCTGATCCTCGCAGTCTGTGTCTGCGTGGCCCAAATTTTCCAGTGGCAACACTAGTGTCGAGGTTGTTGTTGCTTGGGTTGTTGTTGACTGGGATGCCTATGGTGCGAGGAGATGAGCACCTTGTAACGCAGAGAAAAATTGCAAGAGTTGAGAGGCTTTGTCATCGAGGCTCTGTAGGTGGAACTAGAGGTCGTCCATGTCTCAACACAGGTCAAATACCATGCTCTGTAGCAATGCAAGGCCTATTTTCCACTCGCATTATGGGTCAGCATTAGAACCCACTCGAGATTGGGGTTGTCGTCATGAATTTTGACTAGCTTCCGGACCATCCATCTGAAATTGGGTGTCATGAAGTTAGTCCTGAAGCGACTGGGTGGCTGAAGAGTTGGGAGGGGCCAAAGGGCCTGGGTGTAAAAAAAATGCAGAATTGGCTAAAGGTCTTGGGTTGTTGTTCAGTGAAGCCCCTGAGCAGTCCATATCCTCCATTATGTTGGCAAGGGACGCAGGAAGGGGCAAGAGAGATGCCAGAATTTGAGTTAACTATGCCAGGAAGGAGGATGAGGTGGTCGAAGAGGAGGAGGATAACAGGGAGGAAGCAGGCGGGGACGCAGGACCAAGTGGGGTTGGTTTGGCTGGCAGGCTAGTCAGCCTTTGGACTTCCTTTGTAGTCGGGGCATCTTTGGGATAGTGGGAGAGCAAAACGCGGCAGGAACAGAGCAGGGCAAGACAAATGCAGAGCAGGGAAAGGATGGGCAGGAAGTCGAGCTGTAAGAAGAAAATGAAGGAAAGAATGTGCCATCTGGACCCGCTAGAGCAATTGAAATAGGTCAGGCAGCTGGTGAGGTTCCATAAATGGCTGCACATGCAGAGTAAAGGCACAGCGAGGGTGTTGGTCCGTCAAAAGGATGTGAAGGCAGAGCAGGGTGCACTGTGAGTAATGGTTCCATGCCTTGAGCAAGATGAACTTGAACTGATTAGGCAGTTGGGAGTGAGTGGCACGCCGTCGTCACATCACCGACGCCACAGAGTATCGCTCCTGGCTACTTTGCTCGACGTGTGTGTTGTACTAGCAACCCATCCACACGAAAGGGAATAAATGTGAAGGAGTACAGACACATGGGAAAAACTATTATTTAGATATGCTTTTCATATGTCCGTGGAAAAAGTACACAGAAATAGTAGTTACGGGCTGGTGTGATGAAATTCGGGCTTTGTTGTTCTGTGGCCTACAAATTGCACCCAAAGTTCTGTGACATAAAATTTGACAATTGGAGTTGTGGAATATTTGATATTTAAGGGCGTACGTATGTTACAAATAAGAGTTGCTAGATACCAAATATGTAATTTGATTAAGTAGATATATAGACCATTGTGGTTGTCGAGATGGCAGGCTGAAAATTGTGCTTCCATAGGTTTGTGGACAAAAGCATAAAAAGACTACCAACGCTGAATTAGTTTTCTTTAAAACAAAGGCACGGGAGCTTCATTCTAGGTTGTTGGGGTGGTGGGCTGAAAATTGGGCTACTGTTGTTTCGTCGCCTACAAATAACACCGAGAGTTCTGCGAAATACAAATTGAGAAGCGGTTTTGTGGACTATTTGAATTTTTGGATCGTGGGTTCTCGAGCTGTCGGGCTAAAAATTGGTTTTATGTTGTTCCATGGCCTACAAATAACACTGAGAGTTCCACAATATACAATTTGACAAACGGTCTTGTGGACTATTTGAAATTTTGGATCACGGGTTCTCGAGCTAGGGGGCTGAAAATTGGCCTTCTGTTGTTTCGTGGCCTACAAAAATCAAATATGTAATTTGATGAAGTAGATATATAGAGCATGCACGGAAGCTTCATTCTGGGTTGTCAGGATTGCAGACTGAAAATTTGGCTTCTGTTGTTCCGTGGCCTACAAATACCACCAAGAGTTCTGCGATATACAAATGGACATGCTGCTTTGAGGACTAGAATTTTTGAATGGCGGGTTCTCGGTCTGGTGGGCTGAAAATTGGGCTTCTGTTGTTTCGTGGCCTACAAATAGTCCATAGAGTTCCACGATATACGAATTGACAAACAGACTTGTGAACTATTTGAAATTGAAGGCGCTCGTGTCAAACAAGTTTAGCATTCCCGAATTAGTTTTCCTTTTTACATATGCTGCTAGAGTAAAAAATAAATAAATAGTACTGACGTATGAAACAAATATGATTCATGAATTATTTTTCTTTAAAAAAGTGGCTTCTCGACTTAGGCATTTTTTGGATCGCGGGTTCTTAGATTGGGGACCTGAAAAACGCGCTTTTGTTCTTCCGTGTCCTACAAATAGCACCAAAAGTTCTACGATATACAAATTGAGAATTGGACCTGCGGAGTATTTGAATTTTAAGGAGCGTGTGTCCCAAAAATTCAGCATTCGCAGATTAGTTTTTTTTACATAGGTTTTACATACGCTGGTGGAAAAGAGGGAAAAAAATATAGTATCAGTGTATGTTACATAGGGTGGTGGGAAGAAGAATGAAATAAATAGCATTTCCGAATTAGTTTTCTTTAAAACAGGGGCTCCTCGACACAAGAAATTGAAATTTATGAAATTATAGGTTTCTGCATACCATAAACTATACATAGCAAATACATAATTTTTTTAAGTGGACATTTACTTTTATAGATACGAAATATGTACTTTCATAAAGTATGGGGATGAGATTTTATATAACAATGACGGAGCCCTCATTCCATGTCCTACAAAGAGCAGACAGAGATACACGATGTACAAATTGAGAAGCGGGCTTGCAGACTATTTTAATTTTAAGGGCCTTTGTGACAAACATTATGCATGACATGTTGCAAAGATGCAAGAAATGACAGTCTCTTTACATTTGAGTAGAAAGAAAGTAGTGAACACAATTTTATGACATTTATATAAAAAAATAATAAAACGTGTTACATATTGCTGAAAATTTAAAGAAACATATAGATATATATATATATATATATAAGTGAAATATGATATCTGAAATTTAAGTGATTTATGTCATATTCCATTCTGAAAATGAAAAATATAGGAGCACATAAAAGCAGGAGGAAAATTATCCTTCCCGAATTAGAGCATAGACGGAAGCCTCATTCCATACTTAGCTAGTTTTTGGATCGCGGGTTCTCGGGCTGGGGACCTGAAAAGCGGGTTTCTGTTGTTCCATGACCTTCAAATAGCACCGAAAGTTTTGTGATGTACAAATTGATAATGGGACCTACAGACTATTTGAATTTCAAGGGGCTCATGTCCCAAAAATTTAACAGACGAGAATTACTTTTCTTTACATAGGTTTTACACACGGTGGTGGGAAAATGTACAAAAAATATAGTACCAATGTCTGTTACACAGGGTGGTGGACAAGAGGACCAAATAAATAGAATTCCCAAATTAGTTTTCTTTAAAACAGAGGCTCGTGGATACAAGAAATTGGAATGTATCAAATTATAGGTTCCTGGAGAGCATAAATTGTACATAGCAAAAAAGTAATTTTTTAAAGTAGATATTTACTTTTATACATACGAAATATGTTCTTTTATAGAGCATGTATGAAGCCCTCATTCTATATAGTGTGATAGAGCCCAGATTACATACTTAGGCAGTTTTTGGAGCGCGGGTTGTCGAGCTGGCAGGCTGAAAATTGGAAATAAATGAAACGTGTTACATATTCCTGGAAATTTAAAGAAACATATATATGTGTGAAATATGATATGTCGAATTTGAGTGAGTTATGTCATAGTTTATTTTGAAAAAGAAAAAAAGAGAATAGAGATAAAATAAACATAATGACTTCACATTCAACATAGCTGAAGCTAAAAAATCTAGGAAGACATAAATATTTAAGGAGACAAAAGAATAGTTTTATTTGGAATATATGAAAAAAATAATAGTTTGTTACATATCGCTGGAAATGTAAATGCGTTTGTCATATAGACTGGGATTGGGGCTCCCGCGTACCATAACATAAATATGTACAAGAAATAGGAGTGTGGAAAGAAGTTGGACACGCTAGAATGTAATACCTGAAAAGTAGAAATGTGAAGATCGATTTTTGTCTATAGATTTCTACTCAAAAAATGAATAACTGGATTGATAAAGAAAGGACTATCACTATACACTTACAGGGATGGTACGTATAAGTAATGTTTTTGTTTGGTTGGTCATGCCTTTCGCTGCTGGTTTTTGTGGGCAACCCGCTTCAATAACTGGATTGATACACAGAGGATTTGTGCATTTTCCTACTGGATTTTGCGGCTGATCCACTTCAAGTTCTCTTCAATATAGCTTCTCAAGGGGGCAACGTTGATGTCATTACGGATTTGAATGTTGAAAACTTCATTTTCTAATTTGCTTAGATCAATTGAAAGTTTACACAGACCTTCATGAATGTCTCCATTCTGTAGCGAATACCTGACTACCCAGTTGTCCACCTCTTCTTCATCATATTTAACAATTCTGTAAAAAAAATCTAAAGACAAGGCCTTCAAATTATCAACTTGTTGATCAAAATATTGCTTGGTTAACGTCAACGAGTTGAGGATTAATCTTGGGTCCTGGAAGCCATTTGTCTTTCCTGCTAAGTCTATTTTTGTGAGCTTTGTGAATAATGTTTATTTCTTCGATATTGCTTGCTCACACAATTGCACAATTAGGTACAGGTTCTTCACTTTCTGTTTCCAGCATGCTTCTAATTGAGTGAGCCTTTTTTTGGATGGGAGATCACGTTGTCTTCTTCTCGTCTTTGGCATGTTGTTGACATGAAAGGTGAAAGGTATGACCGAGTGCACATAGAAAGTTTCTTCTTTTTTTAAATCCGTATGCATAAGTAGGAGCAAATTATGTGCCCCGCTCCCCAAGGAATCCATATTCTATGATGTTTCCTAGGCCTTGGCAATCAGTTCTATTCTTTTGTTGATATTTTTCTTGACATATCATCTACAGGATGCGAGGAAGTTGGAGTACCCTTTTAGATTTGTTGCAGGGGTGCTATGGCAATTTCCAAGGAACTGCCAAGCAATGGCATAGGAAACAAAGATTCCTCTAATTCCTTAATCCAGTTCTATAGTCTGGCATTTTCGGCTTCAATGACTCCAACGAAATCATGAAGAGCATATCAATTTTCCCTATGAAAATCATAGATTTTGGATGCGTGCATATTGGCAAGGTCAAGTTTTGAACGATGTTTTCTTTTCTTATTTTTAACATCTTTTTTTTTCAATGATTAATTTTTTTGATTCGGTTTCAAAAACAATGCTCTGGAATACGCAGGATTCATCTTCGTAAAAAATTTAAGTACCAACTGTTGAGCCTCCAAATTGACATCCCCACTACCCTATTATACTCCTCATCTATAACTTTTTGGCTTACCTAAGCTTGGATAAATGGCAAAGAACACTACCATTAGCCATTGATGAGGTAATAAGTTAAAGTATAATTAATTCATGCATTTTTGTGGTTTATTGAGCTAGGAGACTAAATGTTTCATGTACTAATGTTTTAATTTGCCATGTGTAACCTTTGATCTCTAGATGAGTCCAGCCTTTTTGTACCAGCTCAGCCATCTGGTACTTATGCGCCACATTGCCACTGTCTGAATACGGTACCAAGCACACCTTCCATTCAGATCTGGTACCAAACCATCCACTATTGCGATCTGGTACCAACGACCACAGAATGTTCTAGTCTAGTACCAACCACTTGCATACTGTTCAGATCCAGTATCATTTATCGAATCTCACCTGTCATGATCCGGTACCAATATAGGAAGCAGAGTATACCAAGTTTAGCTCCAGATCGTATCAAATATAATTGTTAGATGTTTTTCGAATCATTAAAGCTCTAACAAGGTTATGATAAGCTTGTTTGTTTATTGCTTCATCCTCATACACTTCATGTCATGAGGATGAAGCTTAAAATATGTAACCGAATATATAAATTTGACAATTGACTGATTTGCCAAAGATTTCACCTCCTTCTGTTTCATGACTAAGACTATTTAAATAGTCATGACAAGGATGGTGGAGGTAGTAGAGAGTTAGCATAACACAGTATGTGAAGCAGTGTTACATATTGTAGAACAGATTTTGAGTTCAAGTTTAATATAAGGATATCATTTATTTCCAAGTCTTGATCATTTATGAATGAATGTGAGTTGAGTTGTTAGCATAGTTTAATTCTATGTTTTGAAATTTGAGTAAGAGGAATGCGTGGATTGAAAGAAAGCTTACTGTAGACTCGAGTCGCCGACCTGTTGAAGCGGAAAGGGCCCACCACCCAACAAAGGTCAGCATCCTTATAGATTAGTGTTAGTAGTTGATTTCAATAGTATAGATGTTAGACTATCTGAAGCTTTCACCCTTTCAGAGGATAGAAGTATAGTTTAGTTTAGGTTTCGATTGTTTAGAGATCTTTACTTACTCTATTTTGCATATGCTCTGCTTCTGTTTTTATGAGTTTGATTTTGTTTCATGGACATGAATGTTGGCAGCAGTAGTTAGACATAATTGATGGAGAACTAGTGAAGTTTACAACAACACATTGTGAACCACAACATACTTAGTATATTGACTATTGAACTACTCATACTATGTCTCGATGATTGATGTGTGATTTCCCTTTCAGAAGCATGATTGAATAGTTAGATTTGTGGGTCAGATAGCAGAGTTGATCTGTCAAAAGAACTCCATCTCATACTTGCATGTGCCATAATGGAGTAGATAGCCTCTCCGTGAAAGACAACTATGTTTTGTTTTGCTAGTTTGCCTTATTTTCAGCATGCATAGTCTAGAATAGTTCTATACTCATGAAATTAGAATTACCTTTCTTACTGGTGTGTTGCAACTCTATTGATTACGAATCCTGGATTGATAATTAATGAGTGCATTATACTAAACATATAAGTAGCACAACATTTTGGCGTCGTTTCCACAGACTTGCAAACGGTAGGAAGTGATTTTTAGCTTAGATTGTTTGCATTGTTTTTTAATGATTTTAAAGGCTGCTTGAGGGAGGAGGATAAAATTTTTAAGACATGAGTGAAGAGCCATGCGACCACTAGAGTGGGGTCCTCCGAAGCCAAGTTGCCTTCTTATCTTCTAGATAGAATTAGGATTTCAATTCAGTTAAGAATCAAATTTCCATTTTATGCATAGATATAGAGATAATAAGGGTAGATTTGTAAGCTCTAAAGATTCAAAAATAACTGCCCCCACTAATCCAACTGACACTGGTGCAGGAAAAATTCCACCAGGAGAAAGTTCAAGGGGAGCCATCGAGGCTCCAGAAGAAGAACCTAAAATGGAAGAATCGACATTGGGGCAGGCAGAACGTGAATCTGTTGAACGTTCAACAGACACACAAAATCCAGTTTCTGAACCATCTATCAGTGGAATGGCAGAAGAAGAAGGAAATGTAGCCACTAAGACTGAGACCTTTGGGTTTCCAATCTTGGATATTTCTAGAAACATCAGCATGAAAAACATCCCACTATCATCATTACCCACTTTTAGAGGTATGTCAACTGAATATCCAGACTTATTCTTATTCGAGTTTGACATATTATGTAGAAGCTATAACTACTCAAACGATGCCCAAAAACTTAAGCTCTTTCCTGCTACAATGAAGGATTCAGCCTTAAGATGGTTCATGAGCTTAGGAGAAAATACAATCCTCTCTTGGGATCAGATGAAAGACACATTTTTATGGAAATACCAAGACTATTGTAAGGATAATGCTAAAAATGACATTTTTAAAATGCAGCAAATAGAAGATGAAAGCCCTGAAGACTACTTAGAAAGGTTCTTATACAACTACCAAAAATCAAAATTATTCACCACAGACCGAGCTGTAGTAAGAACCTTATTTTTGAAGGGTATTAGAGATGATTGCATAAAAGTTTTAAATTTGTTAAGTTCAGGAGATGTGCAACAAAATCCTTTTGCAGACATTGCAGATTATTGTACAAGAAACTCAAGAGGACAAGCTAAAACAGGCAAAGCACCAAGAGATTCTTTTAGCAGAAATACAAGTCAAAGCTCATGAACTTTCACTAGAATTGAGTTAGGAAACTTATTAGAGAACTTTAAAATAGACATCTTGAGCACAATCAGTAACCATTTAGATACCCTAAAATTGAAAAAGAAACCAGAAGAACAGTATGTTTTAGAAATCTTTTGTCCCAGATGCTGAAAGAAGCATGGTGAGAAATAATGTCCATTAAATGTCATTGAAATTTGTGGCCTGTGTACACTAGAGCTCCCCAATCTCTTTCTTCATCTGTGCTTTTGTTAAGGTCCTTGTTGACTCCATTATTTCTAGAGCATGTCTAGTAATGATGAGCCACACACGTGCTTCGTCCTTAAGCAATCACGAACGTATCTCGTGTCATGAGCCATGATTCAACATCAAATTCACCGCTCAGAAGTCCAATCACCTATCCCAAACAACAATGATGCTTCGACACCCAACGTTTCGTCCCCATCATTGCACTAACTAGCAGAAATGAAATGACTTATCTGGGTGGTGAAGCCATCCAGATGAGCCTCATCTTGTCTTAATTTTACTTTGCAGCATCTTTACTTAAATTCACCATTTGAATTAGCGATGCCATCACCATATTTTTTTTCCGTTACCAACTTTTCTCCAGTTCCGAGCTTACTCCTCCCTGCGATCTTCGGTACCAAACCCTTACCCTCATTAGCTGACTAAATCCTTGCGCTACAACCCAATTGTTTTCTCAAAATTTATAAAGATGGTTGTAAGTAGACATGAACCGGTCTTCTAGATTTATAGAGCGGCCGAGGAGTTTTAGCTCTGCAGAGAGAAGTATGCTAGAGCGGGATGGATGCCATTTTTGGAGAAATTCATAGGCTGTCATGAGAAGGTATCTCATGCATTTATTCAAGGTTACGATGAAGAGATTGCGCACATAGACAATCTGCATCTAACAATCAATGAAGCAATGTTAAGGGAAGCCACGGGATTACCTAACAGAGGAGCCAAGTATTTCAAAGGAGTAGGAATCAACAAGGAAATGTGCCAACGATTTTTGAAAGAAGACCATCAACACCTTGATTGGAAAAAAGGGGATTCCTAGGAACTATATCAAGGAAGAATATCATCCAATGCTTGCTAGTCTTCAACGATTCCTCACTTGTGAGGGTAGGTATGTTGTAACCTTCATATATCATCTTAGGCTTCTATTACACTTTGAAGGAGGCCCTGAAATTGATTTCCCATATTTGTTATGGATGAGTCTGAACAAGATGGTAAGATGTGTAAATTCCCTATCCAAAACTTAGAAAACTAGCATTTTCTATCAAGGTCTTATTAAGATGTTAGTTATACATGAAATCAAGAAGCAAAGGATTAGCTGGAAAATACTCATCACTCAAAACCTTCCTACAGAAAACAGACCTGTAGAGGAAGCCTAGCTTGCTCCAGATAAAGATAAGGAACCTCAAAAGAAAAAGGGCAAGAAAGATAAGGTAACTCCATCATCATCTAGAACAGTGAGCCAAAATGATAAAGCTAGTAAACAAGCAGGGCCCTCTTCCACGGTCAATAAGATTTTTAAAAGTCAAGAATCAAAAGGTAAAACAAAATTAGTAGAGGAGACTTCAACAATAGCACTTGAGGAGAAGGGTCATAAGACAAAAACTGTAAGGAAAGAGAAGAATAGCTCAGAAAATAAAAGTGAACAGTCTATAGAACAATCCCCTGTAACCATTTCACAAACAGAAAAGAAGAAAAGGAATCCTATGAGAACCCCTGATCCAGTAACCCCTTGTAAAAGAACCAAAAGGAGCATGGCAAAGAAAGGAAAAGCAGTTGCCAGTCCTCATACAGATGAATATCCAATAGATCTTACCTCCCCTTCTGAAGACCTATTAGTCCAAGATTGCATCCCTAGCATGACTGAGGAACAAGTCACTATTACTTTATGTGGGATGAGGGAGGAAGTGGAGGAAAGAAAATACATCCAGCCAGAAACAATGTAGTCAACAAGGACCTAAACAAAAGCACGGATGAAGAAAACTATTAGGGAGCTACAAAAACAAAACCAGGAACTCAAACAAGAAGTGAAGGAATACCAACTATTGGACAAGTATATCAAAAAGGAAAACGAGCAACTGAAGGCAACCAGCCAACAACTTCAAGATGACCATGAAGAGACTTATAATAAGCTCAAGAAGGTACTAAGACTCTTACAATACATTAGGGTCATAAAAAGGGAGCTGAAAGCAGAAGCCTCAACCATCAACATCATTGATCCACAAAAGTAAAGAATGGAGTCTCAAATTTTGAAAAAAATTGGGTTTGTTTCAGTTGCATGAGGACATGAAATGGTTTTGGCATGGGGGAATGTTGAGCCTCTAAATTGACATCCCCGCTACCCTATTATACTCCTCATCTATACCTTTTTGGCTTACCTAAGCTTGGATAAATGACAAAGAACACTACCATTAGCCATTAATGAGGTCATAAGGTAAGGTATAATTAATTCATGCATTTTTGTGGTTTATTGAGCTAGGAGACTAAATGTTTCATGTACTAATGTTTTAATTTTCCATGTGTAACCTTTGACCTCTAGATGAGTCCATCCTTCCTGTACCATCTCAGCCATCCGGTAATTTTGCGCTAGATTGCCACTATCTGAATCTGGTACCAAGCACACCTTCCATTCAGATCCGATATCGAACCATCCACTATCGCGATCTGGTACCAACGGCCGTAGACTGTTCTAGTCTGGTACCAACCACTTGCATACTATTCGGATCCGATACCATTTACCGAATCTCACCTATCACGATCCGTTACCAATATAGGAAGCAAAATATACCAAGTTTAGCTCGAGATCATATCAAAGATTATTGTTGGATGTTTGTTGAATCATTGAAGATCTAGCAAGGTTATGATAATCTTTTTTGTTTATTGCTTCATCGTCATACACTTCGTATCATGAGGATGAAGCTTAAAATATGTAACCAAATATATAAATTTGACAATTGATTGATTTGCTAAAGATTTCACCTCCTTGTGTTTCATGACTAAGACTGTTTAAATTGTCATGACAAGAATGGTGGAGGTAGTAGAGAGTTAGCATAACACAGTATGTGAAGCAGTGTTACATATTGCAGAATAGATTTTGAGTTGAAGTTTAATAGAAGGATATCATTTATTTCCAGGTCATGATCATTTATGAATGAATGTGAGTTGAGTTGTTAGCATAGTTTAATTCTATGTTTTGAAATTTGAGTAAGAGGAATGCGTGGATTGAAATAAAGCTTATTGTAGACTCCAGTTGCTGACCTGTTGAAGCAACAAGGGCCCACTGCCCAACAAATGTCAACATCCTTATAGATTAGTGTTAGTAGTTGATTTCAATAGTATAGATGGTAGACTAGCTGCAGCTTTCACCCTTTTAGCAGATAGGAGTATATTTAAGTTTAGGTTTCAATTGTTTAGAGATCTTTATTTACTCTGTTTTGCATATGCTCTGTTTCTATTTTTATGAGTTTGATTTTATTTCATGGACATGAATGTTGGCAGCAGTATTGAGGCATAATTGATGGAGAACTAGTGAAGTTTACAACAACACATTGTGAACCATAGCATACTCAGTATATTGACTATTGAACTACCCATACTATGTCTCGATGATTGATGAGTGATGATTGATGTGTGATTTCCCTTTCAAAAGCATGATTGCATAGTTATCTTTCTGGGTCATATAGCAGAGTTGATCTGTCAAAAGAACTCCATCTCATACTTTCTTGTGCCATAATGGAGTAGATAGCCTCTCTGTGAAAGACAACCATGTTTTGTTTTGCTAGTTTGCCTTGTTTTCAGCATGCATAGTCTAGAATAGTTCTATACTCATGACATTAGAATTACCTTTCTTACTAGTGTCTTGCAAATCTATTGATTGCGAATCCCGGATTGATAATTAATGAGTGCATTATACTAAACATATAAGTAGCACAACATTTTTGCGTCGTTGCCAGGGACTTGCAAACGGTAAGAAGCGATTTTTAGCTTAGATTGTTTGCATAGTTTTTGAATGATTTTAAAGGTTGCTTGAGGGAGGAGGATAAAATATTTAGGATGTGAGTGAAGAGCCGCGTGGCCACTAGAGTTGGGTTCTCCAAAGCCAGGTTGCCTTCTTACCTTCTAGATAGAATTAGGATTTCAATTCAGTTAAGAATCAAATTTCCATTTTATGCATAGATATAGAGATAATAAGGATAGATTTGTAAGCTCTAAAGATTCAACCCCCCTTCCGACTAATCCAATTGAAACTGGTGGAGGAAAAATTCCACCGAGAGAAATTTCAAGGGGAGCGAGAAAGGCTCCAGAAGAAGAACCTAAAACAAAAGAATCAACATTGGAGCGGGTAGAATGTGAATCTGTTGAACGTTCACGAGACACACAAAATCCAGTTTCTGAACCATCTATCAGTGGAATGGAAGAAAAAGAAGAAAATGAAGCCACTAAGACTGAGACTGAGACCTTTGGGTTTCCAATCTTGGATATTTCTAGAAACATGAGCATGAAAAACATCCCACTATCATCATTACCAACTTTTAGAGGTATGTCAACTGAAGATCCAGACTTATTCTTATTCGAGTTTGACATATTATGTAGAGGCTATAACTACTCAAACGATGCCCAAAAACTTAAGCTCTTTCCTGCTACAATGAAGGATTCAGCCTTAAGATGGTTCATGAGCTTAGGAGAAAATACAATCCTCTCTTAGGATCAGATGAAAGACACATTTTTACGAGAATACCAAGACTATTGTAAGGATAATGCTAAAAATGACATTTTTAAAATGCAGCAAACAGAAGATGAAAGCCCTGAAGACTACTTAGAAAGGTTCTTATACAACTACCAGAAATCAAAATTATTCACCACAGACCCAGTTGTAGTAAGAACCGTATTTTTGAAGGGTATTAGAGATGACTGCATAGAAGTTTTAAATTTGTTAAGTTCAGGAGATGTGCACCAAAATCCTTTTGCAGAGATTACAGATTACTGTAGAAGATACTCAAGAGGACAAGCTAAAACAGGCAAAGCACCAAGAGATTCTTTTAGCAGAAATACAAGACAAAGCTTAGGAACTGCCACCAGAATTGAGTTAGGAAACTTATTAAAGAACTTTAAAACATACATCTTGAGCAGAATCAGTAACCAGTTAGATACCCTACAACTAAAAAAGAAACAAGAAGAAGAGACTATTTTAGCAATCTTATGTCCTAGATGTCGAAAGAATCATGGTGAGAAAGAATGTCCATTAAATGTCATAGAAATATGTGGCCTATGTACACTTGAGCTCCTCAATCTTTTTCTTCATCTATTCTTTTGTTAAGGTCCTTGTTGACTCCATTGTTTCTGGATCATGTCTAGTAATGATGAGCCACGAACATGCTTCATCCTTAAGCAATAATGAACGTATCTCGTGGCATGAGCCGCGATTCAACATCAAATTCACCACTCAGAAGTCCAATCACCTATCCCAAACAACAATGATGCTTCGACGCCCAACATTCCATCCCCATCATTGTACTAATGGGCAGAAATGAAATGGCTTATCTGGGTGGCGAAGCCATCCAGATRAGCCTCATCTTGTCTTAATTTTCCTTTGCGACATCTTACTTAAACTCACCGTCTGAATTATCRAYGCCATCACCATATTTTTTCYGTTACCAAYCTTTCTCCAGTTYYGAKCCTACTCCTCTCYGCGATATCYGGTACYARACCCTTACCCTCATAGCTGACCAAACCCTTRYGCCACAACYCGATTCTCAYGCAYAGTTCATAWAGATGGTCRTGAGTAGACAYGAACCGGTCTTCCARATTTATAGGGAGACCGAGGAGTTCCAGCTATGTAGAGATAAGTATGCTAGAGCGGGATGGATGCCATTTTTGGAGAAATTCACAGGCTKTCATGAGAAGGTATCTCAAGCAYTTATTCAGGGTTACGATGGAGAGATTGTGCACATAGGCAATCTGYARCTAACAKTCAATGAAGAAACCTTAAGGGAAKCCACRGGATTACCTAACAGAGGAGCCAAGTATTTCAAAGGAGTAGGAATCAACAAGGAAATGTGCCAACGATTTTTGAAAGAAGACCATCAACACCCTGATTGGAAAAAAGGGATTCCTAGGAACTATATCAAGGAAGAATATCATCCATTTCTTGTTAGTCTTCAACGATTCCTCACTTTTGAGGGCAGGTATGTTGTAACCTTCATATATCATCTTAGGCTTCTATTATCTTTACTTAAATTCACCGTTYGAATTAGCGACGACATCACCATATTTTTTTCCATTACCAACTTTTCTCCAGTTCTGAGCTTACTCCTCCCTACAATCTCCGGTACCAAACCCTTACCCTCATCAGCTGACCAAATCCTTGCGCTACAACCCAATTTTTTTCTCACAATTTATAAACATGGTTGTAAGTAGACATGAACCAATCTTCCATATTTATAGAGCGACTGAGGAGTTCCAGTTGTGCAGAGAGAAGTATGCTAGAGTGGGATGGATTCCATTTTTGGAGAAATTCACATGCTGTCATGAGAAGGTATCTCACACATTTATTCAAGGTTACGATGGAGAGATTATGCACATAGGAAATYTGAAGCTAACAATCAATGAAGCAACCTTAAGGGAAGCCACAAGATTACCTAATAGAGGAGACAAGTATTTCAAAGGAGTAGGAATCAACAAGGAAATGTGCCAACGATTTTTGAAAGAAGACCATCAACACCCTGATTGGAAAAAAGGGATTCCTAGGAACTATATCAAGGAAGAATATCATCCATTTCTTGYTAGTCTTCAACGATTCCTCACTTYTGAGGGCAGGTATGTTGTAACCTTCATATATCATCTTAGGCTTCTATTACACTTTGAAGGATGCCTTGAAATTGATTTCCCATATTGTTTATGGATGAGTCTGAACAAGATGGTAAGTGTCAAATCCCTATCCAAAACTGAGAAAACTAGCATTTACGATCAAGCTCTTATTAAGATGTTAGTTATATATGAAATCAGGAAGTAAAGGATTAGCTGGAAAATCCTCATCACTCAAAACCTTACCACAGAAAACAAACCTATAGAGAAAGCCCAGTTTTCTCCAGAGAAATATAAGGAACCTCAAAAGAAAAAGGGCAAGAAAGATAAGGTAATTCCATCATCATCCAGAACAGTTAGCCAAAACGATAAAGCTAGTAAACAAGTAGGGCCCTCTTCCACAGTCAATAAGATTTTTAAAAGTCAAGAATCAAAAGGTAAAACCAAATTAGTAGAGGAGACGTCAATAGTACCACTTGAGGAGAAGGGTCATAAGACAAAAACTGTAAGGAAAGAGAAGAATAGCTCAGAAAATAAAAGTGAACAGTCTATAGAACAATCCCCTGTTACCATTCCACAAATAGAAAAGAAGAAAATGAAGCCTGTGAGCACCCCTGATCCAGTACCCCCTTCTAAAAGAACCACCAGGAGCATTGCAAAGAAAGGAAAAGAAGTTGTCATTCCTCATACACATGAAGATCCAATAGATCTTACCTCCCCTTCTAAAGACCTATCAGTCCAGGATGACATCCCTAGCTTTATTGAGGAACAAATCACTATTACTTTATGTGGGATGAGGGAGGAAGTGGAGGAAAGAGAATACATCCAGCCAAAAACAATGGAGTCAAAAAGGACCTTAACAAAAGAATAGATGAAGAAAAACATTGGGGAGCTTCAAAAACAAAACCAGGAACTCAAACAATAAGTGAAGGAATACGAACTATTGGACAGGTATATCAAAAAGGAAAATGAGCAACTGAAGGCAACCAACTAGCAACTTCAAGATGACCATGAAGAGACTTCTAATAAGATCAAGAAGGTACTAAAACTCTTACAATACATTAGGGTCATAAAAAGGGATTTAAAAGCAGAAGCCTCAACCATCAACATCATTGATCCACAGAAATAAAGAATGGAGTCTCAAATTTTGAAACATTTTCGGTTTGTTTCAGTTGCATGAGGACATGCAATGGTTTTGGCATGGGGGAATGTTGAGCCTCTAAATTGACATCCCCACTACCCTATTATACTCCTCATCTATACCTTTTTGGCTTACCTAAACTTGGATAAATGACAAAGAACACTACCATTAGCCATTGATGAGGTCATAAGGTAAAGTATAATTAATTCATGCATTTTTGTGGTTTATTGAGCTAGGAGACTAAATGTTTCATGTACTAATGTTTTAATTTGCCATGTGTAACCTTTGACCTCTAGATGAGTCCAGCCTTTCTGTACCAGCTCATCCATCCGGTACTTATGCGCCAGATTGCCACTGTCCAAATCTGGTACCAAGCGCACCTTCCATTCAGATCCAGTACTGAACCATCCACTGTCGCGATCTGGTACCAACGGCCGCAGACTCTTCTAGTCCGGTACCAACCACTTGCATTCTATTCGTATCCGGTACCATTTACCGAATCTCACCTATCACGATTCAGTACCAATATAGGAAGCAAAATATACCAAGTTTAGCTCTAGATCATATCAAAGATAATCGTTGGATGTTTGCTAAATCATTAAAGCTCTACCAAGGTTATGATAAGCTTGTTTTTTTATTGCTTCATCCTCATACACTTCGCGTCATGAGCATGAATCTTAAAATATGTAACCGAATATATAAATTTGACAATTGACTGATTTGCTAAAGATTTCACCTCCTTGTGTTTCACAACTAAGACTATTTAAATAGTCATGACAAGGATGGTGGAGGTAGTAGAGAGTTAGCATAACAGAGTATGTGAAGCAGTGTTACATATTGCAGAACAGATTTTGAGTTGAAGTTTAATAGAAGGATGCCATTTATTTCCAGGTCTTGATCATTTATGAATGAATGTGAGTTGAGTTGTTAGCATAGTTTAATTCTATGTTTAGAAATTTGAGTAAGAGGAATGCGTGGATTGAAATAAAGCTTATTGTAGACTCCATTCGTTGACCTGTTGAAGCAACAAGGGCCCACCGCCCAACAAAGGTCAGCATCCTTATAAACTAGTGTTAGTAGTTGATTTCAATAGTATAGATTTTAGACTAGCTGAAGCTTTGACCCTTTCAGAGGATAGAAGTATAGTGCAATTTAGGTTTCGATTGTTTAGAGATCTTTACTTACTTTATTTTGCATATGCTTTGTTTCTGTTTTTATGAGTTTGATTTTGTTTCATGGAAATGAATGTTGGCAACAGTAGTTAGACATAATTGATGGAGAACTAGTGAAGTTTACAACAACACATTGTGAACCACAACATACTCAGTATATTGACTATTGAACTACCCATACTATGGCTCGATGATTGATGAGTGATGATTGATGTGTGATTTCCATTTCAGAAGCATGATTGCATAGTTAGCTTTCTGGGTCAGATAGCAGAGTTGATATGTCAAAAGAACTCCATCTCATATTTGCATGTGCCATAATGGAGTAGATAGCCTCTCCGTGAAAGACAACTATGTTTTGTTTTGCTAGTTTGCCTTATTTTCAGCATGCATAGTCTAGAATAGTTCTATACTCATGAAATTAGAATTACCTTTCTTACTGGTGTCTTGCAACTCTGTTGATTACAAATCCTGGATTGATAATTAATGAGTGCATTATACTAAACATATAAGTAGCACAACATTTTGGCATCATTTCCACAGACTTGCAAACGGAAGGAAGTGATTTTTAGCTTAGATTGTTTGCATTGTTTTTGAATGATTTTAAAGGTTGCTTGGGGGAGGAGGATAAAATGTTTAAGACATGAGTGAAGAGCCATGCGGCCACTAGAGTGGGGTTCTCCAAAGCCAAGTTTCCTTCTTATCTTCTAAATAGAATTAGGATTTCAATTCAGTTAAGAATCAAATTTCCATTTTATGCATAGATATAGAGATAATAAGGGTAGATTTGTAAGCTCTAAAGATTCAAAAATAACTGCCCAACTGACACTGATGCAGGAAAAATCCCACCAGGAGAAAGTTCAAGGAGAGCCAGTGAGGCTCCAGAAGAATAACCTAAAATGGAATAATCAACATTGGGGCGGGCAGAACGTGAATCTGTTGAACATTTAGGAGACACAAAAAATCCAGTTTCTGAACCATCTATCAGTGGAATGGCAGAAGAAGAAGGAAATGTAGCCACTAAGACTGAGACCTTTGGGTTTCCAATATTGGATATTTCCAGAAACATCAACATGAAAAACATCCCACTATCATCATTACCCACTTTTAGAGGTATGTCAACTGAAGATCCAAACTTATTCTGATTTGAGTTTGACATATTATGTAGAAGCTATAACTACTCAGACGATGCCCAAAAACTTAAGCTCTTTCCTTCTACAATGAAGGATTCAGCCTTAAGATTCTTCATGAGCTTAGGAGAAAATACAATCCTCTCTTGGGATCAGATGAAAGACACATTTTTACGGAAATACCAAGACTATTGTAAGGATAATACTAAAAATGCAGCAAACAGAAGATGAAAGCCCTGAAGACTACTTAGAAAGGTTCTTATACAACTACCAGAAATCAAAATTATTCACCATAAACCCAACTGTAGTAAGAACCTTATTTTTGAAGGGTATTAGAGATGACTGCATAGAAGTTTTAAATTTGTTAAGTTCAGGAGATGTGCACCAAACTCCTTTTGCAGAGACTGCAGATTACTGTAGAAGATACTCAAGAGGACAAGCTAAAACAGGCAAAGCACCAAGAGATTCTTTTAGCAAAAATACAAGACAAAGCTCAGGAACTGTCACCAGAATTGAGTTAGGAAACTTATTAGATAACTTTAAAACATACATCTTGAGCACAATCAGTAACCAGTTAGATACCATACAACTAAAAAAGAAACAGGAAGAAGAGACTATTTTAGCAATCTTTTGTCCTAGATGCTGAAAGAAGCATGGTGAGAAAGAATGTCCATTAAATGTCATAGAAATCTGTGGCCTGTGTACACTAGAGCTCCCCAATATTTTTCTTCATCTGTGCTTTTGTTAAGGTCCTTGTTGACTCCATTGTTTCTGGAGCATGTCTAGTAATGATGAGCCACAAACATGCTTCATCCTTAAGCAATAATGAACGTATCTCGTGTCATGAGCCACGATTCAACATCAAATTCACCACTCAGAAGTCCAATCACCTATCCCAAACAACAATGATGCTTCGACGCCCAACATTCCATCCCCATCATTGTACTAATGGGCAGAAATGAAATGGCTTATCTGGGTGGCGAAGCCATCCAGATGAGCCTCATCTTGTCTTAATTTTCCTTTGCGGCATCTTTACTTAAATTCACCGTTCGAATTAGCGACGACATCACCATATTTTTTTCCATTACCAACTTTTCTCCAGTTCTGAGCTTACTCCTCCCTACAATCTCCGGTACCAAACCCTTACCCTCATCAGCTGACCAAATCCTTGCGCTACAACCCAATTTTTTTCTCACAATTTATAAACATGGTTGTAAGTAGACATGAACCARTCTTCCATATTTATAGAGCGACTGAGGAGTTCCAGTTGTGCAGAGAGAAGTATGCTAGAGTGGGATGGATTCCATTTTTGGAGAAATTCACATGCTGTCATGAGAAGGTATCTCACACATTTATTCAAGGTTACGATGGAGAGATTATGCACATAGGAAATYTGAAGCTAACAATCAATGAAGCAACCTTAAGGGAAGCCACAAGATTACCTAATAGAGGAGACAAGTATTTCAAAGGAGTAGGAATCAACAAGGAAATGTGCCAACGATTTTTGAAAGAAGACCATCAACACCCTGATTGGAAAAAAGGGATTCCTAGGAACTATATCAAGGAAGAATATCATCCATTTCTTGYTAGTCTTCAACGATTCCTCACTTYTGAGGGCAGGTATGTTGTAACCTTCATATATCATCTTAGGCTTCTATTACACTTTGAAGGATGCCTTGAAATTGATTTCCCATATTGTTTATGGATGAGTCTGAACAAGATGGTAAGTGTCAAATCCCTATCCAAAACTGAGAAAACTAGCATTTACGATCAAGCTCTTATTAAGAT
The DNA here is from genome assembly GCA_009831015.1 of Picea engelmannii. Classification (NCBI taxonomy): domain Eukaryota; kingdom Viridiplantae; phylum Streptophyta; class Pinopsida; order Pinales; family Pinaceae; genus Picea; species Picea engelmannii. The sequence goes on from ML785264.1 coordinate 431,809, forward strand.
GTTAGTTATATATGAAATCAGGAAGTAAAGGATTAGCTGGAAAATCCTCATCACTCAAAACCTTACCACAGAAAACAAACCTATAGAGAAAGCCCAGTTTTCTCCAGAGAAAGATAAGGAACCTCAAAAGAAAAAGGGCAAGAAAGATAAGTTAACTCCATCATCATCTAGAACAGTGAGCCAAAATGATAAAGCTAGTAAACAAGCAGGGCCCTCTTCCACAGTCAATAAGATTTTTAAAAGTCAAGGATTAAAAGGTAAAACCAAATTAGTAGAGGGACTTCAACAGTAGCACTTGAGGAGAAGGTACATAAGACAAAAATTGTAAGGAAAGAGAAGAATAGCTCAGAAAATAAAAGTGAACAGTCTATATAACAATCCCCTGTAACCATTCCACAAACAAAAAAGAAGAAAAGGAAGCCTGTGAGCACCCCTGATCCAGTACCCCCTTGTAAAAGAACCACAAGGAGCATGGAAAAGAAAGGAAAAGTAGTTCTCAATCCTCATACACATGAAGATCCAATAGATCTTACCTCCCCTTCTGAAGACCTATCAGTCTAGGATGACATCCCTAGCTTGATTGAGGAACAAGTCACTATTACTTTATGTGGGATGAGGGAGGAAGTGGAGGAAAGAGAATACATCCATCCAGAAAAAATGGAGTCAACAAGGACCTTAACAAAAGCACATATGAAGAAAAATATTGGGGAGCTGCAAAAATAAAACCAGGAACTCAAACAAGAAGTGAAGGAATACCAACTATTGGACAAGTATATCAAAAAGGAAAACGAGCAACTGAAGGTAACCGGCCAACAACTTCAATATGACCATGAAGAGACTTCTAATAAGCTCAAGAAGGTACTAAGACTCTTACAATACATTAGGGTCATAAAAAGGGAGCTGAAAGTAGAAGCCTCAGCCATCAACATCATTGATCCACATAAGTAAAGAATGGAGTCTCAAATTTTGAAAAATTTTGGGTTTGTTTCAGTTGCATGAGGACATGCAATGGTTTTGGCATGGGGGAATATTGAGCCTCTAAATTGACATCCCCACTACCCTATTATACTCCTCATCTATACCTTTTTGTCTTACCTAAGCTTCGATAAATGACAAAGAATACTACCATTAGCCATTGATGAGGTCATAAGGTAAAGTATAATTAATTCATGCATTTTTGTGGTTTATTGAGCTAGGAGACTAAATGTTTCTTGTACTAATGTTTTAATTTTCCATGTTTTAATGTTTTAATGTTTTAATTTTGATGAGTCCATCCTTTATGTACCATCTCAGCCATCTGGTACTTATGCACCAGATTGCCACTGTCTGAATCCGGTATGAAGTGCACCTTCCATTCAGATTCGGTACCGAACCATCCACTGTCATGATCCGGTACCAATGGCCACAGACTATTCTAGTCTGGTACCAACCACTTCCATACTATTCGGATCCGGTACCATTTACCATATCTCACTTGTCATGATCTGGTACCAATATAGAAAGAAAAATATACCAAGTTTAGCTCCAGATCGTATCAAAGATAGTTGTTGGATGTTTGTTGAATCATTAAAGATCTAGCAAGGTTATGATAAGCTTGTTTGTTTATTGCTTCATCCTCATACACTTTGTGTCATGAGGATGAAGCTTAAAATATGTAACCAAATATATAAATTTGACAATTGATTGATTTGCTAAAGATTTCACCCCCTTGTGTTTCATGACTAAGACTGTTTAAATAGTCCTGACAAGGATGGTGGAGGTAGTAGAGAGTTAGCATAACACAGTATGTGAAGCAGTGTTACATATTGTAGAACAGATTTTGAGTTGAATTTTACTAGAAGGATGTCATTTATTTCCAGGTCTTGATCATTTATGAATGAATGTGAGTTGAGTTGTTAGCATAGTTTAATTCTATGTTTTGAAATTTGAGTAAGAGGAATGTGTGGATTGAAAGAAAGCTTATTGTAGACTCCAATTGTTGACCTGTTGAAGCAGCAAGGGCCCACCGCCCAACAGAGGTCAGCATCCTTATAGATTAGTGTTAGTAGTTGATTTCAATAGTATAAATGTTAGACTAGCTGAAGCTTTGACCCTTTCAGAGGATTGCAGTATAGTTTAGTTTAGGTTTCGATTGTTTAGAGATCTTTACTTACTCTATTTTGCATATCCTCTGTTTCTATTTTTATGAGTTTGATTTTGTTTCGTGGACATGAATGTTGGTAGAAGTAGTCAAACATAATTGATGGATAACTAGTGAAGTTTACAAAAACACATTGTGAACCACAACATACTCAGTATATTGACTATTGAACTACCCATACTTTATATCGATGATTCATGAGTGATGATTGATGTGTGATTTCCCTTTCAAAAGCATGATTGCATAGTTATCTTTCTGGGTCAGATGGCAGAGTTGATCTACCAAAAGAGCTCCATCTCATACTTGCATGTGCCATAATGGAGTAGACAACCTCTCTGTGAAAGACAACCATGTTTTGTTTTGCTAGTTTGCCTTATTTTCAGCATGCATAGTCTAGAATAGTTCTATACTCGTGACATTATAATTACCTTTCTTACTGGTGGCTTGCAACTCTGTTGATTATGAATCCCAGATTGATAATTAATGAGTGCATTATATTAAACACATAAGTAGCACAACATTTAAGTAGCACTAGAGGACCCCACATGTGAGTGTCCAACGTTTCTTGAGCTACAAGCCATGTATAGGGGAGGAGGAGTCTCACAAGAACAATCATACCCTTCCAGAAGAACTTGGAGAGTACAAAACCCCAATGCATTTTATGACCCTAATGCACAGTATCAACAACAACAATGGGGTCCTCCCCCAATGACCTATCCACAATGGACACCTCAACAAGCTCAAACTCAACCTTGGAAACAAGGTTGGAGGGGGCATGTGTATGGGAATCCCTCTTACCCTACATATCCACAGTATCCTGCAAACATTTCCCAATTACTACCTAAATTTAACCCACCACAGATGCAAGATTTACTCCCACCTCCTATACAGCAGCAATTTACAACCCCCTTGAACCCTAACCACCACCAGCAAGTACCTATAAATGTCAATCAACAGCCACAAAACCAAGCTTCCCACAACCCTCCGAGACCATCAACAATCCCTGCCCAGCCAATCCCTAACCCCAATAATCGACCCACCCACCCTGTGCAGAATACAAAAGTTCAAACCTTTCCCACCTATGAAATTCAACTACGATCAGGGAAAACAGTAAATCAATCAAATCTTGGAGTAATAATTCAAGAAGAAAATGATAATCATTCTGAGGAAGAAAATACTCAAACCACCCCTGTAGAAGAAGAGACTTCCCCTCCTATTCCAATCACTTCTCAGTCTGTATGAGTACCTCAACAAGTTAATCTTCCACCCTACCCCAAAAGACTATTAGTGAAGAAACTTGACCCACCCTTGCACAAAGATATAGAGGATGAATTACAAAATGTATGTATAAAAATACCTCTGTTGCAAGCCATTAAGGATATCCCCATATATACCAAAATCATAAGGGATATTTGCCTTAAGAAACCAGGAAGGAAGAAGAAGGAACCTCCCCTTGTTCAGGTGGTGGGGCAATTATCTAAATTTATTTCTGAAATGCCATACAAATATAATGACCCTGGGAACCTAGTAGTCACTATTGAAATTAATGGTATTTCTTTACCAAACAGACTCATTGATTTGGGTGCAACAATTAATGTAATGTCTTTTGACACTATGCAAAATATCCAAATCAACCAGTTAAGACCAACCCAAACCATGATAGAGTTGGCAGATAAGTCAGTCATTAGGCCTGCAGGAAGTCTAGATGATGTCATAGTCACTCTAGCTTCTTGGGAATATCCAGTAGACTTTCTAGTTATCTATTCTAAATCATCCTCTAAACCAGGACACCCTGTGGCCCTTGTCCGTCCTTAGCTGGCCACAACAGATGCCTTTATCAGTTGTCGGTCTGGTGAGATGACTATATCCAATGGTACACATAGCCAAAAGCTTGTCCTCTTCCCTCCTGCCCAACCAACACAGGAGATACCTTTTTGGTTAGAAAACCCTTATGGAGAAGAAGATTGCATCAGACCCCTGTTAACACTTGAACAGGTAAAAGGAATGCAAGAACAATCAAATGAACAAGTCTTAAGTTTATTTTTGGTTGATACAAATTGTATTGAATATCCGAGGTCTTTTGCAGAGTTGTCACACATTTTCAGTTCTGAATTTCAACAAACTTGGCACCCTGATATCACTCAATTATATACTTTATCACCAGCTCCCTCAGAGAAGGAAGAAAGTACTGAACTTGTTGAGATTATCCCAAGAAAACCTTTGTATATCAACTCTAGTTTGGAACCAGAACAAAAGACACAAGTAATTGAAATGCTCAAAGACAATTTGATGCCTTTGCATGGGATTATGCAGACATGAAAGGCATTCACCCTAACACATGCACACATCATATCTACACTAATAACCAAATCAGACCAGTTAGACAGCCTCAACGAAGGATGAATCTAGCCCTTAAAGATATTGTAAAAGAGGAATTGCAAAAACTCCTTCAGGCCAATCTCATATACCCCATTTCAGATAGTCAATGGGTGTCTCCACTTGTCATAGTTCCCAAGAAAAATGGTAAGTGGAAAATATGTGTAGACTTCAGGGAGTTGAAAAAAGCCACCCATAGGGATTATTCTCCCTTACCATTTATAGATCAGGTGTTGGATACCTTGTCCATAAAGAAGTATTTTTCATTACTAGATGGGTTTAGTGGTTATAACCAAATAAAAATAGCACCCGAAGATCAAGAGAAGACCACTTTCACCTGCCCATGGGGAACCTATGCTTATAGGGTTCTTCCTTTTGGACTTTGCAATGCCCCAACCACTTTTCAAATGGCTGTCCTAGCCATTTTCTCTGACTTGACCAATGATTGCGTGGAACTCTACATGGATGACTTTACAGTCCATGGAAAAGACTTCCAGGAAGCTTTGACCAGTCTAGAAAAAGTCTTGATTAGGTGTAAGGAAACTAATCTTTCTCTAAGTAATGAAAAGTCAAAGATGATGCTCACTAAAGGTATTGTTTTGGGACATCGCATCTCTGGTTTTGGAATGAGAGTTGATCCGGCAAAGATTCATATTATCACACAAATTAGAATACCTTCCTCACAAAAATAAGTTCACAGCTTTTTAGGGCATGCTGGCTACTATAGAATATTAATTCCGAATTTTACAATCCTAGCTACCCATTTATTCAAATTATTATCTAAAGAATCCGAATTTAATTGGGATGATGAATGCCAAATATCTTTTGAGATTCTAAAATAGAAATTGTCAACTACCCCTGTATTAAGAGGATCAAATTGGTCCCTTCCTTTTCATATCTGTACTGATACCTCAGATACAGCCCTTGGGGCAGTTCTTGGACAAAGGAAAAATCAAATGCCTTATGCTATTTACTTTGTCAGTAAAAATCTGTCTCCAATTGAAGTTAATTATACAGTCACAAAAAAAAAAATTCTAGTTGTGGTGCATGCTATCAGTAAATTTAGACACTATATTATAGGATATCAAGCTTTTGTACACACTGATCATTCAACCATCAAATTCTTAATGAACAAACCTGTAAAATATCCTAGAGTTACAAGATGGTTGTCATTATTACAAGAGTTCAATATCAACATTATTGATAGACCCGGTAAGGATAATCTTGTGGTTGATTTCTTATCTAGAATGATTCATCTGGGAGATAATGCACCAATAGAAGATAACTTTCCTGATGAATTTTTTTTTGCTATTTCTACATTCACTCCTTGGTATGCAAATGTAGCTAACTATCTTGTGACATGGAAGATGCCTCAGAAATTGTCTCCTAAAGAAAAACATAAAGTAATTCAGCTAAGTGAAAACTACATGTGGCACGATGATTGTCTCTACAAAACATGACCAGATTTGGTAATCAGGAGATGTGTAAGGGAAGATGAAATTCATGATATTTTGCAAGCCTACCATGATGGTCCTTGTGGAGAACACTTCACAGACAAGAGGACCGCTTATAAATTTCTGCAATCTGGTTATTATTGGCCTCATATTTTCAAATATGCTAAAACCTATGTATCCAATTGTGATGAATGCCAATGAATGGGTAAGCCTACTGCACGAGACCAAATTCCACTTCAAGCCCAAGTAGTCATTGATCCTTTAACGAAATGGGCATTAGATTTTGTAGGGCCCATTAACCCTACATCTAAAAAGAAAAAGTACATACTTGTATGTACTAACTATGTGACTAAGTGGGTTGAAGCAAAAGCTTTACCAGCTGCAAGTGAACAATCAGTGGTAGATTTCCTTTTTAATGACATCTTCACTAGATTTGGTGTACCTCGAGAAATTGTGACTGATCAGGGAACTTAATTTACCTCTAATCTAGTCAAAGCTGTTACAGAACAGTACCAAATTCAACACAGGAAATCTACACCCTACCATCCATAGGCAAATGGACAAGTAGAATATACCAACAAAGTTATTGAGTCCATTCTTTCCAAAACAATACAGCTACACCACAAGGACTGGGCTGACATATTACTAGAAGCCTTATGGGCTTATAGAATCACCTGGAGGAATACAACAGAACATACACCCTACGAGTTGGTGTATGGGAAGTAGGTACTTCTCCCCATAGAATTCCAGATCAAAACCTTCAGGACTACAGTACAAGTTGGCATGAACTTGGATGAAGCCCAACAACAAAGACTCTTGCAGCTTAATGAGTTGGACGAAATCAGGCAGGAAGCACTTCAAAGAACCACCCTCATTCAAGAGCAGAGAACAAAATGGCATGGCAAGTATCTCAAAAAGAAAAATTTTCAACAAGGAGATTGGGCCCTGTTGTATGACAACAGATTCAAGAACTTCAAAGGTAAGTTAACTACTCGTTGGATTGGACCTTATGAAATTGACATTGTCTATGACAATGGTTCAATCAGGATAAAGACAATTGACGAACAACAGATACCACTACTTGTGAATGGTCATCGGTTGAGAATTTATAACAAACCCCTATCAAAAGAGGAATTTTTGACTCGTATACTACAAAATTTAGATATGCAGGTGATCAGTAAGGAATAATACCTTCCTACTGATCCACATTGATTGATTGGTTTATTTTTAAACTTTTGTACATAGGTGTGGATTGTGTTTTGTTAATAAGCTGAAGGTAACAACGGATTCTTACCTCCTTTTGTTTTACTTTGGCATTTTATCTTTGTAAGTATATTTCTATAATTTATTTGATCCTTCAAAGAACTTTCTAAGCATCAGTTTGTAGGCATCAACAATACTTTGTTCTACTCCAGTACTAGAAATCATGTTCTGGTCTGATACCAACAGTCATGTGCTGGTCCGGTACCAGAAGTTTGTCCTTATACGGTACTATCAGAACACGTCACCTAATTGACAAGGAATGCTATGCATATTTCAAAATCTTATGTCAATTAATATGAAGTATGAAGCCATGCAACGACCACTTAAGATGGAACCAAGAAGTCGAATGCAGCATCAAATGGTAGCCCTTATGAAGAAATAATTTCTTTTGGTTCTGTTGCTGACTAAAGGGAAGTATCTTTAATTTCTTTTGGTTCTGTTGCTAGCTAAAAGGAAGAATTTCTTTTGGTTCTGTTGCTAGCTAAAAGGAAGAATTTTTAATTTCTTTTGGTTTTGTTGCTAGCTAAAAGGAATTATTTTAATTTCTTTTGGTTGACAAAGAAGACATAATCTTTACCTATGATTGTTAAAAGAACCATGCTTAATCTACTTCAAAGTCTAGAGGTTTCTTTTATCCAGTATTTCAACATGATTAAAGGGATAGAAACTATATTAGCCTACAAGTAACTATCTCACCCTAACTAGACTTCAATAGTATTCATTGGATTATCTTTTCTAAAGAGTAACATATGAGTATATGAACACTCTCTGTCATGGGCACAATAGGAAAACGTTTATGGAAGAGAATGTATCAGTACCCTAAGGTAACTTTAGGTCATTCTCTTATGGACAAACTTAGACAAAATTATACATATGGATCTAATGTGCAATACATAAGTTTATTTTTCCTTCAGACAAATATTTAAAGACATCTAAATAAGAGAATATACCTTCCAACCCAATACCATCCCAGCCTGTAAAAAGGTTTTTAGACGAGCCTCCCCTATCACCATGCAAAAGAACTCTTTAATAAAAATCGAAATAGGTGACTATGGACAAGAAGCCTCTGATGGAAAAAGGGTTTAAGAGACTAACCCGCCGGGATACTGAACAGGTTTGCTGGCAGCGAGTACCAATCTGTGGTATGACTAGGCAAACCCATCAGGGTACTGAACAGGCCTGTTGGCAATGGGGCATTCTTCCTAGGGAAGGGATGTCTCTCACTAATTATCACAACTACCCCACCGGAGTACTGAACAGGCTTGCTGGCAATGGGTTCTAGTTGAGAAATGTCTCATCTATACTTGTCTGATTGAAAAATTCACTTTTGTCATCTAAAAAAATGAACTCTACAAGCAAAGGTCATTGTTGACATTTATGAGATACAAACTCCAGATTAACAGACAAGACAATTACTACAAACAAATGTCCATTTGAGAATTACCCTAAGTCAACTTTACCAGTTTGACATCTAAAGCCTACATTACCTAAGAAGGAAACTTCTTAAGAGTGGAGCCCTAACTAGGGAGTCTAATCTACTTATACTGTGAAATTTATCCATAACATCTAATGATAGTAAATCTCTGAAGCAAGTTAGGATTGGATCTGTTCTTCTGGAAAAAATATAAAAACCTCCCTGTTTTCACTGTTGAATGCTACCCTTGTTAATAAGTCATCAAAAGAAAGGCAATTTCAAAATTGTTAGGCATGTGATCATATGCTAGGTGATAAATGTATTTTTTGAGTTTGATTTGGTTTCTTTTCTCTTATCTTTTTTCTTCCATTATGATACAGGATGTTAGATCTTTTTGCATAAGGATATGTAGCATCCTCGGCATGGGGGAGGGTCAAAGAGCTATTTTCAGAACTTTTTTTTCTCAGATTCACACCTCATCCTTAGAAACCAACAGGTTCTCCCTACAACACTACAGAACCAGACACAAAAGAAGACAAGCACAGAATAAAGAAGTCTCATGAAGTACAGGAAATTCAGGTACCAAGCTTCCAAAAAACTCCAACCTAAAAAGATGAACTCTAACAATCTGCAAGCTTCAAATACAAAGGTAGTCACATATGCTATGGGTATTTATTATACAATGGTAAAAACAAAGGTAACATGGTATTATTTATTTTCCTTTGCTTATAAAACTACAAGAGGTATGAAAAGATATACTAGATCTGATGACCTTAATATTAAAATCATGCATCTAACTATCACTTCCCTCATACCCATATGCTTAACCTTAATCCATCCTCTCATCACATAAGCGCTTCAAAATGATTGAAGGCAAAATCACATCAAAAGTGTGAATATGGAGCATGTCTAGTAATGATGAGCCACAAATGTGCTTCGTCCTTAAGCAATCACGAATGTATCTCGTGTCATGAGCCATGATTCAGCATCAAATTCACCGCTCAGAAGTCCAATCACCTATCCCAAACAACAATGATGCTTCGACGCCCAACGTCTCGTCCCCATCATTGCACTAACGAGAAGAAATGAAATGGTTTATCTGGGTGGTAAAGCCATCCAGATGAGCCTCATCTTGTCTTAATTTTCCTTTGCGACATCTTTACTTAAATTCACCGTTCGAATTAGCGACGCCATCACCATATTTTTTGTCGTTACCAACTTTTCTTCATTTCCGAGCCTACTCCTCCCTACGATCTCCGGTACCAAACCCTTACCCTCATCAACTGACTAAATCCTTGCGCTACAGCCTAATTTTTTTCTCACAATTTATAAAGATGGTTGTAAGTAGACATGAACCAATCTTCTAGATTTATAGAGAGACCGAGGAGTTCCAACTGTGCAGAGAGAAGCATGCTAGAGCAGGATGGATGCCATTTTTGGAGAAATTCACAGGCTTTCATGAGAAGGTATCTCACACATTTATTCAAGGTTACGATGGAGATATTGCGCACATATGCAATCTGCAGCTAACAATCAATGAAGCAACCTTAAGGGAAGCCATAGGATTACCTAACAGAGGAGCCAAGTATTTCAAAGAAGTAGGAATCAACAAGCAAATGTGCCAATGATTTTTTAAAGAAGACCATCAGCACCCTAATTGGAAAAAGGGGATTCCTAGGAACTATATCAAGGAAGAATATCATCCCATGCTTGCTAGTCTTCAACAATTCCTCACTTGTGAGGGCAGGTATGTTTTAACCTTCATATATCATCTTAGGCTTCTATTACACTTTGAAGGAGGCCCTGAAATTGATTTCCCATATTTTTTATGGATGAGTCTGAACAAGATGCTAAGAGGTGTCAAATCCCTATCCAAAACTAAGAAAACTAGCATTTACCATCAAGGTCTTATTAAGATGTTAGTTATACATGAAATCAGGAAGCAAAGGATTAGATGGAAAATCCTCATCACTCAAAACCTTCCGATAGAAAACAAACCTGTAGAGGAAGCCCAGCTTGCTCAAGAGAAAGATAAGGAACCTCAAAAGAAAAAGGGAAAGAAAGATAAGGTAACTCCACCATCATCCAGAACAGTGAGCCAAAACGATAAAGCTAGTAAACAAGCAGGGCCCTCTTCTACAATCAATAAGATTTTTAAAAGTCAAGAATCAAAAGGTAAAACCAAATTAGTAGAGGAGACTTCAACAGTAGCACTTGAGGAGAAGGGTCATAAGACAAAAAATGTAAGGAAAGAGAAGAATAGCTCAGAAAATAAAAGTGAACAATCTATAGAAAAATCCCCTGTAACCATTCCACAAACAGAAAAGAAGAAAAGGAAGCCTGTGAGCACCCTTGATCCAGTACCCCCTTGTAAAAGAACCACAAGGAGCATGGAAAATAAAGGAAAAGAAGTTGTCAGTCCTCATACACATGAAGATCCAATAGATCTTGCCTCCCCTTCTGAAGACCTACCAGTGAAGGATGACATCCCTAGCTTGACTGAGGAACAAGTCACTATTACTTTATGTGGGATGAGGGAGGATGTGGAGGAAAGAGAATACATCCAACCAGAAACAATGGAGTCAAAAAGGACCTTAACAAAAGAACAGATGAAGAAAAAGATTGGGGAGCTGCAAAAACAAAACCAGGAACTCAAACAAGAAGTGAAGGAATACCAACTAATTGACAAGTATATCAAAAAGGAAAACGAGCAACTGTAGGCAACCAACGAGCAACTTCAACATGACCATGAAGATACTTCTAATAAGCTCAAGAAGGTACTAAGACTCTTACAATACATTCGGGTAATCAAAAGGGAGCTGAAATCAGAAGCCTCAACCATCAACATCATTGATCCACAGAAGTAAAGAATGGAGTCTCAAATTTTGAAAAATTTTGGGTTTGTTTCAGTTGCATGAGGACATGCAATGGTTTTGGCATGGGGGAATGTTGAGCCTCTAAATTTACATCCCCACTACCCTATTATACTCCTCATCTATACCTTTTTGGCTTACATAAGCTTGAATAAATGACAAAGAACACTACCATTAGCCATTGATGAGGTCATAAGGTAAAGTATAATTAATTCATGCATTTTTGTGGTTTATTGAGCTAGGAGACTAAATGTTTCATGTACTAATGTTTTAATTTTCCATGTGTAACCTTTGACCTCTAGATGAGTCCAACCTTTCTCTACCAGCTCAGCCATCGAGTACTTATGTGCCAGATTGCCACTGTCTGAATCCGGTACCAAGCGCACCTTCCATTCAGATCCGGTATTGAACCATCCACTGTCACGATCTGGTACCAACGGCCACAAACTGTTCTAGACCGGTACCAACCACTTGCATACTTGTTCAGATTCGGTACCATTTACTGAATCTCACCTGTCACGATCCGGTACCAATATAGGAAGTAGAATATACCAAGTTTATCTCCAGATCATATAAAAGATAATTGTTGGATGTTTGTTGAATCATTAAATCTCTAGCAAGGTTATGATAAGCTTGTTTGTTTATTGCTTCATCCTGATACACTTCGTGTCATGAGGATGAAGCTTAAAATATGTAACCGAATATATAAATTTGACAATTGACTGATTTGCTAAAGATTTCAACTCCTTGTGTTTCAGGACTAAGACTGTTTAAATAGTCATGACAAGGATGGTGGAGGTAGTAGAGAGTTAGCATAACACAGTATGTGAAGCAGTGTTACATATTGCAAAACAGATTTTGAGTTGAAGTTTAATAGAAGGATGTCATTTATTTCCAGGTCTTGATCATGTATGAATGAATGCAAGTTGAGTTGTTAGCATAGTTTAATTCTATGTTTTGAAATTTGAGTAAGAGGAATGTGTGGATTGAAAGAAAGATTAATGTAGACTCTAGTCGCTGACCTGTTGAAGCGGCAAGGGCCCACCGCCCAACAAAGGTCAGCATCCTTATAGATTAGTTTTAGTAGTTTATTTCAATAGTATAGATGTTAGACTAGCTGAAGCTTTGACCCTTTCAGAGGATAGCAATATAGTTAAGTTTAGGCTTCGATTGTTTAGAGATCTTTACTTACTCTGTTTTGCATATGCTCTATTTCTGTTTTTATGAGTTTGATTTTGTTTCATGGACATGAATGTTGGCAGCAGTAGTCAGACATAATTGATGGAGAACTAGTGAATTTTACAACAACACATTGTGAACCACAGCATACTTAGTATATTGACTATTGAACTACCCATACTATGTCTCGATGATTGATGAGTGATGATTGATGTGTGATTTCCCTTTCAGAAGCATGATTGCATTGTTAGATTTCTAGGTTAGATAGCAAAGTTGATCTGTCAAAAGAACTCCATCTCATACTTGCATGTGCCATAATGGAGTATATATCCTCTCTGTGAAAGACAACCATGTTTTGTTTTGCTAGTTTGCCTTATTTTCAGCATGCATAGTCTAGAATAGTTCTATACTCATGACATTAGAATTACCTTTCTTACTGGTGTCTTGCAACTCTGTTGATTACGAATCGTGGATTGATAATTAATGAGTGCATTATATTAAACATATAAGTAGCAATAGAGCACCCCACATCTGAGTGTCCAACTTTGCTTGAGCTACAAGCCATGTATAGGGGAGGAGGAGTCTCACAAGAACAATCATACCCTTCCAGAAGAACTTGGAGAGCAAAAAACCCCAATGAATTTTATGACCCTAATGCACAGTATCAACAACAACAACGGGGTCCTCCCCCAATGACCTATCCGCAATGGACACATCAACAAGCTCAAACTCAACCTTGGCAACAAGGTTGGAGGGGGGCTGTGTATGGGAATCCCTCTTACCCTACATATCCACAGTATCCTGCAAACATTTCCCAATTACTACCTAGATTTAACCCACCACAGATGCAAGCTTTACTCCCACCTCCTATACAACAACAATTTACAACCCCCTTGAACCCTAACCAACAGCAGCAAGTACCTATAAATGCCAATCAACAACCACAAATCAAGCTTCCCACAACCCTCCAAGACCAACAACAATCACTAACCAGCCAATCCCTAACCCCAATAATCGACCCACCCACCCTGTGCAGAATATAGAAGTTCAAACCTTTTCCACCTATGAAATTCAACTACTATCAGGGAAAATCGTAAATCAATCAAATCTTGGAGTAATAATTCAGGAAGAAAATGATAATCATTCTAAGGAAGAAAACACTCAAACCACCCCTATAGAAGAAGAGACTTCCCCTCCTATTCCAATCACTTCTCAGTCTATACGAGTACCTCAACAAGTTAATCTTCCATCCTATGTTGAAAGACTATTAGTGAAGAAACCTGACCTACCCTTGCACAAAGATATAGAGGATGAATTACGGAATGTATGTATAAAAATACCTCTGCTGCAAGCCATTAAGGATATCCCCTTATATACCAAAATCATAAGGGATCTTTGCCTTAAGAAACCAGGAAGGAAGAAGAAGGAACCTCCCCTTGTTCAGGTGGTGGGGCAATTATCTGAATTTATTTCTGAAATGCCATACAAATATAATGACCCTGGGAACTTAGTAGTCACTATTTAAATTAATGGTATTTCTTTACCAAACACACTCCATGGAATTTGAAATTAATGTTATTTCATGAAGGAAGCAAGCTGGAGGCGTGTGAATGACATTCCATGGCATTTGAAATTAAAACTGGGAAGGGAGAAGAAAAAAATTGCATTAATGGCAAAACTTCTCGAGCCTTGCATGCATCAATGACAGCTTAGATGGTAGCTTCACGATGACCTATTATGATTAAAGATTTAGAAAGAAGACATATATACACACACATATATATAAACAATATTTTTTATCATGCACACGTGCAAAGGTAATGGCCACGGGGAAGAGCAAGCAAGGAAGGAATGGCCAAGTTTGAAAGTGCATAGTTCGGGATCATGGGTTCTTGGGTGGGAAGGTTCAAAAGAAGGCCTCTATTGTTTGGTTTTCTACAAGTAGCACACAAATTTCCACAATATGCAAATTGAGAAGCGGACTTGCGGGCTGGCCGAGATTTGATAGACCATCTATAGTTTTTGTATCACGGGTTCTCGGGCTAGCGGGGTAAAAAACGATGCTTTATTGTTCGATGCCTTGCAAATATCTTATGATAAAAAATTGAGAAGCGGATTTGCGAGGTGACCGGCTCAACATTATACTCTAGGGCTGGTGGGCTCCCACAAATGAGCAATACATATTTGCGGGTTGTACATTAGGCCAATTTCCACCATATAGAAATTGGGTTCTCGGGCTGGCGGGTTCAAAATTGCCTAAGCAAAGCAAAGGGTTCTGTCCAACTCCCACTGCACATTTCATAATTCATGTGCAACACCAAGTCTATGATTACCATATCAGTGTGTGTAGAAATGAGGAAAAAGTAAATATGTGCCTTTATAAAGTATGGACATGAGATTTTATAGATCATGTACCAATATCGCATTCCATACTTGCGGGTTCTTGGACAGGAGGGGTCAAAAAATAGGCCTCTATTGTTCTGTGTTTTACAAATAGCACATACAGTTCCACGATATACAAATTGATAAGCGGACTTGCTGGGCGGCTGAGAATTTATAGAGCATGTATAGTTTGTGCATCGCGCGTTGTCAGGTTGGCAGGGTTAGAAATGGGTCTCTATTGTTCATTTCCCTAAAAATTTCTTATGATGAACAAATCCCTTATTCCATACTTAGCCACATATTTGGATCGCGCACTTGCGAGGTGCACACTATGCCTCTAATGTTCTGTGTCTTGTAAATAGCAATTATAGTTGGGCGATATACATATTGACAAATGGACTTGCGGGCTACCTGTCTCAACATTGCAGTTCTTCTGGATGGCGAACGTTCAACGTAGTGGCTTCTCGGTGCAAGAAAAACAAAAAAAAAACATACCTGCAAACAAGTTTGACAAATTCATAGAAAGTAAAGGAAAAATGGTTTACTATATGGAACACAGGTAGAAAAAGAATGCACCTTTGCATTGATTCGTGTACATCTCTGGGTAGGAGTTCTTTGTGTCTTCTATTTTTCCTTTCTATTTTTATCAACAAAAGTACATAAAAAAAGGGATATGAACATAAGCTCAAATGTTAAGAAAAAGGCAACTACTATGTACATATATACAAAAAAAAAATTGAATAAGATGAATAGAGTCACAAATAGTTGTTTTGAGGATGTACCTTATTTTTTCTTTTTTTGCACAATGTATATTTTATAATTAGAGTAGAATATCGTTTGTATGCTCACCAGAATGCTATGTGTAGAAATCAGGGATACATATATGCTTTGAAACATAGAAATATGAGTTTGCAATAAGTTTGATGTATATGTCATAATTCAAGTGCAATACCAATTGTATCGTGATCAGACCAATATGTGTCTAAGACAAACATACTGTATTGAGAAATGGGCACATTGGACCAGACATGGTCAATAAGTGTGTTTTGCATATGGGCTATGTTGTTCAGAAGAAACCACGGACTGTATTTGCACATGTAGTTTTGCAATTCTTTTGTTCTGTCAGTATTTTGTAGCATGTCAATATTGAAGTCTCCTACAAGTACAATGGATCCGTTCATATGGAAATGGTCCAATGCATTGGAAATAACATTTACTATGTTGGAGAATGCTACATGGGGATCAACATACAGATTTAGTATTGCAACTTCTGTTCCATGGGAAAAAAAATTGGCAAGCACCAGTTCAACATTCTTTTCTTCGATATGTATGTGGTCCAAAATTGGTACATGTTTTTTCACCAGTATCATCACCCCATGTGTAATGCAACTTGATATGCAATTGTGATATGGGAATTGTTTGTTCTACATGCACAATGCCATGTGTGTTTCCTGCAAGCACATAATATCGGATTGCATTAAATCATAGTCATTCAGTATATCATTCATGTGTGCATTTAAGTTGCGTGTGTTAAGTGAAAGAATTGATACAGATGAATTTGTTTGTATGGATTGGTAATCATAATATAGTTGCCATTTTGCGGTGGTCCTCGGTCGTTCCATCTCAGTATCAACTTTTTGTTTCACTTTGAAGTTATCTTTTGTCATAGGACTTAGTAAATACAAGGAGTCTATGCTTTTGACATGAGATAGTGATGTGTATACAAGTCCATGTATCCGAATTCCAGCAAGCTGAAATATAACATTATCAAGTGTTAGTCTTTGTGATCTGTGGACTGTACGTGCACATGCAAGTTTAATCAAAAATTGTTTGTGAATCTTTAGTCGACCTGCCTTTGCTGATGTTGATATTGGCTTTGATATTCGCAAAATAGGAGTCCAATCGCTTGCAGTGTTTGAATTATATAGATAAGACAAATTGTTTGCTTGTCACTTGCCTATATGCAGTTCATGGAACTTAATCCAAAGGACATCTACTTTTTCTGTCTTCGTATAGTCTTTCAGTATTCCATCTACACCATTCACCAAGCCATCCTGTGAATCATAGTTACAGGCATATATTTCAACTAGCATTTCTAATTTCGGTGCAAGGTGCAAAGGTAAAGTGACTGAATGTTCATGATGTGGGACATTTCCATGGTTGTCTTCTTCCAAGTCAATTGAATTGATGATGATATCATCGCCAGGAATGAGCGACAACATGTGGCTATTATGCTTTGCAACATCCTTATTTCTGTAGAACAGGTAAGGGAATGTTGGATCTGTAGGTGCAGGCCGTAAGCACCTCAAATTGATATAGGTCAAGTCATCATATGTTTGGTTGTTTGTGCGGATTCTATTCAAAATTACAATGAATGTTTCATCTATATAGTGCATTGTAGTATGCAACTCAAATCATTTAATATTGTCTCTCTAGAGGTCATCGGTTATTGTTTCCATGTTAATAGTAGGTTGTTCAAATATCAAAGAATCTTGGATGGGTTGTGCCTGGTAAAGATCGCCATAGAAGATCATGTCAATGTTTCCAAAGTATTTGGTCTGCACATGTTTTATACTTCTTAGCCGGTTGTCAATGGAATACAATAACTGACTGCCAATCAAATATGCTTCATCTATAAAGACAAGTTGAAGTTCCTCGTAAAGCTTAGATAATGTATCCAACATTTCCTTGCTAAGTGGAAGAAACTGTGACTTGTTAAAAGGCATTAAAAATGCAAAGTGGACTATTGTTCCACCAGCATTGTATGCAACTTTTCCTGCGTATGCAACTATTAGGCCCTTTGGTTTCATAGGATCAGAGCAATTATTTGAATCATAGATTCGTATAAGCATTTGGGACAATGCTTTAGCTGTGAATGTCTTGTCTGTTCTTGCTCTGCCTGTAAGGAACACGTGCACATGATTGTTCATGTTCAACCATTTTTTAAGGGAAATGTCCTTTACAATTGTTTGTTGTTCGCGATTCAACATACGTCTTATTATGTGGTATTCATTATTTTCAATCAGAAAAGGATGTTTTGTAACTTTAAAACCAAGTTTGATACATTTTTCAATTTCAGCCACTAGAGGACGAGGAAAATCCACTTGTAAATCATAGGACTAGGAAGGAGTTCTGGTTGTTTTTGGGTTTCTGAATGTCTCATCATGATTGCCAGGGTTTTCTAGGTCATTAAGTGCAACTTCTAGATCGCCCCATGTTGGATTAACATTGTAGGTAAATCTAGCTTCATTGATAAGCACTATAGTCTCAAAGGAAACATACGCGACCTCCCATGTAGAGAAGTTATCTATTAATGTCTCTTTGTTTTCATGGAACGGAACGTACAACAACAGTTTTTCTCTACAATAGTTTTCATAGTCACAATGTTTATTGTATTTGACAAACCGTATAACAGAGGGTTTTTTTCTTTTTGATATGGGTGTCCCATTTTTTTTGTAATGCGATACAAATTATGCTAAGAAGATATGCCTAATAGGAGATGGTCGTTGGATGTAATAATCAATAATAGAGCAACATATGACGTTCTCTAAATTGTCAGGTTCTTGTTGCAGCAAAACCGGTGGTTTAAGCATAAATGTGTGTTTTTCAAGTGGAGATGTGTTTATGAAGACACATTTTCTTGAACTACAAGTGAGGGGCAAAGAAAGGGCAATGTGAACTGCTTGTTGAGAAGACATTTGTTGAAGATTAAGCAATGTATTGCCAAGGGTGTGTATTATTTGTATGGCATCAATATGACTTCTTTCGTGTTCTTTGCGTATTTTTCTAAATGCAGATGTCATAGATTTGTCAATCTTCGTCATATACAAGGTGCAATAGGATGTTGTAGCATATGCATTCAACACGTATTGTGCATCTGTATTTGCTTTCCACATAACTGACATGTCCTTGTAGAAACTGTTGTTCCAAATATGGGAGAGTTTTTGTTTAAGGAAAAGTGTTGGTTGCCTAAGCGTTATTTGTATGGCTTGGATGTACTCATCTTCTAATAGATTTACATGTGTCAAGAACGCATCAAAGCTCATCATTTCGTCAAATCCTCCTTGTTCTAGAAATGCAAACAAGGATTTAGATTTCTCAACAACAACATTGTCCTCTAAACTAACTGGCTCTATGATTCTTGTAGCTCTCATTGGCGGAATGGGAAAGTTGTATCTGCAATGCGAGCTTTTTCATTTTCTACAACTTACTGTATAGTAATGTCTATGGACTTTCGCAAGGTCTGGTTCCAAATGATCTATATTGCATGTTATGTATTTATCCACAAATTGTTCGATCTCTGAATTCTTATCAGTTCCATAGACCGATGCACCCTCTATCCACAACAGTGCGTGGTCATGCTCATTTCCCCTATTCTAGAATTTAGTCACAAAAAAGTAGTCTGATATTTTTCTGAAAAACGTTTCATCATGGCATATCAATTGTCTCAAAGCATTTATTCTATGTCTATAGTATCGAGTACATGTCAACGAGTCTTTTCTTATGAGGTAGTCAATGTCGTTATTTTCCAGTGTATCGTTTTTTTTTTTACGTTTCTTGTTACTATGTAGGTCAGAAACAACAGCCACCAATGGATCCCAGCAATGATCTGCACTTGTAAATGTGATGAAAAATGTTGGCGGACCCAATTGCCGGATCATTGCAAAAAAAAAAATTGTTTTGTTGTGAATAGTCAGGAGAGGTGCGGATGTTCTTGAAATCTATGTATCCAATATCAGATTTTAGAATTTTTTCTAGGTTTACTTTGTACATCACATCCTTGGCGAACAAATTTCTTCCTTGTAACTGGCCTTTTCTTATTCAGACCCACATGCAGGACAAAACTTGCTCTATTATTATGCACATTGTTTTGAAAAACAAATTTCTTATGTGACAGAAGAAGTAACCGCTTGAATGTAGCAGCTCCCATCGGACTATTTTATGATAACTGAATTGTTCTATAATATCAGTGCCACATGGATCTCTGTAGAACAGTGTTGGAAATTTCATTTCCTCAACGAATTTGTCCTTGAATATTCCAAGTGGATGTTGCCCCTCGCCAGGTGCGATTTCGACAATTTTGTCTTGCAAGTCACAAATGCACCGTGGATCAGTGAATCCATGGACCAATGTTTCAGCAAGTGTTTTAGTCTCTGATTCATCACTTGTATCAGAATCACTAGGATTTTCGAGAGTCTCTGTAGAGTTTCCATGTTCTTATGCGAGAACATTGTTCCAGTTGGCATTTATACAAATGTTCTCTGCTTTGTACAGGGACCTAGAACATAATTCCTTTAATGTTTTCATAACAGCATGCACACACACTTTGCCTGTCTGATATGCATTTTTGTATTGCAAGTGTCTTTTTAGAGCCACAACGATTGTAATTATATTGTTAATGAATTTTGGCAACGCTTTTTGCTCAACATCTAGTTGAACATGCACATTAATAATTGATCCTGTTAAGCCCATTTGAGGTCACTTATAGCCCCAAGGTCTGATTTGAGAAAATGAAATTTGTAGAGAGACAAGTCTCTCCTCAAGTTCCGTAAGTGCACTTACATCTGCTAGTAGTGTATTACATCTTATTCGGTCGGGAATTGCAAACTATGGCAGTTTTCCATTTTCAAGCGATCATTTGCATGGAAGACAAACGTTTAAATTCAGCCAGAGGAATTCTTCTTGCAAATCAGGCATGAAAGACTAACTGTTTTTTGAAAAATTCAATTGTTCACAAATTGCACATGTGCAATGGAAGAAGTGTCTTTCATTTGTTTCATGTAGGTCTGTTTTGCATTTTTTTTTCGCAAGGAAGTATGGGTAGAAACTGTTTCCTGTTTTTCATGTACACTATGAACTGCCACAGTTGCATGACCATTATGGGATATGAAAGCACACATGTTTATGTTCTATTATGCACGAACAAATTTCTTTGCATTGTCATATGTGAGTTTCTCTCTAAAAGGAAGTGTAGCAATGCATTTTTTTCTCTCACGCATGACCTTTTTCAAGTTGTGGTAACTTACTCTACATTTCTTGCCCAAGGGTGGGATGACCTGGTGGCAATTGGGATGAATTTCACTCTCACTCAGTTTCTCAGAAACTATTTTACATTTTTTGTTCAAGGCCTCTATTTGCTTATCAAAAGTCGGACGAATTTGACGAGTAATTTTTTTAGCCCTCTATGACCTCATCACAACTGAAATGAATTCTACTCATGTTTTTTTTTTTCAATCCCTATCTACCCATATTGCAACAGGGAGGACTCTTGTTTTGACTTAAAAGAATTCCACACGTATGTAGATTCGATGTCATTTGGGTGGCATGCACACTCAACCCTGAACTACCGATATCTCCAAGCAAAGGTTCATAATGGATATGCGATGTATCTGTTTTCAACGATAAGATGTGAATTGCTTGATCGTAATTTGAATCGGTAACCCAGGAATGGACAATGCCAGCTGGAGAGGCCGAATAAACCTGGATCTTCACCCTGAATACCATAGACATCCATTGCAAACAGAATCTGCAACCCTCCATATTCCCTTCTTCATATGGAAGCGCCATCTTCACAAGGTATTCCTGCCAACTTCCAACTACTGGCATATTTTCCACGAGATATGGGCAAAGGTGTTGATGTAAGCACCTAAAATCTTGTTTGTTGCCGTCTATAATCCCATTGCAGAAGGATTGTACAATGTAAATATGCAGCAAATGAACATCGAACTCGGATGCTACCAAACAACAAATTGCATTAAACATACTATCTCCAAAGCTAGACACAACATTTGTTGCCAGCTATAAACCATAGCAATCTATGCCATCCAAAATTTGTTTCCATTGAGATTGAAGGTCTTTGCAAATAATGAACAAGTAGATATGAGGACCTTCTATATTTCATATGGACATTTTTCTGTACAACAGTGGTTCATAATGGCCACTGAGGGCATCAACATCATGGAGCAAGATGCAATATGGATTGTCAGATGCAGTTTTGTTGAATAGTAGATATCTTGTTTTTCTTGTCAATGACCATATTCCAGTTGATATATTCATCCAGTTAGATAGACACTGAATACAAAATGTATCTCCCCAAAGTCCCCTTTGATGTGCAGGCAGAACTGGAGATGCAGACAACTACATCTTTGAAAAATACGTAGCCACATCTTGTATTCCATGCAACTGCCGAAGAAAATCAGATTCCAGTTTGTATTCATAGGACTGCAAAGACTAAGCATTGCCATTTTTAAAACAGGCCAAGAAATAATCTATCAATCCATTGCACAACTCAGTCGACAAAAACCGGAAATGCAATCGAACCTGTAATGTATCGAAAAGGCAATCCCCAACAGTATACGAGAATGCTTTCAAACTAAAAAGGCCATTCCTATGCAAAACCACGTCAATGTTGTCATGTACAATGGATTGTGTATATTTTTCATATGACTCAACATATATTACCTCTTTCATCTTTTCAACTGTCATTTTGAAGTTGTTTTCTAGATACGTTCAGTTTCTATCAAAACAGAGAAAAACACAGGCGAAAAATAAAAACTAGAAAAAGAAAAAAGAAAATAAAAATAGGACACCAATCCCTGTATGTATCTTTAAACCTTCTTCTTCTCAACTTGAATCCCCCTAGTTCCTACAGCAGATGAGAATAAAATAGACCGACACTGGAAACTGAACCAAACAGAAGAAAGACCGCAAAAAAATAAACCATAACTTAACTCAGCAGAAAGAAAATAGGAAGACATAGTTTTTCAACCCACAGAGTAGAAGCATACATTGCATCTACACCCCGCCCAATGGTTCCATCTTCTGATAGCTCCCAACTACTTTTTGTAAAGCCCTCTGCATTGAAATTTTCAGAAAAAACTATGGACGCGACATCCGCCATATGAAGATGCATTGTTTCTAGGAACATAAACTAAGAGCACAGACAAAAATGGTCTAGAACAGAATATTTAAAATCACCAAGAACATGGAAACTTACCCGTCAACAAAGGATGAGAAGACCTCAGAGCCCAAAAAAATGCAAACTGCAACAACAGGTCCAACAAATTGCAAAGTTGAAGAACAACAAACCAGTGAACAACCATGAAGAGCTCGAACTGCAAGTGCAAGACCTTAACTTTGCAAAGTTGAATCAAACAAGAACCAGAATCATGGAACGAAAAAATGAACAAGGATGGAGCACGAGAGCAGGGATGTCGGGCATGAACAGAAATGTATTGCAAGGCATCTGTACAATAAAAATTTAAGACAGGCAAAGCTTGTAGGTAAACAGTTAAGACAGTAAGGACCATCGAAGGGCGTAGACCAGTGCAAGCATTTAAGAAAAGATGCAGTGTGGTAGGACTGTTCTCTTGAAGCACGCAACAATAAAGCATAAATCAGACATAGCAATATCGTGGAGAATGTATTCAACCCAGTGAAAAATGATAAGGGGAAACATTCGAACTAATGCTAGCATTAATCCACGTTCCACGAATGCATAACAAAATTTATGATTCAAAAAGACCATATACTACCAAATACTTTGGAAATGCAAACATATTTTACATTGGGAATAGCGAAGGCGGCAATAAGACCTCCAATCCGTTGTCCAATCAGATATTGACAAACATGATACTTTTTATTATATAAAAATTGATATTTTCACTTCCCTTGTTCCAACAATAAACAATAGTGAAATATTTATGATCAACGCACAAGCTAATGCCAAGTCAATGATTTATCGATCACTATAGTCCCTCTATGCCTACGACAGGGACTAATAAGGAGCAAGTTGTACCATATCTAGCCCTTCTACACCTACCTACAGTTTTCTTCTACAAGAATATCCTACAAAGACAACAAGCTTGACATCGTATTTTTTGTGCAAAAGACATGGGTTCGATTCCCCTATGGGATAGGTAGGTATGGGATAGGCGCTAGATTTCCACTTTGTCACACACGGAGAAGGACCGGGATTTGCAATGCCAGAAAAATGACAGTCTGAGTTGTGGGACATGGTGCAGAGCCTCGGGAAAAAATGGGAGGAAAATTTAGGAGCAGGAGAAAAAGATATGCCAACCTCTATGGAAAGTCTGCAGGATAAGAATGACAAGTAAATACTTAAACATTCTTAATTGCGAAAATGAAAACAACGAATATTAAACAATGAATATGAATGAAAGCATGGTATTGAAACTTACTTGTTAATGATGAATGACAGAACCGCAGGTCCAGTTGCGGGTGTAGGACTTGAACATTGCAAAGTGCAAAAAATACCTCCAACTGTTGGTGTAGGACCCCAACCTTGCAAAGTCGAAGAAAACAAAAGCAAGCAGCAAAAAACAAACCAGTGAGAAAGCACCAACAGGTCCAACGGCAGGTGCAAGACCTCAAACTTGCAAAGTTGAACCAAACAACAACAAGCAGCAACCGACGAACCAACGAACAAGCAACAACTAGTGAACCAGTTAATAATATATGTATCTTCAATGATGACCAAATTGAAATTCAACCATATAAGAAATCTAAAACATATGATGACCATGCGAGTAGAAATACTTAAACATTCTTACTTGTAAATTGCAAACAGTAAACAACAAAGAACGAATATGAATGAAACTATGGTATCGAAACTTACTCAGCAGCGATGAACGACATAAGCGCAAGTCGAATTGTGGGTGTAGGACTTGAACCCTACAAAGTGAAAAAAATAGCTCCAACTGCGGCTACAGGACCCCAACGTTGCAAAGTTGAAGCAAACAAAAGCAAGCAACAAGCACCAACAAGTCTAGTTGTAGGTACAGGACCTCAACTTTGTAAAGTTGAACCAAACAACAACAAGCAACAACTGACGAAGCAATGAACCAATGAAGAAGAAACAACCAGTGAACCAGTAAACAATATATGTATCTTCAATAATGACTAAATTGCATTCCAAGCATAGAATAAATATGAAACATATGATGGCTATGCGAGTGGCGGTGGACAACAACATTGTCCAAATTCACTGCAACATTGTATGGAAAAATTCGAGGAAAAATGTACTATGAGAAGCCTATTTAAGTAAACATTTAAGGTTGTCATGTCTGTTTAAGGATGTCACTCTATGCAAACATTTAAGCTGTTAGGACTATTTAAGGGCCTCACGCTATGTAAACATTTAAGTTGTCAGGCCTATTCAAGTACCTCAAAAAGAGTGTCAATGCTCAAAACTTTTGTTATGTAAACATTTCAATACAAATAGAAATAATAAAAACATTAAAAAAGAGTGTCGATGCTTAGAACTTTCGGTATGTAAATATTTCATTAAAAACAAAAAATGTTAAAAAAGAGCGTCCATGCTCAAAACTTTAGATATCTAAACATTTATAGCATTGGGAATAGCAAAGCTGGCAATAAGGCTTCGAATCTATTCTCCAATGAGATGATGACATATAAGGTTTTTTTTATTATATAAAAAATAATGTTTTTAGTTCTATAGTCCGAACAATAGAGATGATGCGAAAATTTATAGTTAAAAGACATATTAATATGAAGTCAACGAATTATCAATCGCTATAGTCTCTCTACACCTTTGGCAGGGACTAATAAGAAGCAAGTTTTTCATTTGTTCGTCAAATTAGTTTGATTTTTTTCTTTAATTTTTTAAAATGTTATTTTATCTTAAAAAAATATATTAAAATTTTTTCCGCAATATATTAGGCATTCTAATTGTTAGAAGAAACAAGTGTTGTAGGGAAGCATATTCCCTACTCGGTTGGAATGGAAATAAATGCACAGGTATGGAGGGATCGTGGGAGACTGAGAAGCCCGAAGTACCGAAGACACATGGAAACTGTGGCAGACACATGGCAAGAAACAAGAAGGACAGGTGGTATCCATGTAGAAAAGGACACATGGCACTCTACGACACGTCAACCATAAGACGTTAGGCTGCTACATGACTTCGGGAGTTTTCCTTCTTGACTGATTACAAC
Source organism: Picea engelmannii (assembly GCA_009831015.1). NCBI lineage: Eukaryota > Viridiplantae > Streptophyta > Pinopsida > Pinales > Pinaceae > Picea > Picea engelmannii. The sequence goes on from ML785264.1 coordinate 457,866, forward strand.
TTACCCCTAAATCATTACCATAAGAGGATCACATTGATCCTTCAAGCAATGCATCACCTGTTGCATCACCTGCACATGATTTTTCTCTCTCGCGTGATTCTTGAATGGATCTATATTAATTTGACAATCTTCTAGACTACCTATATCTCATTTTACTAAACTCCCTTGCTTCACTAGTTTTTCTTGTTGGACACACCTACCACACTTAGAGGTGGGGATGAATGAGTGTGGGGATCTTTTTCCCAAAACTTCTCTCTTACATAAAACTCAGTAGTTAGCATTCGACATTTACTCATTACACATTGTTTTCATTAATAATCAGTTAGATGTGAATACATATCAGCAATATATCATCAACAAATCATCTCCACAAGGAACACAATATGTATGTACAATTTTTCTTTTTATTATAGACTTCAATCCGGGGGTTTTTCAGCAACAACTGAATAGAGTACAACTCTACAAGAGCACCAGATCTATATGCAAGACTTAGCTTACATTCTCAGGACCAACTCAGATGAGGCAACAATCCTCAACAGATATCAATCTGTACCATAAACAAGTTCATCAACCATGCACCAACCTGTAATCAACCTGTACCATAAACAAGTGCATCCAACCATGTACCAAGTATATACCAATCATGTGTCAACTACTCATAAATGATGACGCATCAATATGTACCAATATTGTAGCGTGCCAATTGCTCTGATACCAATTTGTAGTGTACCAATTGCTACCCAGGTTCCCAAACCCCTCAATTTACCATTATACATGAATGTTTACATAATTGGTAAAGGAATTATAGGCACATGCATTTAAACAGAATTAAACACACTTAATTCTCAGATTAAAACATATGGGTATTGCTATAATTAAACCAGTCATAGCATTCATCACTAATTCATTTGCACAGCGGAAAACATGATAATATATATACAGCACAGTCGTGCCAAAACATGTTCAAAACATAATTCAGGATACTTATCTTTTATTTGATGTAGCATTCACCAACCAAGTGCAGGCCTTCCATGAACCTCCCAGCCTTAGACCACACTGTTCATCAGCTCAACAGTAGGTCACCCCCGAGCTGGGACCGAGCTCCACCCCACGGCAAGGAATCTAGACTCGGGCTGAGGTTACAGGGAAGACAACACATACACATTCCACGGGAAGAAGCTCTCCCAGGAATCTCCCACGCTCACTGCACACAGACCCTCATTCCCCACATGCCTGTTCCACCCCAGGAGAGTGCACCTTCTCTGTCACCTAGACAGTCCTTCGACTGCCAGTCTCCCTTACCTTGGGTTACAG
>ML785264.1:467481-484412 GCA_009831015.1 Picea engelmannii
ATAATAATAAAATATTATTCCAGGCCTAAGCCCCCTAGGCTTAGCCCCTAGGCTCCACCCTCAGCCCCTTTCCCACCTTCCAGCCCCTAGTTCCTTGCCCACTCTGTGGACGCTCAGTCCCCCATCACTCTTTCATCATGGACAGTCTGCACTGGTGGTATTTATATTTTATTAATTGACCTGCATACATACAAGTACATCAACAGGCTCCTGGCCTTCAGCACTTAGGCTCCCTGGCCTAACAAAACTCATAAGCCTACAACTTATTCCAAACTTGGCTCACCAGCCTATAAAACATATTTACAATTCTTTGCATATAACATGACCTGCAACGGGGCTCGGCCTTGGGTACACTACAAATATCATCAACTATACACCTCATGTATGTGCCAACTCATCAACTGCTTGTCTCAACCATGACTAGTTTTGGATTAGTCAACAACCCTAACTTGAAATAATCATAACTTTGTACCTGTAATGAAGAAAGATCTGAAATTGATAAACAATGTTCTTCATTTTTTTTTATGCAATTACTCCAGATTTCACTACTTGGAACCTCTCAGAAAAGGAGTTATAGCAAAAATGACATACCTTGTTGAATTCTGGCTTATTCTAGAGAGCAACCTTGTAGAGTGTTCCCCGCATAGAATATCTTTTGAATAGATCTGAAACTGTTACAAAGCATACTACAGACTGTAATCTAACCAAGACAATTTGTCTCACTGAATTTGGATCTGCTATGAAGAATTTATGACATTATTACCCGAAACACCTGTTTTAGACTAGTTTCAGGACTAGCCACAAACCCTATTTTCCAAGGAGTGTATCTCCAAAAATACAACGACCCAAAAGATGAATTTTTTACCACGGTTACTTGGATATGTTTCCTCAATTTCATATCAATATCACAGTCTGAATCATTATATAAATAAATTTATTGCGAAAATGGTGAGGTGACCTATAAATAACATATCTTAGAAAGCATCATGAAAAGAATTTATCCTCCCTTGAATTCTGGCCCTCTTTTCTTCACCTTCCCTCTGAAATTCAGCTTAGATATCCTTTGGTTCCTCAGTCACCTATAGATCTTCAATAAGCTCAAGTGTGATATGAAATGAGAGATCCTTGCCTCTTATTTATACTCTCCATCTTCTAGGTCACTTAACCCATTTCTAGGTCACTTAACATTTTTCTAGGTCACTTAACCTATTTTCCTCATTTTTAGGGTTAACCACTTCCCATAATTAGAAATTTCTCCATTACTTTATCATTTAAATATTTCTCCTTGACTTTGTCACCTCACTTTATCATTTAAATAATCTTCTTTGATTTTGTCACTTCACTTTATTATTTAAATAATCCTTTTTTACTTTCTCACTTTACTTTATCATTTAAATAATGATTTCTTCTTTTAGGTCACTTTGACTTCTTTGACCTTGGGGGCTTCAATCCTTCATATGGAGGTCCTTCATCTTCGTAAGGCCATAAATCTAAAACCATGAGGATTTATGTGGCATTCCACATACCACCAGAAATGGCATGACAAGCACTATCCATCTAGGATAGTTTCACCAACAATTTCTTTTATCTTCATCTCATTATTACACATACAAGAATAGGTCCTCCAAACATTCTTCTAGGATAACTCAATCTGCAAAGCGTCTTCCCGTGAGGGCTTTCACCATAAGGGGACGAATTTGGAGTTCATCCATTTGTGCACCTTATCAATCATGATAAGACAATAATGAGAGCATGGGTCCTCGAACCATTCTTCTAGGATAACTCAATCCGCAAAGCGTCTTCCTATGAGGGTTTTCACCATAAGGGGACCACTTTGGAGTTCATCCATTTGTGCACCTTATCAATCATGATAAGACAATAATGAATCATCTATACATTTTTCCAACAATGCATCATATACCAATGAAACCATATCGATCCATCTTCATCATGTATCAATGACAACTTATTGATCCATCTTCATCATATCAGTGACAACTCATTGATCCATCTTCATTTATGCATTCTCATTAAGGAAAATACATATTATATTACATCAATCATCAATCAATCAAACCATTAGCATCAATGACAACATGATCCAACAATCTCCCCCTTTGGAATTGATGGAAATACCAATATTGATGTCAACACCAATTACCAATTATTGATGTCAACATGTAGATAAGACATGCTCTACATCAATAGTCAATGTGACTATCTCTCCCAAATGTGACTATCTCTCCCAATCAATAATCATCAATCACATCAATGTGAATATCTCTCCCCCTTTGACATCAATGGCAAAGGGCCATTTTCCTCTTGGGGATGCTCCCCCTGCTTGAACTTTCCTTGGGGTTGCTCCCCCTGTCTTCAAATACACTCTCATCTCTATTCTCCAAGTAAAATAGTTTTCCTCATAAAGGATTGGTATTTCATCTTCCATTTTTGTGTCTATGTATCTCCTTCAAGCTTGTTAAGTCTTGTAGTGAAGGCCCGCTCTAATACCAATTGTTGGACACACCTACCACACTCATAGGGGGGGGTGAATGAGTGTGGATATATTTTTTCCAAAACTTCCCTCTTACATAAAACTCATTAGTTAGCATTTGACATTTACTCATTACTCATTGTTGTCATTAATAATTAGTTAGATTTGAATACATATCAACAACATATATTAGCAATATATCATCAACATATCATCTCCACAAGGAACACAAGATGTATGCACAATTTTTCTTTTTATTATGAACTTCAATCCAGGGGTTTTTCAGCAACAACTGAATAGAGTACAACTCTACAAGAGAAACAACTCTATATGAAAGACTCATCTTACATTATCAACACCAATTGAGATGAGGCAACAATCCTCAACAGATATCAATCTGTACCATACACAAGTGCATCAACCATGCACCAACCTGTGCCAGACAACTTGTAATCAACCTGTACCATAAACAAGTGCATCCAACCATGTACCAAGTATATACCAATCATGTTTCAACTACTCATTGACAATGAATCATCAATATGTACCAATATCATCAACTATACAACTCATGTATGTGCCAACTCATGAACTGCTTGTCTCAACCATCACTAGTTTTGGATTAGTCAACAACCCTAACTTGAAATAATCATAACTTTGTACCTGTAATGAATAAAGATATGAAACTGATACATAATGTTCTTCATTGTGTTTTATGAAATTCCTCCCGGTGTCACTACTTGGAACCTCTCAGAAAAGGAGTTATAGAAAAAATGACATACCTTGCTGAATTTTGGCTTATTCTAGAGAGCGACCTTGTAGAGAGTTCCCCGCACATAATATTTTTTGAATAGATCTGAAACTGTTACACAGGATACTACAGATTTTAATCTAACCAAAACAGTTTGTCTCACTGAATTTGGATCTATTATGAAGAAGTTATGACATTTTTACCCGAAACAACTGTCTTAGACTAGTTTCAGGACTAGCCACAAACCTTATTTTCTATGGAGTGTATCTCCAAAATTACAACAACCCACAAGTTGAATTTTTTACCACAGATAATTGGATATGTTTCATCAATGTCATATCAATATCACAGTCTGAATCATTATAGGAAAAAAAATTATTGCGAAAATGGTGAGATGACCTGTTTCTAGGTCACTTAACCTATTTTCCTCATTTTTAGGGTTAACCACTTCCCATAATTAGAAAGTTCTCCATTACTTTATCATTTAAATATTCCTCCTTGACTTTGTCACCTCACTTTATCATTTAAATAATCTTATTTGATTTTGTCACTTCACTTTATTATTTAAATAATCCTTCTTGACTTTCTCACTTTACTTTATCATTTAAATAATGATTTCTTCTTTTAGGTCACTTTGACTTCTTTGACCTTGGGGGCTTCAAATCTTCATATGGGGGTCCTTCATCTTTGTAAGGTCATAACTCTCAAACCATGAGGAGTTATGTGACATTCCACATACCACCGGAAATGGCATGACAAGCTCTATCCATCTAGGATAGTTTCACCAACAATTTCCTTAATCTTCATATCATTATTCCACATACAAGAATGGGTCCTCCAACCATTCTTCTAGGATAACTCAATCCAAAAAATGTCTTCCCGTGAGGGCTTTCACCATAAGGGGACCACTTTGGATTTCATCCATTTGTGCACCTTATCAATCATGATAAGACAATAATAAGAGCATGGATCCTCCAACCATTCTTCTAGGATAACTCAATCTGCAAAGCTTCTTCGCGTGAGGGATTTCACCATAAGGGGACCACTTTGGAGTTCATCCATTTTTGCACCTTATCAATCATGATAAGACAATTATGAGTCATCTATACATTTTTCCAACAATGCCTCATATACCAATGAAACCACATCGATCCATCTTCATCATGTATCAATGAAAACTCATTGATCCATCTTCATCATATCAATGACAACTCATTGATCCATTTTCATATATGCCTTCTCATCAAGGACAATACATATTACATTACATCAATCATCAATCAATCAATCACTTGACATCAATCAATGACATCAATCAATCAAACCATTGGCATCAATGACAACATGAATCAACAATATCCCCCTTTGGCATTGATGGTAGTACCAATATTGATGTCAACACCAATTACCAATTATTGATGTCAACATGTAGATAAGGCATGCTCTACATCAATAGTCAATGTGTCTGTCTCTCCCAAATGTGACTATCTCTCCCTATCAATAATCATCAATCACATCAATGTGAATATCTCTCCCCCTTTGACATCAATGGAAAATGACCATTTTCCTCTTGTGGATTTTCCCCCTGCTTGAACTTTCCTTGGGGGTGCTTCCCCTGTCTTAAAATACACTCTCATCTATATTCTCCAAGTAAAATAGTTTTTATCATAAAGGATTGGTATTTCATCACCCATTTGTGTGTCTATGGATCTTCTTCAAGCTTGTTAAAGCTTGTAGTGAAGGCCCACTCTGATACCAATTGTTGGACACACCTACCACACTTAGAGGTGCGGGTGAATAAGTGTAGGGATGTTTTTCCCAAAACTTCCCTCTTACATAAAACTCGTTAGTTATCATTCGAAATTTACTCATTACTCATTGTTGTCATTAATAATCAGTTAGATGTGAATACATATCAGCAACATATATCAGCAATATATCAATAACAAATCATCTCCACAAGGAACACAAGATGTATGTACACTTTTTCTTTTTATTATGGACTTCAATCCGAGGGTTTTTCATCAACAACTGAATAGAGTACAGCTCTACAATAGCACTAGCTCTATATTCAATACTCAGATTACATTCTCAGCACCAACTGAGATGAGGCAACAATCCTCAACATATATCAATCTGTACCATAAACAAGTGCATCAACCATGCACCAACCTGTAATCAACCTGTACCATAAACAAGTGCATCCAACCATGTACTGAGTATATACCAATCATGTGTCAACTAATCATCAACAATGACTCATCAATATGTACCAAAATAATCAACTATACAACTCATGTATGTGTCAACTCATCAACTGCTTGTCTCAACCATGACTAGTTTTGGATTAGTCAACAACCCTAACTTGAAATAATCATAACTTTGTACCTGTAATGAATACAGATCTGAAACTGATACAAAATGTTCTTCATTATGTTTTATGCAATTCCTCAAAGTGTCACTACTTGGAACCTCTTAGAAAATGATTTGTAGCAAAAATGACATACCTTGCTGAATTCTGGCTTATTCTAGAGAGCGACCTTGTAGAGCGTTCCCCGCACGGAATATTTGTTGAATAGATCTAAAAATGCTACAAAGCATACTACAGACTGTAATGTAACCAACACATTTTGTTTCACTAAATTTGGATATGTTATGAAGAAGTTATGACGTTTTTACCCAAAACACCTGTTTTAGACTAGTTTCAGGACTAGCCACAAACCCTATTTTCCACGGAGTGTATCTCCAAAAATACAACGACTCGCAACTTGATTTTTTTATGACATATACTTGGTTATGTTTTCTCAATTTCATATCAATATCACGGTTTGAATCATTATAGAAAAAAAAGTTATTGTGAAAATGGTGAGATGACCTGTAAATAACATACCTTAGAAAGCATCATGAAAATAATTTATCCTCCCTTGAATTTCGGCCCTCTTTTCTTCATATTCCCTTTGAAATTTGGTTTAGATATCCTTTGGTTACCTTAGTCACTTATATATCTTCAATATGCTCAAGTGTGATTTGAAATGAGAGATCCTTGCCTCTTATTTATACTCTCCATCTTCTAGGTCACTTAACCCATTTCTAGGTCACTTAACCTATTTCTAAGTCACTTAACCTATTTTCCTCATTTTTAGGGTTAACCACTTCCCATAATTAGAAATTTCTCCATTACTTTATCATTTAAATATTCCTCCTTGACTTTGTCACCTCACTTTATCATTTAAATAATCTTCTTTGATTTTGTCACTTCACTTTATTATTTAAATAATCCTTCTTGACTTTGTCACTTTACTTTATCATTTAAATAATGATTTCTTCTTTTAGGTCACTTTGAATTCTTTGACTGTGGGGGCTTCAAGCCTTCATATGGGGGTCCTTCATCTTCATAAGGCCATAACTCTGAAACCATGAGGAGTTATGTGACATTCCACATACCATCGGAAATGGCATGAAAAACACTATCCATCTAGGATAGTTTCACCAACAATTTCCTTGATCTTCATCTCATTATTCCACATACAAGAATGGGTCCTCCAACCATTCTTCTAGGATAACTCAATCCGCAAAACGTCTTCCCGTGAGGGCTTTCACCATAAGGGGACCACTTTGGAGTTCATCCATTTGTGCACCTTATCAATCATGATAACACAATAATGAGAGCATGGGTCCTCCAACCATTCTTCTAGGATAACTCAATCCGCAAAGCGTCTTCCCGTGAGGGCTTTCACCATAAGGGGACCTCTTTGGAGTTCATCCATTTGTGCACCTTATCAATCATGATAAGACAATAATGAGTTGTCTATACATTTTTCCAACAATGCATCATATACCAATGAAACCACATTGATCCATCTTCATCATGTATCAGTGACAACTCATTGATCCATCTTCATCATATCAATGACAACTCATTGATCCATCGTCATCTATGCATTCTCATCAAGGACAATACATATTACATTACATCAATCATCAATCACTCAATCACTTGACATCATTCAATCAAACCATTGGCTTCAATGACAACATGATCCAACAATTATTTCCTAACTAGGGTTCTCTGTTGAACTAAGGGTGCCTCTCAGATTAGGGGTCACTCTGTTTCTTTCATTGGATTGCCTGAAGTGTTTGTGAGGCATAATTGGAGGATCATGTTGCACAATGACTCCTCTGGATCCATATATATTATATGTGTACCAAAATGCAAATGTATGACAAGAAACGATTGTATGTGTCATAAGAAAATTATGTTAATCAATTGAGAATATTTTAATTTACATCAAATCAATGTCATTCTTCATCTTATGGCTATTCATATTGAAATTCCAAAGTGTCAATACAAGTTTTGTTAGTATATTAAGAAAGGTATAGAACCTGGAACATTGAAGAGTTCTATAAGAAAGTGCATGTTTCCATTCGAGCAACCCCGTCAATCATACACACTAAGAAACATTTCCATAAAGTGCAAAAGGATTACTTGACAAACTGACCTATGAAAATATAAAAGAAAAATTAATTACTACGTTGAATTCTTTGAATGCTGATGTTGATGAAGAAAATGATGAGTAAAATATTAAAGTTATTGGATCAACTATTTGTTTTTCCCTTCATTTTTGGTGAATTGAAAAACTTTCAAAAAAACGAATACTTGGTGGTGGAAGGCTTTGTGGAATATTAAGAATACTCTTCAACCAAAGGTGTATATGCAATGTGGATATGTTGAATTTTTTTAATATATTATATAGTAAAGCACATTATTGCACCATTCATAGGGTAGAGTTGGTCACTTTTTGAATATTATAACAATATAATGTGTTCTCACAATGGTTACATCAATGGGTCATCATCAATAGAATGAGAAAGTAGGGGAGGATAAATTAGAATTATTTTAGATTATAAAATCTTTTTTGAGTTACTCCTATCCGATTAAGTGGAGCATACTCTTTTAGGAGGGAATTTATAGCTTAGTAATTGTTTGAATAAAAATCTAGGAAGCATAGTAGTACCTCAATGTTTCCTAGGAAAGATAATATTTTGGTAATCATATGCGGAGACATCATTTCAAAAATAGTATAGATTTTATTTAATATTAATTCCACAATAATAAATGATTACCCCTAAAATCCTACAAGATTCAACCATAAAAATACATGTTATACTGTTAGATATAAGTCCGGGAAGAAAGTCTCTTCTATAGTGGATAATTTACATGCGCTCTCATTCATTTCATTTGGGTTATTATAAGCTCTGCTTTGGGCACGGTTATATGTACGCAGACTAATTACCACGGTTAGACGGCTATATGAGTGTTATTGTTAAATTCATCAATTAAAAATGTACTTTGACGGATATATGAGTGTTATTGTTATTTGCAAATTCATCACCGAGCATTACCAAATCTAATTTATTTATGAAAAAAGATAAGAAAGTAAATTGTCTTTTAGTAATATTGAATACTCATTATCATTTGATGTGAAATTGTTACCTTCTGCATTTAGTGAGAGTTTGGTCATCCACGCCATAATTCTGTGATATGATTGACATGAATTGCATATTTATTTACGGTCGTTGAAGTTCGTGTGTACGGTTTTAAATGGCTAAGATTTTTATTTATTTACAAATGATCTTCTTTATTATATATGCACTGCGATTTTAAATAGCTAAGATGTGGGACAATAAAAAAATATATTTAACTTTATTACCACAGTCTCTCTACCTGTTTTACAACTGTATTTCACAGGATTTGTTCAAAAATACATCATATTAGAAAATATAATAATTATTATTATTAATGTATGAATCAATATTCAACAGATCATTATATTATGTTATTAATATTATTATATTATTAATGCTATATTATATTATTAATTTATCAATTTATCTATATTATTTTAGTGTATTAATAGGTTATTAATGTATTAAGAGTTTAATATGTTACATTATATGTAATAGCTATTTAATTTATACTTTATAATAATGTAATAATGTATTATTTAATACATTAATTTTAATGTCTTTATTATTGTATTATTAATAAATTAGTTTATTTGTGTATTAATATTTTAATAATTTATTTACTAATACATTTAATGTATTAATATATTCAATGTTTTTATCAATAAATAAATAATTTTTTCATCAATAAAATAAAATTATATTACATTATTAATTTATCAATCAATTAATACATACATTACTTTATATACTATTATAAATTAATCTTTTAATTTATACATTAATGTTAATGTGTAATTGTATTATTAATATATCAATAATATTTCATTACATTATTAATTTATCAATCAATTAATACATACATTATTTTATATACTACTATAAATTAATACTTCAATTTATACAATACATTAATGTTAATGTGTAAGTGTGTTATTAATATATCAATAATGTTTCATTACATTATTAGTTTATCAATCAATCAATCAATATATATTTTAATGTATTAATACCTTATTAATATATTAATAATTTAATATATTACATTATACATTAATGTATTATTACTTTAATTTATATATTAAATTAAAGTAATAAGGTGTTATTACATACATTTACTTTACTATTTTATTAATGTATTATTAATATATTGTTTTATTTGTGTATTAAAATTTTAATAATATATTTATTAATACATTTGTTTTATTAATATATTTAATGTATTTTTATATATATTTAATATATTACATTACTAGTGTATTAATATTTTAACAATGTATAAATTATTAATTAATGAATTAATTATATTATATTAATGTATTAATCAATATTCCATAAATGTAAATTAATTACTTTGATGGATACATGACATTTATATATTATTATTATATATTACATTAATGTAATATAATACATAATAGACCTTAATTTATATACATTAATGTACTAATTTATAAATGTATTACTTTAGCATTGTATTGAGACTTAATGTTTTAATGTATCGATTTTTTTAGTAATGTATTTATTAATGTATTAATACATTAATAGTTTAATCTGTTACATTATACATTAATGCATTATTACTTTAATTTATAGATTAAATTAATATGATGGTGATGATGATGATGATTAACATCCACTAAGACCGAATTGGTCTATCAGACCTTAAGAGGGTATGTGATTACTTGCGATTATTTAGAATTATGTTTCTGTGCTCGAAAAACATTAAGAGAAGCTTTCCAAGGTCATCATACTTTTGTTGAGTTAAGAGGTTAGGAAGGTTGGTATTGTGACAAATATTTTGAAAATGAGATTTAATATGTGTATAGGCTCGACAATCTAAGAGAAAGTTCTTTTCATCTTCAACCTTCTTATTGTCACAAAGGTGACACACTCTTTCATCCCGTGGCATTTTAGGAATTGACCAATGCCCAGTTTCACTATGGAGCTCATGAGAGTTTGTTCTCATCTTAGCAATGCTTATTTTTTTCTTTACACTTGGCAAAACAGATAGATAACTTTGATCTTCTAGATTAGGGTTCATTACAACTTTATAATACCTTTATTTTCTTTTTTCCTCTAACTCTTTATCACACCACATTTTCTCCTTAAATTTTGATTTGACGTTTTTTTAATAGTATCTTTATTCTGCAAAATGGTGTCTTCCATGATTCCCCAATAGTTAGCCAAGACTGGGCATCTTTATGTCATCCTCACTTGAGTCGATGGTGGTTATGACTCGCTTTTGAAGCAATTTAAGGAAGCCTCTTGTCTTCCATGTTGTTTAACTTGTTCTTATATATTAGGTATCTATTCATAGCCATGCTCTCAATGGGGGAGAGACTTGTTTCTAAGAGGAGGATGGGATAGGGCGTATTTCCTTTAATTTTGAGATTATAGGTTATAAAATTCTTTTGTATTTGCTCTATCTTTCTCCAAGATTCACGAGAGATACTACAGCCTTAGATTTCACATCCATAAAGAATAATAGGTGTAACAAGAGTCTCAAAGAGGAGTTTCTATCTTGTGGTGAATATCAATTCCAAGATTTTGTATGAAGTCCCTTGCTCCAAGTTGTTGTTTTCATATACAAAGGTATCATAAGGGATCTTATTGGATTTAATAATCATGACCTTAGTCTTGTCATTATTAACAGTCATACCCATATTGGAGCAAAAATACTTGAGGATTCTTAGTTGGTTTTCAATATCGACTCCTTGCCATAAGAACGATATCATCGGCATAAAGAAGAAGATTGATGACTATACCAGTGAGAGTATGGCCGACACAACCTGCTTTTTCCAAGCAATCTTCTAACTTGTCAATGTATATGCCAAAAAGGGTAGGGGACAAGGGAAAACCTTGTTTGGCTCTGATATTGCAGTTAATCTCTTTTGACCAGCCCTTAGTGTTTTTAAACTTAGCAATAACGATCTCATACATCCTTATTGCAGTAGCCCTAAACTCGAGAGACACTTTTATCTCTTCCAACATATTCCAAAGGTTTTTCCTAGGAACCATGTTAAAAGATTTTCTAAAGTCCACAAAACAACCAAAAAGATTGGTTTTAGTATTGCAGAACTCCTTTGCAATGATCCTAAAGGTAACAAGATGGTCCATAGTTGAATGATGTCTCCTAAACCTGGTTTGTCCTTTATCTCTTTTACCGCTACTTTCTAGCCAAATGCTAATCTTCTTTTCCAAAATAATTCCATAAATCTTGGCTAAAATTGGTCTAATCATAATGGTCATATAATTAGAGGGGATGTTTCTATCCCCATTTTTAAAAATAGGAACAATGAGGCTTTGCATCCAGGGTTTAAGGAAGCCGTGTTTGACTGTTAAATTGAGGAGCTTGTGTATGTGAGGGATAAGGATTGGCCCTCCGATTTTAAAAATTTCAGCTTGGTAGCCTTCAATGTCCTTAGCTTTCCCATTTGCAAGTCGCTTAACCCCGAACTCTATGTCATCTAAAGAAAAAACTTATTCCTTTGTAGGGACAATAGTAATGGTGTCCATGACATTAGGGAACTCGTAAAGACTTTTAAGGTAGGAATTTCAGTCCCTTCAGGGAATCCTATTCTTTTCTTTAGTAATGTGTTTTAGAATTTGGCTCCATAACTTCTTAGGATCTAGCTTATATAGTTGTGAAAGTTTCTCTTGCCTTTTATTAATATAGTATCTTTTTTTCCTTTTAATTAGGGCTTTGTACGTATTGATCTTATCGAGTTTTAAGGACTCATTAGAAGCATCCCTAATGGCTTTCCTAGCAGTTTTACATTCTTTATCATACCAAGGGTTGGTCATTATACTATTCTTTTTATAGGACACCTTGAAAGAGAACTTGTTAATATAAGTGGAAGGGTAGTTGTAAAATTATGATAGAGTTCTTCAATGATGTCCTTATAAGTTAGGAGATTTAATTTACTATTTAAATCCTTTAAGAAAATGTCAACTTTACTTTTGTCAAAGCGCAAATTCCTTTGATTATCATAATTCTCTTCAATGACGCTCCTATGCATGGAAAATTTTAGAGTTAGGGTTAAAGGTTTATGATCAGAGTCAAGCTCATGGTCATTTAAAAGGTCAAAATTTGTTATTTGGTTGGAAACAGGGATATCAGATATCACATAATCTACAACACTACTACCTAGCCCATGAATACAAGGCATTTGGTTGGAGTTTGGCCTCTTCATTAATCCATTGCAAATTATTAGGTCTTGAGAGCCTCATAGCTTGACCAACTCAGTACCAAACAAATTCTTAATTAGGTCTTCAGAGCTTCTTCTATAGCTATTAGATAAAACAAGGTCCTCATTTAGCCATAAAGGATTATGGTTGGAGTCATTACTTAAAAGAGTAGCTTGTTTAGTTGCAATCCTAGCATTAAAGTCTCCTAGCAGGAGGATATTACCTTCATTTTTCAAACTATAAATATCTTGTTCTAAATTATTACAGGGACAATTGTTATCTAGATTGTTTTTCTTATAAAAAATAGAATTAATAGGTGCAAAATAGCAAATTGCTATATACATATTCTTAGCATTGGTGTCTAAAATTTATGTCTAAATGTATTGATTAAGAGAGTAAATCTTATGAAGTTGAATGTGAGGAGAAATGCTCAAGATTTCTAATATAACAATCTATGCCTCCTATCCCTCTACATTGCGATTTTTTGTTCCATGCCGACCACAAGACAAATCCTTCCATGTTAGGGACCTCGACTCTTCATGCTCCCAAGTTTCAACTACACAAATAATATCAATATCACTCGGGATCCAACTTATTATAGGACCTTTGTGACATGGAAAACCACAACAATTCCAAAAAAGGATCCCGAGTGTCCCAAATTCCTATTTATTATTATCCTTTTGGTCTCTATTCCTAATAATAGCTTTCTAATTATTGTCCATTTTCCTTCTTTCCTTGATTCCATTACCTTTTAAACTTCCTTCCTTAATTCAACTTGGTCTTTGGGAATGAGGTCTTGATTTATAAATATTCCTGACCCTTTTAAGCTCATAGATTTACTAAGTATGCTATATTTATGGTCATTACAACTTAATTTGACACGGATCAACCTATCTTTGGGATCAATTATTTTTCCTAGCCTCTTTGCTTCTATGAGGTAAGTTGTATCAATTTGTGATTTATGAGGTTCAAGGCTCTTTTGTTATTCTCATGGTCCAATTCGATTAACTTATTCATTTCCTATTTGATGGGTTAGATATCCAATTTGTTTTCCATATTACTGAGGGTCAAATTGTTGGTGAGTTTTTCTTATAGTTCTTTAATCCTATCTCTCAAGTTGTGATTTTCTTCAACCCCTCCTTCTTGGGTTGATTGTTTATGTTTTTCCATTTCTTGAATCCTATCCTTCATTGTCTGCAATTCACTATTGAACCCTAAGAATCTATCCTCTCATTGCCTCTAGCTCTATTTGGAGTTTTGTGTCTCTTTCTTCACTCCTTTTTTCTAATGTTTCTAACTCTATTTGTATTTTGGCATCTCTCTCTTCTCTTCTTTTTTCTATTGATTCCATATAATGGTAAATGATCTCTAAGGTGATTTTGAGGGGCCTCCCCCTCTTAGGCTGAGTTTTTGGAATAGGTGTTGGAGTGCTCATATTGAAAATGAAAAGAAGAGAAAAACAAATGTAACATTATTATTTTGGATTGACTTTATCTCTCAAATCAACTTTTACTTATGAAACTTAAAATAAAAAATAAATAAAATGTATTTAATAGATTATAAATATATTTTAAATTAAAATTGAATGAAAGTAAAAAGTGACTCACTTCATTTCACATGTCCAATTGCTCAAGCCCTTGAAGAAGCCAAAAATAATTTCAGAATTTCAGAGAAGTCGAGAGAAACTACAAATATTATTGTGGGTAAAAAAGGTAAAAACCAAAGAGAAGTATTATTCCCGTTCAAAACTGCAAATATATAAATATATAATCTTAGAAATAAAATATCTCCTTCAAAACAATAGATAAGTATTATTCCCATTCAAAACCCCACAGATATAATTCCAAAATTGCAAAGTATTATTCTCATTCAAAATCGGAGGGAAATATTATTCCCGTTTAAAACGTAATATAATGTATAATAATATATTACATTATTAATATTTTAGCAATGTATAAATTAATAATTAGTTAATTAATTATTACATTACATTATTAATGTATTAATCAATATACTATAATGTAAATTAATTACTTTAATCTATATATGACATTTATATATTATTATTATTATTATTATTATTACATTAATGAAATAAAATACATTAATAGAGCATATATATATATATATATATGATGATGGTGATGATAATTAACATCCACTAAGATCGAATTGGTCTATCAGACCTTAAGAAGGTAAGTGATTACTTGTGATTCTTTAGAATTTTGTTTCTGTGCTCGAAAAACATTAAGAGAAGCTTTCCAGGATCACCATACTTTTGTTGAGTTAAGAGGTTAGGAAGGTTGGTAGTGTGACAAATATTTTGAAAATGAGATATAATATGGGTATAGGTTGGACAATCTAAAATAAAGTGTTTTTCATCTTCAACCTTCTTAGTGTCACAATGTAAGTTTTAAACCTGTGAAGTAAAGAAATGCATATAGATTTTTAAGCAAAACATAATTTAATCAATGGCTCATACACAGAGTACACAGAGATTTTATACCGGAAACCCTTAACCGTGAAAACCTTTTTTATATTCATTATATTGAATTTCACCATTCACCATACAATATATACAATATTTTTAGGTATTCCGTAGATACCAAAACCCTAATCCCTTAATACAAGATTAAATTAGAAAACCACTAAAAATAACAAAATCCACTAAAAATAACAAAATCCACTAAAAATAGCAAAAATCGCCCAAAAACAAATTTCGGGGCGCTGCCCTGGGCTACCGCCCGTTATTGAATGTTGCACGTAACTAGGATGCCCCCCCCTGAGGCCCCCCTAGGAAAGCACCCGACGCACATGACACAAAGAGCACTACTAGAGGGATCGTAAGACACAGTTGTCATATTTGATGCACCTACACACACACATGCAAAGAATATAACACATACCCAACATTCTCCCACTTGTTGTTTTCTTTGCATCGAGGGGTCCAATGGATTATATAGTCAACAATCCAGGGCAACAATGCTCATTGTTACTCTACACCAGGAGAAATTTTTTGTGCTCACAGACTTTGTCAATGAATCTGCAACATTCTTCAAAGTGTCAACCTTTTCCAGCAACACCTTCTTTTCATCAACCATGTCTCTCACAAAGTGATACTGAACATCAATATGCTTTGTCTTTGAATGATAAGTTGGGTTCTTTTCCAAGAAGATTGCACTTTGACCATCACAATCTAATCTCACTGCTTGTTGTACCAACCCAATACTAGAACACAATCTTTGTAACCATACTACTTCCCTGCTTGCATGAGTGGCTGCCATGTATTCAGCTTTTGTAGTTGAGAGTGCCACTTCAACCTGTCTTTTTTCTCATCCAAATGATTACTCCTCCAAATAGGTTAAACACATACCCGCTTGTAGATCTTCTGCGATCCATATCTCCAGCCCAGTCTGCATCAACAAAGCCATGTATGTCCAGCACTCTGTCCAATCCTGGTCTTCCTTGGTAGCACAATCCATAACTGGTAGTGCCACGCAGATACCTGAAGACCCTCTTTACTGTTGTCCAATGCTCCTTCCCTGGTTTTGACATATACCTGCTCAAAACTTCCACTGCATGTGCAATGTCTGGTCTAGTACAGACCATTGCATACATCAAACTGCCAACTGCACTGGCATAGGGAAGATGGGACATGTCCTCTTCTTCTTCCTGTGTCTTGGCACACTGATCTGTAGATAACTTTACACCTATAGGAATAGGAACCTTGACTGGTTTACTTCCATGCATATTAAACCTCTGCAATATTGTCTCAACATATTTTCTTTGATTCAACCAGAGTTTCTTGTTTGCACGATCTCTTTTAATCTCCATTCCAAGAATGAAATTAGCAGCACCGAGATCCTTCATGTCAAAATTGGAGGATATTTGTGATTTCACTTCCTTGATAACATCCATGTTATTTCCTACCAACAACATGTCATCAACATACAACACTACATAAATGAAGTGATTACCAACCTGCTTGGAATATACACAGTGATCAACCCTGCTTCTTACAAATCCCAATCC
>ML785264.1:484508-503929 GCA_009831015.1 Picea engelmannii
AGATAAAAGAAATCTAATAGAAGTTAACTTAGCAATAGGAGAAAAAATCTCACCAAAGTCAATTCCCTCTACCTGGGAATAACCTTTTGCTACTAACCGAGCTTTGTATTTCTCCACTTTACCTTGTGCATTAAACTTCTTCCTGAACAATCATTTGCTACCAACTAATTTTCTTCCAGCTGGCAACTCAACTATATCCCATGCCTCATTCTTATCCAATGCATCGATTTCTTCAACCATGGCCTTCTTCCAGAGTTTACTATCCTCCGATTCACTGCTTCCCTGACAGTTATGGGATCATCATCAATAATAGATAAAGCAAAATTGGAACAAAAATCAAGTGGACTATACCTTTTCGGTTGCCTTTTATCTCTCACTGATCTCCTCAATACTGGGGTATGAGGTTCTTCTTCTTGTTCTTCTGCTTCATCTTCTTCAGATGATTCAGATTTTGCATCATCCAACTGAAGCTCTATTTTCTCAGGTTCGTCTTGCGTTGGTAGGAATTCCTGTTTGAACACATCTTTTCCTCTCTGAAAACAACATATTGATTGTAAACAATCTTCTTGGTTTCTGGGTTCCAAAGTTTATAACCTTTCACACCATATTTATAACCAATAAAGATACACTTTTCATCTTTTTTATCTAGCTTACTCATATTTTCCTTTGGAACATGTACATAAGCATCACAACCAAAAACTCTAAGATGTTGAAAAGAGGGTTTCTTTGCAAACCATACCTCGTGTGGAGTTTTATCATCCAACGTTGATGAAGGTGATCGATTGACCAGGTAACATGTTGTACCCACTGCCTCTGCCCAAAATTCTTGTCCTAACCCGACACCGCTGAGCATGCTCCTTGCTTTTTCCATCAGTGTCCTGTTCATCCTTTCTGCAACTCCATTCTGATGAGGAGTGTATGGAGTAGTCTTCTGCCTTTGTATACCACACTTCTTATAGAATTCTTCAAATTCATTTCCGTAGAATTCTCCACCATTATCTGTTCTCAATACCTTTATTTTCTTCTCTGTCTGGTTTTCTACCAGAGCCTTAAACTCTTTAAATTTATCAAATACCTCATATTTCTTTCTAAGAAAATAAATCCATGTGTTCCTTGAAAAATCATCTATGAATGAAACATAATACACAGATTTACCTAGGGATGGAACAAGAATAGGTCCAAACACATCACTGTGTATCAACTCTAAAGATCCCCTTTTCTCTTGTAGCACCAGATGGGAATCTTACTCGATTCTGTTTACCATATATGCAATGTTCACAGAAATCAAAATCCAAAGTGTAATTAGACATACCTTCAACCATGCCTTTATCGTGTAGTGTTCGAAGGCCCTTTTCTCCAATATGCCTCAGTCTTTGATGCCACAGCATGGTCTTCTTTTCAGGGACGATATTGGTCTTGTCTTCTTTATTTGACTGCTCAAGGACAACATAAATGTTACACCCATTAGTATAAGTGCTTCCCAAAAACTTGTATAGAGTTCCACACCGAACTCCCCTCATCAACACTATTGCCCCTCGTACCATCTTGCAAGTGTTCTTTCCAAATACAGTATCCACTCCTGCATCATCCAACTTGCTTACAGATATTAGGCTCCTGGCATGTTTTGGAATGTGCAGAACCCCAAGGAGTGTTCTAATCCTTCCATCTTTTAGCAACAACTTAACCCTTCCACGTCCCAAGATTTTTGTTGTTGAGTCATCTCCTAGGAATACATCACCACCATCATATTTTTCATATTCAGAGAACCACTCCCTATGAGGATTCATATGGTATGATGCACCTGAGTCGATCAACCATACATCACGGTCTGCATGTGTACTTGTAGATGCTAGGTAAACATCACCTCCTTCTTCAATGGAGGTGTTCGCCTCTATGGAAGAGGTACTATCAGATCCCTTTGTTTTTTCAACCTTCTTAGACTTGCAATCTTTCTTATAATGCCCTGTTTTACCACACTTCCAACATTTCCTCAAAGATTTTCCTGGAGACTTAGATCTACCTATAGATTTAGATCTCCACCCCGAAGGCTTACCAAGGTTCATGTCTTGGGTATGCCCTCTTACAAATAAAGCATCTGTGTTGTGTCCATCCATGCTTTTTCGCCTCATCTCTTCAGATAACAAGGATGCAACTACATCCTCATACTTCAATGTAGATTGAGTGGTACTACCTATTGCTACAACCATATTATCCCAAGAGTATGTCAAAGAACAAAACAAAGTAATACATTTATCTTCTTCTGCAATCCTAATATTAACAGAGCCAAGTTGACTTCCCAGAGTTTTAAAGGCATTTAGATGTTCTGTCACAGAATCTCCATCTTCCATCCTAAGATGATACAACTTCTTTCGAAGAAACAACTTGTTTACCAGGGACTTTGATTGATACAAATTCCCCAACTTATCCCATAATTCATTGGTTGTAGATTCTCCTGAGACATTCAACAACACTGAATCCGCCAGGCAGAGTCAAATAGTACTCCTTGCTCTTATGTCCAACTTCTCCCAATCTTCCTTCGACATACCAGTAGGTGGTGTACTAGTAGTTTGTGCACTAGTAGGTTGTGTACCAGTCCTCTGTGTGACAGTAGGCTACGTACCAGTCGGCGATGTACCGGGATCCACAATGATCCATTGTTCTTTGTCTACAAGAAGGTCCTCCATCTTCAGCTTCCATAGCTCAAAGTTTTTACCGTTGAACTTCTCTATCTCGATTCTAGAAGAACTCGACATTCCTCTTTCTGCACTCAAATCACCACTGCAAAAGCTCCCACTAAACCCAGGTTTATCATAGACCCAAGATAAACTTGATCTATCAAGACTGAGCCAAACCCTCAACAACAAAGGTGTCCCTCTAAAGCCAAAAATGAGCTCTGATACCACATGTAACTTTTAAACCTGTGAAGTAAAGCAATGCATATATATTCTTAAGAAAAACAGAATTTAATCAATGGCTCATACACAAAGTACACAGAGATTTTATACCAGAAACCCTCAATCGGGAAAACCTTTCTTATATTCATTATATCGAATTTCACCATTCACCATACAATATATACAATGTTTTTAGGTATTCCATAGATACCAAAACCCTAATCCCTTAATACAGGATTAATTCTCCCCCTGCTTGAACTTTCCTTGGGGTTGCTCCCCCTATCTTAAAATACACTCTCATCTATATTCTCCAAGTAAAATAGTTTTCATCATAAAGGATTGGTATTTCATCACCCATTTGTGTGTCTATGGATCTCCTTGAAGCTTGTTAAGGCTTGTAGTGAAGGCTCGCTCTAATACCAATTGTTGGACACACCTACCACACTTAGAGGTGCGGGTGAATAAGTGTGGGGATATTTTTCCCAAAACTTCCCTCTTACATAAAACTCGTTAGTTACCATTCGAAATTTACTCATTACTCATTGTTGTCATTAATAATCAGTTAGATGTGAATACATATCAGCAACATATATCAGCAACATATCATCAACAAATCATCTCCACAAGGAACACACGATGTATGTACACATTTTCTTTTTATTATGGACTTCAATCCAAGGGTTTTTCATCAACAAATGAATAGAGTACAAATCTACAATAGCACCAACTCTATATTCAATACTCAGATTACATTCTCAACACCAACTGAGATGAGGCAACAATCCTCAACATATATCAATCTGTACCATAAATAAGTGCATCAACCATGCACCAACCTGTAATCAACCTGTACCATAAACAAGTGCATCCAACCATGTACCGAGTATATACCAATCATGTGTCAACTACTCATCAACAATGACTCATCAACATGTACCAAAATAATCAACTATACAACTCATGTATGTGTCAACTCATCAACTGCTTGTCTCAACCATGACTAGTTTTGGATTAGTCAACAACCCTAACTTGAAATAATCATAACTTTGTACCTGTAATGAATAAAGATCTGAAACTGATACACAATGTTCTTCATTGTGTTTTATGCAATTCCTCCACGTGTCACTACTTGGAACCTCTTAGAAAAGGAGTTATAGCAAAAATGACATACCTTGCTGAATTCTATTATTTCTTTAGTGTTGGGTTTTAGAATTTGGCTCCAGAACTTCTTAGGATCCAACTTATATAGTTGTGAAAGTTGATCTTTCCTTTTATTGATATAGTATATTTTTTCCTTTTAATTAGGGCTTTGTACGTATTGATCTTATCGAGTTTTAAGGATTCATTAGAAGCATCCCTAATGGATTTCCTATCAATTTTACATTATTTATCATACCAAGGGTTGGTTATTCTATTATTCTTTTTATACGACACCTCGAAGGAGAACTTGTTAATAGAAGTGGAAATGGTAGTTGTAAAATTATGATAGAGTTCTTCAATGTTGTCCTTATAAGTTAGGAGATTTAAATTACTATTTAAATCCTTTAAGAAAATGTAAACTTTACTTTTGTCAAAGTGCAAATTCCTTTGATTGTCAAAATTCTCTTCAATGACGCTCCTATGCATGGGAAAATTTAGAGTTAGGGTTAAAGGTTTATGATCAGAGTCAGGCTCATGGTCATTTAAAAGGTAAAAAGTTACTATTTGGTTGGAAACAAGGATATGAGATATCACATAATCTAAAACACTACTACCTAGCCCATGAATACAAGTCATTTGGTTGGAGTTTGGCCACTTCATTACTCCATTGCAAATTTTTAGGTCTTGAGAGCTGCAGATCTTGACCAACTCAGTACCAAACAAATTCTCAAGTAGGTGTTCACAGCTTCTTTTGTAGCTTTTAGTTAAAACAAGGTCCTCATCTAGCCATAAAGGATTATGGTTGGAGTCATTACTTAAAAGAGTAGCTTGTTTAGTTGCAGGCCTAGTATTAAAGTCTCCTAGCAGGAGGATATTACCTTCATTTTTCAAACTATAAATATCGTGTTCTAAATTATTATAGGGACAATTGTTATCTAGATTGTTTTTCTTATAAAAAGTAGAATTAATAGGTGCAAAATAACAAATTTCTATATACATATTCTTAGCATTGGTGTCTGGAATTTCTATCCAAATGTATTGATTAAGAGAGTCAATCTTGTGAAGTTGAATGTGAGGAGAAATGCTCTTTCTAATATAACAAGCTATGCCTCATATCCCTCTACGGTGAGATTTTTTGTTCCATGCTGACCACAAGACAAATCCTTCATGTTAGGGACCTTAGACTACTCATGCTCCCAAGTTTCAACTAGACAGATACTATCAATATCACTTGGGATCCTACTTATCATAGGACCTTTACGCCATGAAAAGCCACGACAATTCCAAAAAAAGATCCCGAGTGTCCCAAATTCTTTAGTAAGATAATAATGTATTATTAATGTATTGCTTTATCATGTATTAAAACTTAATGCTTTAATGTATCAATTCTTTAGTAATATATTTATTATTTAGATTAATGTATGAAATGCAATTTTTTTATTATTTTAATAATATATTACTTTATTAATATATTAATACTTTAGCAATATTAATTAATAATTTATTAATACATTGATAATTAAATATTTAATATATTAATATATGTATTAATATATTAATGATCATCCTCAAAGCATGCGGGATATCAACTAATAATAACCACTTTATAAGAGCGTATTTATTTGCAAAAGATCTTATTCATTATATATGCACGGGGTTTTAAATAGCTAAGATGTGAGAAATTAAAAAAGATATTTAAATTTATTACCATAGTCTCTGCCTTACAAGTGCCATTTCATAGGATTCATTCAAAGATACATCATATTAGAAAAAAAATTAAGCTATGTCAAAATACTGATCAATTTTTTTTTATAGCTTATTTTTTTCTTTAATTTTTTTAATTGTTCTCTTATCTCTAAAAATAAAAAATAAAAGATATTAAACTAATTTTTTTCATAATAAAAAGATTAATTTAATAATTTTAATTTTTATAAATCCTTTCCGTAAGCAACAACTATGAGAGGCTAGATATGACATTCAATTCATTCCATAAGCAGTTGGTTGGGCGGTTGCACGACATTCTCAAAAGTTATTTGTTTGGGAAAGTTTCAAGGAGAATTTGCTAGTTCGAGTTTCATGAATGGTGCTGTGTGGAAAAGTATTATAAAAAAATTTACTTAAAAATCTTTATTGAGCATAATATTTAATAAATAAAAAATATTTTTGTAAATTTAAAATTTAGTAATTCATTTTGTGATTGGTAGACAATTACTTGGTTGGAACTTAGATGGCCTCATAGTGCAAATGTATTTGTCAAAAAATAAAAATAATATATTTCAAAATTAGTTGAGGTTACCATGTTTCAAAGACCATAAATAAGGTTCATGAGTGGTAAAATGTGCGCAGAGAGGATGGGTAGCCTCCGATCCATGTATAACATAATTCCTATTACTTTAGTTTAAATGTTCTATGTTTTGGTTTTTATTCTATGTGAAAATGCAATTAAACCATATGAAATTGTGATTTTCCCAAATTTGTAGATTATAGGGTTATGCATTTCAAAAAGTCATGGATATCATTTTTTTTTTAGAATACTTACCTAGTGCATATATGGGTTTTGGTTGTATGTGCTTTGGTATGGACATCTAATAAACCAAGGTATGGAACACACTTACAAGTAGTTGAAATAATGATTACATAACATTTCTCTTTATGATAAATTTAGATGGTAAAGAGTGTTTATGCCCCAAACATTACTAGATGCATTATTAGAAGGTTTAAGATTTAATTTATTTCTTTAGGTTATAAGATGTTTGATTTATCTATTGTTAGTGTCCATCAATAATCCACTGGGCGACTAGCCATACTAAACAAACACCATAATTTTGCCATGCTTCCATACAATGTATGTTATGTTTCTTTTTTTTAAATTCTATTTTGTTTGAAAGGCCTAATAGAGTTATTTTTTCATTAATAAATAACTTATTATGTTGAGTTTTGATATCAATGGAAATATAAAATTATGGAATTTTAATATAATACTAGTCCACTTATTTCTTGTTTAAGAATTAGGGAATTTAGATTATGGTAAAAAATAATGTGGTTTTAGTTATAGTCCTTTCTATTTTATACACGAGGGAAATTGTGGATAGAAAAGACACAAGACAAACTCATGATCAAAATCTTAATTTATAATATTTAAAATTATCCCCTAATACATTTTGAAAAAATAATTATTGTTGATTTTTTGTTCATCCTATTATTAAGTACTTTTGCTTCCATTATGGCTAATATTACTTACTTTTGCTTCCATTATGGCTAATTTCTTGTTGTTTGTGTAAATAGATATTTGACTTCTCTATTATATCTTCATACAACTTAGTATATTATTTCTTGTAATTGAATTAACATCTTTTTCTTTCTAATTCATTTTCTTAATAAAGTGTATTCAATTTAAATTAGTATTATTTTTCAATGTGAAGGTATAAAAAATGTTCTTAGTTTCTTAGGAGATTGTACCAGTTTTACCTTTTAACATTATGATCCATAAACTGATTAGGTGAAAATGATTAGATAATCCTTATCTTACTTTGGCTTGAAAACCATCATGGTTAGATTTTGTTTTCCCATTTCAACCATAATCTTATGTTTTTTTTAGCACAGATGGTAACATTTCATCATGATGATACAAATTGCATGTTAATATATTATCTTCTCCACTATATTTGATTACATTGATATAGTTGTTCAACCTCTAATTACATTGATATAGTTGTTTACCTTAAATAGGTGTGTTGCTAAAAGCAAAGCTAGATTTAATATGCAATTGAAGCTATTGACCCTTCAACTTGCTAGTTATATCATTCAAAGTGACAGTTTTGTTTGTCATACTTGTATATAAAAGAAAGTATTTTGTTAAGTTTGCATATTCTCATAATACGGTCTGAGCTGCTTTCCAAGTTTAATCAAATACCAAGGTTTTTATCTCACAGAAAGACTTAAAGACTTAAACATGGAAGTTTCTAAAATTGATAAGTATAATACCAAACAACTATATATATATATATGACATGCTCAATATAGAGAAAGACTTAAATATGGAAGTTCTTAAAATTGATAAGTATAGTACCAAACAACATTATATATATAAAAAAATAAAGATGACATGCCCAATAATATAGAGAAGAACATAAATAAAATGTTTGTTATCTAGTATGGTACCAAACAACACTATATATATATAAAAAAATAAAGATGACATGCCCAATATAGAGAAGAACATAAATAAAATGTTTGTTATCTGGTAAAAGTAAAAGGAAATAAATAACTAACTTTGTATGAATTATCTATTTATCTATCGTGGAATGCAATGTTAAGAAGTCCATCTTCTATAAGTGACCTCTTATGTTTTTGCATTTCCATTTCATTCAAAACCATGTGAACCAAGTACTTTTAGTTCATAAGTTAAAATATCTATATGACCGATGCATTTATCCTCTATAAAAAAAATCTTAAGATAATGTAGGCTTTAATAAAATATGCAGAGTGACAAAAAGGTTTACTATATCAAAAATATTAAGATAATGTAGGTTTTATAAAATACGCAGAGTGCCAAAAAGGTTTATTTGGTGATAGAAAAAACTTTAAGGAAAAGTGAAATATGAATTTAGTGGAAAGTTTGAGGATAACCTTGATGTTTTTTTATTAATATGCAGAGTGACAAAAGAATTTATTGGAGATAGAAAAAATTTTAAGAAAAAGGAAAAGTAAAATATGAATTTAGTGGATGTTTTTTAAAACCAAAGGTTAAATTTATGAGACATTTTTAGAAGAAGATTTCAACTTTCAAATAAATTAAAGTGTGTGCACTTTCTGATAACTAAAAGCCATTAGGGAAAACTTGTGATTAATTTTCTTTTCCACTCCCATCAAAGCCAGAGTTTGACTCTACAATTTTTTTTCGAAGTACGCTTTCAATTTTCAAGTAAAATCAAAGTTTAACAAATCCAATATAAAGTGGAGTTTCAACTACAATAAAAGTGAAAATTTTACTCCAATGCACAAATTAGAAGGTTGTTTTTGAAGTTTTTGACTTAGAATTTTTTTTAATTTTATTAGAGAATCAAAACCCAAAAAACAAAAAATTTATTTAGAGTAAATTTTTCATGAGAGTTGAAAAGGAAAATTTTTGAAAAAGAAAAAATGAAAAAAAATAAAAATAAAAATGAAGTGGTATCAAAAAATCCATAAAAAAATTAGGGTGTGCTGAGGTCTCAATAATAGGGTATGTTTCTTTCCTAGAAACTAAATTAAAATTAGCATATTTGGATGCTAGA
This sequence comes from Picea engelmannii, assembly GCA_009831015.1. Lineage (NCBI taxonomy): Eukaryota > Viridiplantae > Streptophyta > Pinopsida > Pinales > Pinaceae > Picea > Picea engelmannii. The sequence continues at coordinate 493,819 of ML785264.1, forward strand.
GAAAATGAATAAATAGAAAATTAACTATAATTGTCAACTTTGAAAACAGCCTCCTACCTTAGTTTTCACTTGGTTCGAGTGTCCATATCACTGATTTAAGAGTGGAGCCAAAAACTACATATGAGAGAGGCGATATATAGATTTTTATACAACTCAATGCAAAATGAACTATATAGAATATATCGTTGGTTTTCCATGAGAGAAGACTAGCACCAAACAACAATATATACATCAATTGCTATCATCAAATAGTGAATATTTTATTGATTCCATTGCTCCAATTGCAACAAGATGCAAAATAAATTTAGAAGTTAGTTTGAATAAGACACAAAGGATGGAGAATTTAGAAATGATAGTGAAATTATGAGTATGATCCAGGTGGACATCAGTGGCCACCCACCTCTTACACTAACTCAACATAATTTTTCATCTTGGTAGTTTTTTTATCTAAATTTTTTCAGGTCCTAAACTTCTAGGGCCATTTTGACACCTTAACTGATGTTTTTTTGGTCATTGAAGGTCTAACGTTGGCATCACATTCCTAAGCCCAACAATTTTACTTCTCATTTAGATATTTCCAACAAGATAATATGCACCCCAAACAAAGATTGTATGAAAAATTTATGCTCCCAGGAAGTTGATGTTTCAACTAGCCACCTTGAGGCCCATAAATCTTTTGGTGCTTCATCTCCCAGGGTTAGGGTTTTGTATCTTTACAATTTTTGCCTCTTAACATTCATTACTTTATGTTAAAAGATCATTTCAGCGTCTTGTAATGTATTATTGTGAATGAGCCTAGCTAACACCTCTCTCTCCGGAGATACGATACCACCATTCTAGCTAGTTTGTATTGCTTTGCATTTCATGGTTTTATGCTATTTCATTTGTTAATAGAATTTAGTTCTCACTATAGTAATGTGATCCCTACAATATTTTTTTATTAGTGTGCTTCCATTCATATTGTTTCCTTTAATTTCCTCCCCTATACAATCCAAATCAATGGTATCAAAGAAATCTGCTCTTTGTTGTTTCTCAATTCATGTCCCTGACAAGGTCAAGGTATGGAGAGTTGGGTCTAAAACTATTTTTTTGAGGAAAGACCACTCTTTCCGGCCAAAATAGAATCCCATGGTGGATGAAAAGAGATATGATAGAGAAGGAGATCCTATCAAAATTGTGCTTGAAGAAACCCTCATGCGACAGAGCAATGAGATGATGGAAAATTTCTCCCAAATCCTTCAACAACTAACAACAGAAACCAAGACATATTCAACAAGCAACCATTTCAGAGGTACAAAACCCTTCAAGGTACAAGTTAACATCAAAATTTATTTATTTGAAGGAAATATAGATGGACATGCTTTGGATAAATGGTTAGAGGGATATTACTCTATTAAAAAAATTTCGAACATCGAAAATATCACTTTTGCACTACTTAAGGTCCTTCCCCATGCCAAATATTGGTGGGAAAGTTACTGGGAGAGCCATGATAGAGATGAGTCTACAACATTTAGGACAAAACCCACTTGGGTGGATTTTGTGGATGCCCTCAAGGAGGAATTCTACCTTGTTGGAAACTATGATGATTAATACACAACATGGAAAACTCTCCATCTAGAGAGGGACTAGACAATGTGAAATAACAACAATATCTTCCATAATTTGCACTCAAATATTTGTATTGTTGGGTTGTTATATTTTTTGCAGTGAAATTCTAGTCGAGGTGGATCGACTGAGAGAGAAAATCAAAGTTCGAAGCGATCTACTGAGAAAATTTGGAGTCGAAGTGATTGACAACAAGATGAGATGTCAACCAACAAGAGGTAAACATGAGGTCATGTGGAAACCGACTAAAGACCAAATGTAGGTCCACAGGTAGTTGACTGGTAATCTCACTGGTAGTTGACTATAATCGAATCCCAAAATTCCTAGGATTTATAGCCAATGACCTGCATGGATATGTAACCATTTTTGGACGTCTTTATTTAGGGTTATGTATATTGTAAATCCTATAAATAAAGTGTGATATAATAATTTAGAATTTAATCATTAGTTTGTGTATGTATTAGTTGATATCCATGCTTATCTTTAGCATAATGTTGTTGATCATGCAAATGTAAACCGAATTAGCTCAAAGGTTGTTCTTGTATAAAACAAGAAGGTATGGTATAGATTGTGTCTTAGGTGTAAACCAATGTAAGACATGTAATTTTTTATTTTCACTGAATAAAAAAACAAGAGAGTAAAATTATCAAGGAATGATGGCTTTTTCGTTTGGGTTTCTAAGGTAAAATCTCTTTGTTTTTCTTTGTCATTTATTTTCTAGCTTAAATATGTCTCCCTTTCTTCTATTAGGTTAAGCATGGAAGTATATTTTATAACATGTGGTATCAGAGCTTGATTTGACAATCTTGGATCTAAGCTAAACCTTAGGTCTAGTAAGAGTCGTAAATCATATATCTTTGAAGTTGTGCTTAAAAAAATGGAAATTGTTTCGAGAATAGAGATCGAAAAATTCAATGGCCAGAATTTTGAGCTTTGGAAGCTCAAAATTGAAGATTTCCTTTTAAATTAAGAATAATGGAAAAAACTCTGTAAATATACCATTCTGATAGGTATGTCGAGGGAAGAATCAGAGAAACTCGAAAGAAGGGAATGAAGTATGCTTCGACTATGTCTTGCAAAGTTTGTGTCGTTCAATATCTGAGGTGAAAACTCAACCAAGAAATTGTGGGGCAATTTGGGGAGCTTGTACCAGTAGAAATCACTGGTAAACAAGTCGTTCCTTAGAAATAAACTGTATCTTTTGAGGATGAGTGATGGTAGTTCGATCATTGAGCATTTAAATGTGTTCAACACTCTAAGTCAATGATCGCCTATAGATATCAAAATCACTACGGAGGAGAAATGTATTAGCCTATTATGTTATTTTCCCATCTCATAGGATAGATTAGTCATGACTATAGGGAGTAATTCAACCACATTAATGCTAGAGTACATGGTTGCATCTCTATTGTCAAAATAAATGAGACAGAAGAACATAGAAGGATTGACCAAATATGTTTTAATGGTGAGAAGTAAAATGATTTGGTAAAGACAAATCCTCTGATAGAAAGTCTAAGTCTAAGGGTAGATATAAATCCATGGTTCAGTCGACGAAAATAAGTTGGAAATATGGTAAATATGGAAATAATAAAAAAGACTAAAAGTCGAAGGACATAGAATTCAGTACAAGATCTAATGAAAAATAGTTCACTCAGAGAAATACTACTCCACATAAGGGTGGAAGTGCGTATTTAACGTCGACTAGTACACAGTCAAATCAAAATGTTTGGTTGATCGATTCAAGAGAATCCTATCATATGACACCTCAAATAGAATGGTTCTGCGAATATGAGAGATATGAAAGAGGAGATGTGTTTTTGGGGGATGACCTGACAACCAAAATTGTTTGATGAGGAAGAGTCCGACTAATACTATATGATGGGAGGAGTAGAACCCAATGGTTAGGGGTGCGATGGTCTTAATGAAAAGAGTTCAGATTGGAACCCTATACAAGCTGTTGGGGAATGTAGACCCGATTGGATGCAACAACATAGTTGTTCCAGAAATCAACTTGACTTTGAATCGATCTGAGTCAATTCAAACTACCTCGACAAGTATTCGTCAAGTCGATCCGATCATGTTATGGAACTAGAGAATGAGACACATTGGAGAAAAATGACTTCAAGCTATGTACAATAAAAATATGGTCGAAGTTTTTCCTGAATGTAATTTAGAAGTCATTTTTTGTGAACATTGCATATATGGAAAAAAATTGGGTAAGGTTCTCATATGGAACAACAAGGGCAAAGGAGATTATAGAATTGGTTCATAGTGATGTACTTGGCCCTATAATAGTACTTTCACTTAGTGGATCCCTATATTATGTCTCCTTCATAGATGAATTTTCTAGAAATACATGAATATATTTCATGAGGAAGAAGTGAGAGGTTTTCCAGAAATTCAAAAAGTTTAAATCTCTTGTAGAAAACTGGACAAATAAGAAGATCAAAGTGATGAGAACTAATAATTGTGGTGAATTCTCTGGAAATGATTTTGAGTAGTTTTGCAAGCAATGTGACATAGCATGCCAAAATACCACACCATATACTCCACAACAAAATGGAGTTTCCAAAAAAATGAACATAACATTGATGTACAAGACAAGGAGCATGCTTAGTGGTGTTGTGCTCGCATAAGAAGTCTAGGCAGAGACAATCGACACTACAACTTCTATGGTCAATATATCTTCTTCATCAATCCGCATGAGGTATGGTTTTGAAAGAAGCATTTTCTTTCACATTTCAAAGTATTTGGTCGTGATGCATTTGTGCATGTTCCAAAGAAAAAGAGGAGCAAGTTGGAAAAGAAGGTAGTCAAGTGTATTTTCATTGGATACAAAAAAAGAATGAAAATATATAAGATCTGGGATCATGTGTCAGTGACAACAATGTATAGTCGAGATATGGTCTTCAAAGAAGTAAGAGGTAAGTTCGAGTCCGAAGTGGTTCAAAGAAAGAAAGATCGAGAGAAGGTAAGGTTGGAACTGAGGAACGAAGAAGATGATTCAAATAAGTTCATTGAATCAAATGAAGAGGTGGAACAACCAATCTTAGTTGTAAGGAGGTCTGAAAGAGTAAGAAAACGAGCGCAAAGGTACAGTGTGCCCGACTTCCATTTTGCATTTGTGTTAACTATCACTAATGAAAAGCCCAATTCGATCAAGGAGGCATTCGACTTGGCAGAGGGTAAACTTTGAAATGATTCCATGGTCGAAGAGATGTAATCCTTACACAAGAATCTAAGGTGGGATTTGGTCGAGTAACCTAGTGGAAAAAATCTCATTAGTAGCGAGTGGGTATTCAAGAAAAGGATGAACGCAGCCGATCAAGTTGAGAAATTCAAAGTTCTAGTGGTAGCAAAAGGATATTCTCAAATCAAAGGGGTCGACTTCTGTGAGATTTTTCTCCTATTGAAAAATTAATTTTCATTAGAAGAAGAAATCTACATAAAACAACCTAAAGGATTTGTAGTAAAGGGTAAGAAAGAGCTAGTGTGCAAATTAAAAAGATCTCGTTATGGTTTTAAGCAACAACCAAAGTTGTGGTACCAAAAGTTTAACATATACATCCTTAGTTTGGGTTTTGTAAGAAGCAAAAGTTCCACACATATATACTCAAGTCTAAATGGACAAGTTTTGTAATCGTGCTTTTTTGTAATCTTTTATCTCTGAACAATAAAAATAGCAATACCTTGTACCCATGGATGTTTCCTTGACACACATTGTCAAAGTTTTACAACCTAAAATTTCTATAATTTCAGTCTTGTTGAATGTGATTAAATAAAAATACCAACATTGGATATTTCTCTCTTGTTAAATGTGATTTTGCTATTTTGTTTTAATATTTTCAGCAATTATTTTGTACTCAATTTATATGATTCTCTGCAATTTATATGTGGACTCACATTTCCAACACACTTAACGCTAGCATTGAGACTGGAAACATCTACAAAAACCCGAGACAGTCTCTGCCATCATAGTAACCATTAATCAATCTATAAATTCCTTGATTGATCTCAATGGCTTACAAATTAAGCACAAATTATTATTGCCCCATCGACGCAATCAAGCATATTAATTCATTAGAATACAATAATAGCAAAAGGAGACATCTCTCTGTAATCTCCTCAAACATAATGAATGTGCAATCAAAACATTTACGAACATATTAATACTCAATATCCAAACGATTTCAAAGTCCCAATCCATTTATGGCATTGATAATAAATGTCCCTCCCAGCTACTTTCAGTTCAGTCCAAACTCGTAATCCAAGCCAATTATATTAGACTTCATACAATCTCAGCAATCAAACACAATTTCAGAGTTAAATTTCTCTCCCATGCAGAGGAAAGGTGGCATCGACGGCCGACAAATCAAGAGAAATGTTTGGATTTTGTGTACATGGAACCTTTCACTACGTAAAACTGATCAAATGAGCAATCGTTTGTACTCTGTTATCTAAACTCTGACTCTACAAAAGTCATTCAATGAATGCCTTATTCTTCTGAGTATCTAAACTCACACTCCATAAGAATCATCTGAATGCCTTATTTCTCTGAGATTCAAACCTATTGCATCGGCTCGACACAACCTCCCAGATTCTAACCTTGATTGGCAACAACACAACAGTGAGAATCAATTTATAAAATGCCAGTATCGTTCTTGTTGCCATGCTCAGTAGTGATTTCTAAAAATTCAGATATGTTGAATGGTATAGTTCCATAGTCTCCAACTCCTTCTTTAGGAATTGTTAGAGATAATGCTTACAGTTGTTGTAATTATGAGTTTCTAGATTAACTATGATTGTTGTAACTGTGAGTTTCTAGGTTTACTATTTTTAGCTAATCAGATCCACTTTCTTAGAATCTAGATTGCTAGAAGTCTGTGATCTCGATGCTATATATGTAACCTCCATTTGTCTATGAATTAAATTGTATTGTGTGCAATATACTTTCTCTCATATTTTCTAGTGGGATGTCTCGAATATCAAAGCATTACTTGAACTGCATCCGCCATAACAATTACAATCTATATTATTGGGAGTCTTCTCATTACTGACTTATGGAATCCCGAAATTTTTAGACATTTTGAAGAAGAAGTACACTAATTCAACAACCCTAATGTGTTATTATGTCGTGTGAAACCATGCATTCAGATTATGGATGTTAGATGTACTACTCTATTAGATTACAGAATGTACAAGTATTAAGCACTGTAAGTCAGTAAAATTAAGAAGTCGCTTAAACTAAAGTATGACCCTAAGTCATTTAACATATATAATCCTAAACTTCTCCCTTCTCTTCGAGGCCGAATTAAATCGCCTGCAGGTTTCTCCAATTGAGTCCATTTATCAGTCTTGGAATCGTACATATCAACCACTGTATCGTTGTCTACTCTAGAATTATTTCCCATGATGAGAGTACACCATGTAGCGCACGTATCGAAAGCTAGAGAAATGAAATCCAATATTCTATGTTTAAGTTCAGGACGCTCAGGCAGTTCTATCCAGGTTTTGGTCACAGCATTGCATATGTAAATTCCATATTCTCCATAACAACAAAGTAAGCTCTTGCAACCGGCCACAACGACAACAGGGCTTGGAAGAAAATCCAGAACAGACTGAAATTTGTAGCTACTTTCTGTGCTAATCCACAGGTTTGTTATGAACCGAGAGGGTTGCAATTTTCTAACAAGAAAAAAGGCCGGAGTTGTAGAAACCGCTAAGGTGGACATTAACCGTCTGAATTCTAAAGAATTAAACATTTCCTTCCACCTTTTGCAAACTGCACGAAACCTCATGATGCTTTCAGGGGTACTCTTGCCAAAATTTAAAGTAACAAATATTCCGTTAATCTCTGCAATGTATCTTCTGCCATTTTCATCTCGCTACTCCCTTCCATGTTAGTACTGGACAGTTATTAGAAATCGCACGGATGGGATACTGCTATATATGCAAGTCCGGGAAGAAAGTCTCTTCTATAGCGGATAATTAACGCCGCTAGACATGCTTTAGGCCAAGATTATATGTACGTAGAGTAATTAAAAGCTGCGTTAAAAATGTACGTTGACGGCGATATCACGTAGAGAGTTAAGTGTTATTTGCAAATTCATCGAAACTATCACCTAGCAATTCCAAATCTAATTTATGAAAAAGGATAACGAAGTAAATTCTCTTTTAGTAATGATATTGACCACTGATTAATTAGTATTTGAGTTGAAGTTGTTACCTTCTGCATTTAGTGAGATTTTGGTCGTCATATGAATAACGCCATAATTGCATATTTATTTACGGTATCAGTCCGAGTGTACGCTTTTAAATTGCTAAGATTTTTATTTATTTGCAAAGGGTCCTCTTCATTATATATGAAGAGTAATGAAGAGTTGTTAATGGAGCAGGGTAACTTGGGAGTAAAGATATGAAAAAAAATGGTTCTGAATCCTGTAGATTTTCAGAGAAAATATGGGCCTGAATATTGTTAGATTTTCAGGGTAGTTTGGGAGTAAATATATGAAAAAATGGGTTTGGATTCTGTTAGATTTTCAGAGAAAATATGGACCTGAATATCGTTAAATTTTGAGGGTAGTTTGAGTTTTTCATAGATCAAAGTTCCATGTATTTCAAAATCTTATTTTAGAGGTTTTTCCCCATTTTAAATTAATCCAAATACTTAAAAAATCCACCAAAGTTTTGGATTGACCCAAAATTTAAAATAACACCACAAAAGCTGAAACTTAATTAGAAAAAGAAGATTACTCCCAAGTTAACCTACTCCATTTTTAATAACTAAAGTTTTCAACATTAATAAAAATTAACTTTATAGATATTTATGACTATAAATTCTACATAAATTCTACAAATTCTACATAGATTCTAACGGCTTTACAATTGTCTTTTCGGAGAATTCATTTAAAAGTACATTATATTAGATTATATTCCATTTATGTCAAAACACTGAGCATATTTTTCATTTATTAGTTTTTTTTGGTGTGCCAACACAAACCATGCCTATTAGTTGGTTAAGTGTTTGTTATTGCGAAAAATTTACAATATGAGTACTACCAGCTCAGTCTACAAATTCGTCCAAGCCACAAAACTCGCCTCACTTCACAAAAACACCAATGAACAAATCCCTCACACCAAAAGTCTCTGTCATAATGTCTCTACAACCTACTGCAGTGCACCTCAGACGTGCCCATAACTGCAGACTTTGCGTCCCTTCATAATTTCACCAAACTAGCATAGATTTTGGTTCTGCCTCACACATGCCTCCATAGACCTTCATTTCTGGACTTCCCCAAAACCTCCCTAAGTGTCCAACTCTTGTCTACTTGTCTTCCATATTGGAAACTCTACCTCAGTTTGTTTCCTTAGACTTGTTCTCCAAATCTCTTGCCAAAAATGCTCTATGCCTTCTTTGTTTGTGCACCCTTGCTTTTATATGGACTCCAAGGGTCACTTGTGTGAAACATCATGTCTCTTGCGTGCGTCATGCCCCTTCGTGAACCCACACTCAACCGACTCGTCGTGCCCCTTCGTGGACCCGATTCACCCATCCAAATCCATGTGCCCATCAACCGTTCGTCTATTGGGCCAACGCACCCCATCCTTGGGTGAGTTCCCCTTTCCTTGTGTGGTCTCTTATGTTGATCATCATGACTCCTCTTAAGTGTGTCGATGGGGTTGTCCAACCTATCCGATGCACCCATGTTTCCAAGAGCATATGAGCCCAATCCTTTGGCATGCTCCCAAGTTGCCCCTCCCTTTCCCAACCACAACCCAAGTCTCTATCAATCATTCTAAGGAAAGTAAGTTGTGTGCCCCCTTGGTGTTGCACTTCACCATCATGCACCCCAATGTGCCCTTGCTCACACCCAAACATCTTCGTTCTCTCAACCGATCATTTCCTCTTTGTGCTTTTCATCCATTCTATCATCGAATATTCCCAAGGAGCGTGCATGCTTGGTGGGTGTCATGAGAAACCTTACAATTGGAGATATAGAATTATGCCATTTTAATATAATACTAGTCTCATTATTTCTTGTTTAGGAATTAGGGGATTTAGATTATGGTGAAAAATCCTATGGTTTCACAGAGTTTGTTGCATTAGTATAAGTTATAGTCCCTTCTATTGTAGTTGAATTTAACAAGGGCTAAATGTTATGGGTACTTGAATTTTTTTTCTTGAAAATCATGTTTATGTTAATAAAAGAAATGATCACATTACAAAGATATCGTCAATCCCCCAACCGTTAAAGGAGTGGTAGAGGCACATGAAAAACTCATGCTGAAAGTCCTTAATTCATAATATTTAAAATGATCTACTAACACATTTTGAAAAAGAATTATCGTTGATTTCTTGTTCATCATATTGCCTACCTTTGCTTCCATTATGGCTAGTTTCTTGTTCATTTGTATGAATAGAAATTTGACTTCTCTATTATATATTCATACAACTTGGTATGATATTTCTTATAATGGAATTATCATCTTTTCCTTTTTGAATCCT
>ML785264.1:507771-523791 GCA_009831015.1 Picea engelmannii
TATAAACAAATTGACGTGTATTCCATAATCTCTAATTTATAGAAAAATAAAATAATTTATGGAGAAGGGTAGGGATGAGTGACACTTGTAAAAGAGAGAAATTTTTAGGGTTTCATTAAAAAAACTAAAATTTATTATGATTTGGGGTTTGAGAGGCATAAAAAGAAGGGAGGAAGGGAGAAAAAGGGGGGAGCTATGAGGTATTGTTATGCTACCGAAATGGAAAACTGGATTGATTGCTTGTGAGGAGTTGGGGATTTTCTCAGCTGTATTAGAGTGGTAGCTTAGCCTTGGAGGCGAGCTGGGAAGCTAGGTATGCCTCCTGGATTTGTGTGGCCCCTTTGCGGCTCGGGGGGCTAAGGGGGAAGCAAAGTACCCCTAGCGTTTAGCTGGGAGGTACCGGTGAGTCCTCTACGGTCGGCGAGCGGGAGCAGCATGGAGAGCGGGATGCGACACGAACGACGGACATTACCAGGAGCAAGAATTCAGGAAAAGGTATGCTTTCTGGTTGAATGATAGACGAATGAAAGATTTATGTTTAGGATCTGGTTGAAATATTGGGTTTTCATACTTAGACAAATTTCATTGTGTAAGGGGTGAGAAATATAGATTACCTTTGTTGTTTAGATTAGATAGTAGATGGAAAGGAATAATCTCTCTACGTAGATAAGTTAGAGTCTCTCTGCGCTTTGGTTGGGGGTTTTTCAGCGATTTAATGGTTAAACGTTTCTGCATTGGGTCGTATATCCTCGCGCTGGTTGTAAAAGGAATATTTCTCTGCATTTTTATTTCTGTTGGTGTATATGCTTTTGCCGGGGGCGTTTTTATTTCTTTTGGTGTATATGGTTCTGCTGGGGGCGTTTTTATTCTCTGTTGGTGTATTTACATTCTGCGTTTGGGGGTTAGTTTCCTGTGCGTGTTGGGGAAGGGTACCCACACGAATTCGCCCACATATCTCTGTTTGTGTTGTGTCTCCTCGGCGAGTTGGGGGAGGTTACCCTCACGGATCTCGTCCCCTTTTCTTTCCTCTGCATTGTGTTGTGTCCTATGCGAATCGGGGACGAATAACCACCCAGTCCTTCGACCACCAAAGCTGAGTTGATAATACGTGTCTCTTCCATGCTTTGTACCCTTTGCCAGCTGCCTCAGTGCATGGTAACATCAATATGCTTGCATGCTGCATCAATAGATAGATCCTTCCCTTAGTCGATTGCTCACCACTCACGAGGTGGGTTTTGCTTCTAATTTTTTTTTTATGCAGCTGGAAAAACGCTAAACTTCAGGGGTTGACCCTGTGGATAAATAAAATCTATTTAATGTAATGTGTAATGTGTGCGCCAACGTTCCAGTCGACCAGCCAACCAGCATGCATCGGTAGGTTATGTTTGGATCGCTGGATGTGGTTCATTCTAGAGTACAGAGATCCCCTTGCTAGCTCTTTACAGTCAGCTGTTTTCACCATGCTTGTTCTACCTTGTGCTTTCCTCCAATCTTGTCCCAGCATATGATCTATTGTGCGCCCCTTTCTCCTTGACGTGACAGTCCCAGACTCCCCTCTTTGCTTCGGATTTTTGATCACCAGAATGTGAGCCCGTGCAGAGAGGCTCCCATTTTGTTGCCCTCTTGCTGTCCACGCTCCATTGGATTGCTGAAAAACTCAACGACGCTGTGTTAGCATCCCACGAATTTCTCCTTTATTTTTGCCAGCGTATGCTAATTTTGGAAACCTCGTGCGGCTGGGATGATTCTCCTGTTTGGTCGTAGAATGGGTGGTGCCTGAGTAGACGCTGCAGACAGTTAATGCACTGATATTTTGAGTGATGGATACTCCATTCTCACCGCATTGGAACCCTAGCAACCTCACCCGCAGATATCAAAGAGTATTTACTTGTGGCCCTCGATCCGTTTATTGAAGCATGTGATACTCCTTTAGCCCTATCCAGAAAATCTGGGCGTATAGCATTATTGGATATCTTGGATCATTTTTATCGAGATAATGAATTTGCAGACAATCCAGAAGCAAATGTCCCTTCTAAAGATCAAATCAACAGTGAAAAGTTAGATTTACATACTCTATAATTCGAGCCTATCTCTATCCACGCCAGTCGGTTAGTCAGACGCCTTACCATAATGACCGCCTTGGAAATCTAATTTAGCTCTGCATTTTTACTGTGCACTTGACAGCGTTTTAATTGCGCTTTTAACCCTGGCAAATCTCTGTATGCGTGCCTTCTTTTTCTTCAATTTTTAAAAGTCGACCAGGTACAGAGCATGCTTGTTAGGCTAATAAAAGATTCGATCTGCACGAATGAATCTACGAACGTTTCGATCGCCGTAGAGAATCCCTTACCATGTAATTTGCATTATGATTTTTTTATGGTTTTCTTTTTCTTTATGCTCGACCTCTTCACATTATTATTTTAATTTCGGTGAGACAGGTGTAAAGCATCGGGCTGGGTGGTTGCACTTGTCTTGGTGACTGATGTTGATTCGATGTATAGGGTAGTCGGTATATGGATCCGTGGGCTTGGTATCTGCACTAATCTGTTGATAAGCTTGACTTAGAAATTTAATCACACACCACCGTTCTCTATTAATAAAAGAATGTGATTTAGTGGTAAGGAAGAAATAAGATTTGCGTCAAAAGAATCCGTTTACAATATAATTGCAATAGGAGGATTTCTTCTACCGTATGTTTTATGATAAGATTTTATCCCCTTTTTTATTTCCTCGTGCTCATCATCGGAGTTATTATGTTATTGGATTTCTTAATGGATTGTTATTTGTTATAAATCTGAACCTTTTTGTTGTTTAAATTATATTTCCCAATCTAGAAATAAATTGGTTATATATATTATGTAGTTTGCTATTTTAACTTGCATTATGACATTTCTTAATGGATTTGTTATTGTTATAAATATGAACATTTTTGTTGTATCAATTATATTTCCAAATCTATAAATAAACTGTTATATGTGTTATGTAGTTGCTACTTAAAATTGCAATTTCCCATAAATAGATATGTTATATATATATTATATGTAGAGTGATGTTATGGAATTGTTATATAGCGATATAGGTAGTAAGTTGAATTTCCCCATAAGTGGATTTGTTATATATGTTATATGTAGTGATGTTTATGGATTTGTTATGTGTGTTATATGGATTTTTCTAATATCAGTCGGTTGGGATTAAATAAATATTGGGTATTGTGGCAACATAACTAGGTTATGGTGTATTCAAAAAGTATTTTCCTTCTTTACTTGGATGTCGAACTATTATAATTTGATGAATGTTTTAATATAAGTTGAGCGTCGATTTAATACTTTCATTTTAATATCAATTGGGTTAGTTAATATGTTTGGGCATTGTTGGATGTTGGGGATTATTGTTTAACTTAAATTTTAGTGGTGATTTATCACTAGTGGGGTTAGACTTTATGGTAGTGGATGGTTGTTAGACCTTAGATATCTTTTCACAATAAATTATTGATGTAACTCGTGCGCCTCAAATGAAGGGATGTTTAAACCGAGGTGGGTGATCAATTAAGTACTTAGATTACTCGCGTGTCATTAATAATGCTATTCAGGCGATGGTCTAATGGGCCTCGACTTTGTTTCCTATGGGGCCTTGGAATAAACCTAATGATTCTCTTACGCCTTGAAATTATTGTGGTTATATCACTTGCGCCTTGATTATAATGCTGATGTACGACTAGCTAAGGAGATGAACTCCCTTACATTTGAATAAGTTGAGATTATTCTCGCACCCTTCACTTGTTGACGTTGATTATGTTAAAGTTTATCTCTTGCGCCATTCAATTGATGAGGTGTGCCTAATTAAGTATTTGGGGTTTATGTGCCACGAAAGATGTTGATACTTGTCGAACAAGTAACTAGCCTACTGAGGCACTAGTAAAACTTGTTGATGTGTGTTGTTGTCTAGCCTAGAGATGACAATGGTTGATCGTCATTACATGCATGCATATGCTTGGTGGAGAGTCTCATTTCGTCTTGTTGTGTCCGCCTTGCTTGCGTCTTGTTAGTCGTCGGGTGGCGATGTAGAGTCATGTATGTCTGTTTCCTTTCGACACACACGCACACACTTTTAAAACAATTTTTTTTTTTGCACCTGTTATCAGAGTTGTTGTCGTAACGAGGAGGGTCTTTATAGGAACGATCTGCATAAAGCATGCATCTTATTAGTTTATAACTAAAAAATCATATAAAAACTTTAAAATAATAAAATCGTTCTACTAAATTTTTTATTCAAAACTAATAAAATTTTATTAAAAAGTAAATTTATTTAATTTAATCCAAAATTCCTATATAAATTTGGATTTTATTTGAAACTTAAAACATTTGTTAAAAATTTGATTATGTTACAACATCAAGCTCTATCTGGGGATTATGTTTTCGTGCGATACATTAAAGAACCTGCAGACCAAGTGCCTTTATTTTTTGTCATTAATCTCTAAAATCAAAATTTTATTCACAAAATACTATAAAACTAAGTACTTTCTTTTCATGAATTTGAAACTTATATAAGGTTGTCAATATACAAAGATTAAACATGCTTGAAAATAAATTTCAAGAAAGGCTAACGAAAAATTTCCTTATTAAAACTTACCCAAGAATTGTCTAAAATAATCAGTCTAAATTTAACTAAAATATCATATTTCTAACTGATTTTATCTTAACTCAAGGATATTTATATTTATTTCAGATAAAACCTAATCAGATTAAGATATATAAATTACTGAATAATAATTAATAACAGATTAATGATAAAGATATGTAGAATCAACCTTGACATACATCATATTGCTTCCATAGCTTCGGTGAAGTTATCTGCAAACCCTCATTTGAATTTCCTTTCACCACTTCATTTAATTAATTTGTTTGAGATGAGGAAAATCATTTTATGAATTTCTTTTCATTGTCTCTTTTGGAAAAGATGGGGGCAAACAAAATTTTGAATTTACTTTCACCATCTGTCTTTTAATTTATTACTTTATTATTTTGAAGTGGGGGCAATCAATGTGTTATAAAACACAAGGGATGATATATGTTTTAGATCTGGAAATAGAGTAGGACTGTCTACATGTTTGAGGATACTCTGAGATTAATTTTCCTTCAGTTCAAACTATACCTTCTCCTATAGATAAAATCTATATTTTCAAAAAACATTCTTATGTTTAAAGGTTAACCTTGAGAAAGCTTATCATCTATAATCTAATATCAAAGTTAAATTTACAAGGATTATCCTAAACATAGTTTTTCAATTTAAGATAAATAAATAAATAAAATCTTCACCAAACTTATCAAAACAACATGCCTAATTTTCTTCTATTCGCTAGGTTTATTCTTTCTATAAAGATTCTTATAATTAAATAAGAAATAAAGTCTTAGTCTTTATTTATTTAAAATAAGCTAGGCTACTTAGTAACATCACTGTTACAAGTTTTATTTATATAGAAGCTTCCTACTTAATCTAGGTGAACTTAACTGGGTCATGTATAAACAAACTTCCAATGATGCCAAGTAAACATTTCATTAATTAAATTATAAACTCTCTTACTGCAAATGACTAAGAAAAACAAGAATAATGATTGCAACAAATAAGTGATGGGCAACTTACCATGTAATTTATATACGTAGTGAAAGAATGATGAAAAACTCTCATTACCTGATGACTCCAAGAAGACTACTAATGGATCTTCATACTGATAAGAAATGGGTACCTGATTATCTGTATGAATGTTGTATTTATTCAAAAGACCACACTCATTTTTTAGGATCTTTGTTCTGCACATGAGATAATATTGTTCCATTGGTACATCTCCAAGTATTTTTTGTTTATGAACATTAAGCTCTAAGTCCTTAAATATTAGAGGAAACAACATATCTATTTGCAGGTCATCATAAAATTGAACCTTATACTCATAGTGAAATAATGATGAGTTGATTTTATTTGAAAAATCTTTTAAATAGACTTCAACATGATCTTGAAAATTTGGAGAAGCTTCCTCCTTTTGTTCCCAAAGATTGAATTGTTGATGCACAATATCTTATTTCTTTATAAGATAAGGTTCTTCCATGTGTACATCAAATGAGGAAGAGGAAGGAGATAATACGTTGACTTATTTTTTTAAATCAACATAATCAGTTTGCTTATCATCACTATCATATGTGTGATATTTAAAAATTTCAGCATTTGATAATGAAAAAGTTATTTCTTTAAATGTTGTTATTTCATCATCAAAATCCTCATATTCATCATAGACTCGCTCAACATAAAAAATTGTTGAATATGATGTTTTAGAGACTTTCTCATGTTCATTATTAAATTCCACTTATGAGTCATATCTATCATATATATGCTAAAGAATATTCAAGCTCTCTAAATATAAAGATAAAAAAATTTGTTTTTGATTATGTTGAAAATTTTCTTGAATACACTCATAGAAACTCTGTTGTTCATATTCATAATTAGTAAATTCATTTTCCTCACTATGAAAATCATTCAAGAAATTAATGCAAAAATCAGTTTCACAATAATTTACTTGTTGCTAATCCGAAATATGCAGGTCCAATTCTTCATGTTCATCTTCTTATTTATGTTATTTTACATTTAGATCTTCCTTTATTTCATCAGACAACATCCCACAAGCCCATAGATTGTTTTCAATTTTTTTAGTGTCTATAAATATTTGTTCTAAAGTAGAAGTTTTCCTTTCTATGAGGTAAAATTGTAAATTAGGATGATGTGCTAAGGCATAGTATACCTTGGAAACAACTTCATAATGATGAATTTTAATAGGTAAATTGCAATATAAATTTTCAAATCTTCTGTTAAATTTCATAATATTTTCACCATTCTTTCTTCTTACAGTATAAAACTCAGAGAGGTATTGATGATGGTATTTTTTATTAGCCCATTTATACAAGAAAACATCATAAATGTTAGTCCAAGAAGCAATAGATTCAATTGGTAAGTCTCTAAACCATATTTTCACTTGTCCTGCTAAAGACTGAATGAACATCCTCATAAAGACATCCTCATACTGAATGTCTAAGCAATTTGTGAAATGTTCAAACGCTGCCATATTCTTTTCTACTGTAAAATCATCTTCTCCATTAAATATAGGAAGATATTTAAAAAATTGGGAGGTAAATCATGAAGAACTAATGGAAATTTGAGAGGTTTATACTTGTTCAAATACCGATGATAAATATTTGCAGGTTGATCAGAGAGTATATGAGAGATTAAATGGATTGTCACATCAATTTCATTCCCAATTGATGTACAAGAATGACTATTCTAAAAAAGAATTCGAATTTGTGCTTTTTCATCAAGAAAGCTCTCAAAGGACTCAGATACAAAAGACTTATCATTACTTTCATAGGACAACAATAAATCATAATTTTTTTCTTTAGTAGTGTCAAAAGTTTTCTTTTTCAAAGGAAAGAGATGAAGTTTTGAAGTTATGATCTTCTGAATTTACAAAATAATAGACAACATTTTCCAAATGTATAAACAAATGACCAAACATAAGATCTAAAATATCTTGAAAGAAGCTTTCTATTTGGTACCTAATCATTTGAAACAATTCTTCATTTTTGTCAATGGGGCTCACTTACCAGTGGAGTCTTTAAGTCTGATTGAAATCACAATGGAGTCACCAGGTGAATAACAACACAGTCTATGTCTGATTCTTTTTCACCTTCGAGAACCAGATTTGATCTTGATAAAACCCAGTGAAAATATTGAACCTTCGTCCCCGAAAATGATGCCAAAAAGAATGTTGTAACTTGAGATAGATTCTCGCTATTTAGAAACCATGCCAAGACATATTTAAACCAATATTAAGGTCACAAGATAGCTCATGGACTAGAGGGGGATCCCTTATCATATCTAAAACAATTGGTTGCTTACTGTCACTAAGCATCGATTCTAACAATTTATGTTCAGATTGTCGGATTTGGGTAAAAAACAACATAAAGCAGGGTGGATAGTGTTAAGGATAAAAATAAAATAAACTGGAAATAAAGAGATTGTAATCCTCTCATATAAGAGAAATAATCCATTGGGTATGGAGTCTCACTGAACAAAGCATAATTTTTTATAGCGGAAGGTGGAAGAAGATGAGAAAACAAAAATCTCAGAAAATGTAGACGGAAAAAACAGTCTCTATAAACCCGAGATGAAGAAAATGTATCTGTTGGGCATTTAAATGAATCCAACAAAATAAAGAGTGTTTGTGTTGAGCATACCAATGAATTCAACAATAAAACACTCATAAAATGACCTGCAAGCAATATTTAATGAACAATAGCGATGGTTGTACCAAATTAATGTTTTTATCATATACAAATTTGACTTTAAATTGCAGACTAAATTAGAAGAACAACGATGGAAATTTAAAGAAGCTTAAAACAAAAAAAATGAAAGAAAAGACACGGCTCTACTGAGAATGAGCCATGAATCCTTGAATTAATCCATCATGCTAGAGGAAATTACAATTGCCCGATGGGATTCATACAGAAGACACGGTTCTGCAGCTAAAATATCCTAACCTACCCCCCTTCTACATTGAATCTTTTTCTCCCTTTTATAACCTAATGATAATTTGTATGATTTCCTGATTTTCATGCATGTCGAGCCTTTCCTCAAAAATTTGAACCATCTCCATGATTTGTCTCTTTAACATTTTTATTGACAAAGATTTCTTAGGAAAAGTGACTATTCACTATTATTCTTTCCCAAGAAATCTCACTCAAGATCATGCTATCGGTCAGAAACCACATTTGAATTAGAGCATATATGACACTCCTCTCCTTCACATACATTACAAAATTTTGTTATGACTAGGTCCACACTGATTTTTTTATAGAATAAAATCATTTCTCATAATTAATAATCATTTATGTAGTATTTTGATTGGCTATGAATATTCTTGATGTGTCATAGATGGAAGTACATGTGTCACCATCTTGTCATGATTAATGATCTTGAATTATTGCGAAATCTCAATCTTCCATGGGTGATACGATTTCATACACCAAAACTTGACATTAAATGGAGTTTTCTTCGTGTTCTTAGATTTGACCTTTTAGTGAATAGGTCCTTATCTGTCTCAGATTACACGTGGAAGAGATTAAATTTGACAACATTATGTAATTATTTTTTTCTTGTAGTCGTCATATAGACACGTGTTGATTAGGAGTTGATTACGGGGGTTTTGAGTGCGGTTAGATTGACCAGATATCCCGGGGGATGAAATCAACGGATTGATGCCACATCAAAATGAGTTTAACCATGACACAATTTTGCGTACCCCTTCCCTTGTGTTATCCATCGAGAATGCGGAGGGGCTACAATTAATTGCGAACCGTTGGGTCAAAAAGAGAGGGAATGATCTATATAAGACATGCAGCTTATTAGTTTATAACTATAAAATCATATAAAAGATTTAAAACAATAAAATCGTTCTACTAAATTTTTTATTTGAAACTAATAAAATTTTATTAAAAATTTAATTTAATCCAAAATTTGTATATAAATTTGGATTTTGTATGAAACTTAAAACATTTGTTAAAAAATTGACCATGTTACAAAAGAGAGGAATATAGAGAGGTAAATGTAGGAGAGAGGGGTAGATGTAGGAGAGATAGAGGAGAGATAGAGGAGAGATAGTGGAAAGGAGGGCGAGAGAGAGAAGCGGGAGAGAGAGTGTGTGAGAGTGTGAAAGGGGGGGAGAGAAACTGTAACACCCTATTTCCCCTAGCTTGTAAATATAACTGGACTGGCCAAAGAACTATGGCAAACTCATAAATATGAATATGTGATGTAAAGGGACCTTAAGGAAAAGGTCAATAAATGTGAATGACATTTTGAATTTGTTGCAGGACTGTTGAGAGGGGATGTGCAGAAAAGAGACCACGATGGTGATGGAAGGCACCTGAAAAGGTGGCATTAACTTCCACCGAGAATTTAATACCGTATTTGGACTCCACTGGCCCAGAGAACCAAAAGCGGCTCGCTGGCCCCCAAATTTAATGACTCGCAGGCTGGTAGGTGGGTGGCTTGATGAGGGATGGGATGGTGAACCACCCATCCGTAGAGCCGTTAGGCCTGATTGGCACGAGGGTAATCGTGCCACACGCAACCTCACGAGAGGATAAGGCATATGGCAGAAGTGATTGCTGGGGCAGACACGAGGGGAACTCTGGCATTACGTAGGGTGAGTGATAGCAGAGAGGAAGGATTGCAACCTTCGCTTCTGGTCACTGGTAGACAGAGAGACGCAGTCTTAGAACATCGTGGTCTCAGCTTGGGGGTGGCTAGTGGTAAATCCATTGGGAGTCGCTGAGCCTACGGTTGGGTGGAAACGAGCACCCCTCTCAGTATTCCCACCCAGTTCTGGTGTTATTTCTAATAAGTGTTTTACATATTGCATCTTGAAATTCATAGAATGATATATATATATATATGTATATGTATATTCTCACAGAACTGTGAAATTGTGAATGATTTCTGTGTAAGAATGTCTGTGTAGTATTTGATAAGAATGAATAGATATATTCTCATAACAGAGAAAACCATGCATGACGAACGTGGATAAAGGAATCTAATTATGCCTAGGTTGAACTAAGCTAGGCTTCCAGCCCGCTCTCGGGAAGCTGTTTTCCCTTACCTGTCTCCAGGGATGCCCTGGAACAGATCTCGTCACATAGACTTTCCCTCCTTAGAAAGGTTCACCAAGAACCCAGAAAAAGGACTGAACGCGCAAGTCTTAATAACCTTGTACGAGGAGGAATGACCCTCTTAAAATTTCGAAGTAGCAGCACAGGGATAAGTAACGATCCAATGGATGAGATCTTGTCGGAAGACCCATGGTCATTCACGACCATCAGATTGACGGAAATAGTAAGAGCGTTACACCTCTTGCCCTTTTTCCTTTATCTTCGTGAATAGCGAGGAAATCGGGATCGTAGGTCCCCCAAGGTCCATGAGAACGTTTGGACCGTTGATCCTTCCACATATACGAAGTAGTGGAAGAATGCATAAGGCGGGACGATCTAAGCCGTTGGATCTCATTCAGGAATCCCGTCAGCCGTTGGATCGAGTTAAGATGCTTGGAGTTTAGTCTCTGTAGTATGCGCAGGAAGGACGGATCTAGACTATTAGATCTTGGTCCAATTAACCATCAGCCGTCGGATCGGACCAGAGCTGTCTGAGGGTTACCATCGGGAGTCCAGCCATCGACATATCGGGATTCTCAAGGACAAAAAAATCGAGACACTTCAAGTCTCGAAACGCAGGGAAGATCTGAACCACCCATTGAGGATACATGTGGCGGAGATTGGGGTTGCTATCAGGAGTCGGGATATCGACATTCCTGGGGACAAGAGATTGGGGAAGTCCATAGTGAAATCCCCAGCACAAATCTGAGTCGTCCGTTTAGGGAGACAGGTGTCCGAAATTTGAAGAGAGTCGGGATATTCGGCATCGGGAAATCGGGGTTCCTAAGGTCGAAAGAATTGGGACATCATAAGTCTCGAAATCCCAAAGAAATCAGGACCGTCCATTAGAGAAGGACGCATGGCAGCAATTGGTTCCATCGGGGAAAGTCCCGACAGGAAGTTTTTGATCGGCGTTTGGGTCATCGGGACATCGGGGATCCTGGTGACAAAGTGTTTATGCAGGATGGAATCGAAAAGTCCGAAACCCTGATGAGTGGAAGCTAGCTGTCAGCACAAGAGACAAGGAAGGAGGCGCCATTGTGTGGGCCAGCTATCAACATGGCAAAGAATCGGGATTTGAGGGATCGGTAGTCCCATAAGCAAATGTTCTTCGACATTTGAAACCCCAAACTCCGAGGGAGATCAGGGACCGTTGACCCATTAGACGATCATGACCGTTGATTAAGCTAAAGGTCTACAGGAGTTTCCAGTTGTCAGAATAGCGGGAAGACGGGATTCAAAGGATCGGGAATCCCGTGAGCCCATACATTTTGGCATTGAAAACCCCGTAGCCCCGACAAGGGACAAGACTGCGGTCACGGGGATCGTGGTCATGTGAGCTAGGAGCCTAGCCAGGTGAGCTAGCACGTAAAGGACGCGTCGGGATTCGAGGAATCGTAAGTCCTGGAGACGTTTGCATTTCAACATTGGAAAGTCCGAAACTTCGATGGGGGACAAGGCTACGGTCTTGTGAGATATAGGTCACATGGACTAAAGACTTATCCCGGGAGGCCAAGGCAGAAGAGGAGCGTATCGGGAATCGAAGATCGGTGAACCAAATTGTTGGGACACCACGAGTGTCAAAACCCTGATCAGAAGGTATGGCTGCGGTCATATAGAGAGAGGTCGTATGGACCAGGGCATAGCCAGGAGGGGCTAAGGCCGGAAGAGAGCTCATCGAAGATCGGAGAATCGAGGGCATAGGAACCCTCGACATTAGAAAGGACAAAACCCCAAAAACTTAAAGTTGTTATCAGGAAAAGACCACGGTTAGGTGTAGAGAGTTGTATAGGCGAATGAAAGACCCGTTGCTCAGGGTTGGCATGTCACTGATGCAAGCTTCAGGGAGTTCTCATTGTTGAGAACTAAACAAAAAAGTTTGATTTAGGTAGTGGGTATGTTACAAAGTGGTATCAGAGCATGGTTACAACACTCGGCCTGATTGGGCTCATGCACGAGTTGCGCATAAACCTCGTTCGAAACACTCCTATGAGGAGTAATCCCCTGACTTAACTCTCTTGTCCAGGATTAAAACTTGGAAAATGAGAACCCGACTGTGTATGCAAGTGAAAGAAGTTATGAATTTATGCGCCATTTATAAAAATGAATTTAACTCTTGACTAATAGCCAACGTTTGTCTTTTCACTCAAGCGGACGATCAACCGCGGGAATCTACAGACGTCGAGTATGGTGACTGACCAAGAGATGGGAGAAGGCTCCCACAACAGAGACGAAGAGTCTGACGATAGAAGAGCAATAGGAACCCCTCCAAACCTAGCCGATACTATGAGGAGTCTCATGGTTGAGTTGCAAAGCTGCAAGGTTGACAATGAAAGGATGATGAAAGAACAAGAAAAGCAAACCAAAATTAATGCAGTTTTACTGTAGAGCTTATTCGACCTACAGCGACAAATGCAACATGAACCTGAGATGCAGAATCATGGTCATATCAGTGGCCATACTGAGAGAAGCACGTCAAGGAAGGTCCACCCCAGAGGTAAAGGACCAATGCCAGGCGATTCCACTGAGAAGGAAGCTGGCGATTCAGAAGGCTCTTCCAGCAGCAGGACCAGTTCCTATTCTCGCAGAAAACAGAAGAAGCAAATGACTTCCAAGAGTAAATTTGAGGAGTTCAGGAAGGCCAAACCTCCCTCCTTCGACGGTGAGATAAAGAAGGGAGAGGAAGCCGAGGCCTGGCTACTTGGACTAAAGAAATATTTTAGAGTCCATGATTTCTTAGAGAACTTGAAGGCCCAAGTGGCCACTTTCAATCTGAATGGAAAGGCTTCCATCTGGTGGGAAGACCTTAAGAATATGAAGGGGGTCCGCGAAGAGGATCTGTCTTGGAAACGGTTCGAGAAGTACTTCCGAAAGAAGTATTTTTTGGAAAAATATTTCGATGAGAAGGCTAAAGAGTTATATGAACTTAAACTGGGACAACTTACTATGGAATAATATGTTAACAAATTTCTCGACTTATTGAGATACGTACCTTACATCAAAGCCCAGAAGGCGAAGGTACAATGCTTCATCAATGGGCTACCCAAAGAATACCAGAACCAAATCGAATTCGACGAGCCAAAGACCTTAGAAGACACTATACGAAAGGCAACATATTCTCATGAACAATATGGACATCGGGCAGAGTCTCGTGGAGAATGGAAACAGAAGAATGGTTCAAGATTTCAGAAAAAGGGGAGCAAATCCTCAGAATTTAAAAGCTACAAGAAGAACCCCAGAATGAACTTCCCAACCCGGAGTGTACTCCAGCAGAACTTTCCCTCGGGGGACGGAAACAAAACTTATGGACCTATACCAGTGAAGACTAACAACCCAAAGAAAGAACCTCTGAAATGCTGGGACTACGGAGGAGAGCATCTCCGGAGAGACTGTCCACACCGACAACAGAACAGTCAAAAAATTTATAATATGCAGGAAGCCACCACAGTCAATGCTGTGGCAAGAAGTGTGCCACAGATTTATGCAGCCCTGGATAATAACCAAGCTGACCACCAAGCTTCAGTGGTGGAAATAGAAGGTATGATTTTCAACCATCTGGTGTTTGTTTTGATTGACCCTGGTTCAAATTTAAGTTATATATCCCCTAGAGTTGTTGATAAGTGTAAACTACAGCCACAGAAGCAAACCAAACCATGGTTGGTACAGTTAGCCACTGGCACCAAAAGAAAGGTAGTAGAGGTCATACCAACTTGTCAATTTATGATGGGTGAATTCCCCACCCAAGCAACCCTTAATGTATTACTCCTGGGATTGTACGATATGTTGATCAGTATGGACTGGATGGCCGCCCATAAAGCCAAATTGGACTGTTACCATAAAACCTTAGAATGTGTGAGAAAGGAAGGACAAAGGATAACCCTCCAAGGGATCCGAAAGCCAGTCTCGGCGAGACAAATATCAGCCCTGCAAATGAGAAAGTATTGTCGAAAGGGATGTCCCCTGTATGCAATACAGGTACTGAAAACAATCGAAGGCGCTAAACCAAGCCCTGATGATCACCCTGTCCTAAGAGAATACAGAGATGTGTTCCCGGAAGAGGTACCAGGTCTACCTCCGAGAAGAGACATTGACTTCTAAATAGAGCTCGCACCAGGAGAGGTGCCGGTGTTTAGAACACCCTACCGGATGAGCACACCTGAGTTAGTTGAACTCAAATTGCAATTGAAAGAAATGATGGACAAGGGTTATATTCAACCCAGCGTGTCCCCATGGGGAGCACCAGTCCTGTTTGTGAAAAAAAAGGATGGCACCCTTAGACTGTGTATAGATTATAGACAACTGAATTAAGTAACCATAAAGAACAAGTACCCCTTGCCCAGGATCGATGATCTATTCGATCAGTTGGGAGGCGCGTCTATTTTCTCAAAAATTGACTTGAGGTCGGGATACTATCAAGTCCAAATTAAGGGTGAAGACATCCATAAAACCGCTTTCCAGACATGGTATGGTCACTATGAGTTTGTGGTAGTGCCATTTGCGTTAACCAATGCCCCTGCCACTTTCATGTGCTTAATGAACAATGTAATCAGTAAATTTTTAGATAAATTTGTACTAGTTTTCATTGATGACATATTAATCTACTCTAAGAATAGAGAAGAACATGAAGAACATCTTAGACTTGTGCTGCAAGTGCTAAGAGAGCATCAACTCTATGCCAAATTCAACAAATGTGACTTCTTTCAGAAGCAAATACACTACTTGGGACATGTTATGTCCGAGGAAGGGGTAGCAGTAGATCCTGACAAGAACAGGTCTATCATGGAATGGCCTACCCCAAAGGATGTCTCAGACATCATATCCTTTATGGGATTGGTGGGATACTATAGAAGATTTATAAAATATTTCTCCAAGATTGGTTGTCCAATCAATGCCCTCGAGAAGAAGGGAACAAAATTTCTGTGGACACAGCAATGTGAAGAAAGATTTCAAACCTTGAAACATCTACTAACCCATGCACCTGTGTTGAAAATTGCTGACCCAGAAGCTGACTTCCTTGTGTGTACGGATGCCTGTAAGGAAGGGCTCGGAGGAGTCCTTATGCAGGAAGGAAAGGTGGTCTGCTATGAATCCCAAAAATTGAATGAGCATGAAGTCAACTATGTGACTCGTGATCTAGAACTGGCTACCATAGTGCATGCCTTAAAAATGTGGAGGCATTACCTCCTGGGAAGGAAGTTTGTACTTATGACGGATCACTGTGGATTGCGGTATTTGTTTGATCAACCCAAGCTCAATGCTAGACAAGCTAGAT
>ML785264.1:528692-539977 GCA_009831015.1 Picea engelmannii
CGGCCCGACCCCCCTTTCAAATAATACAACCTTTCAACTTTAAATAAAAGAGCAAAGGGTTATGTAACAAGAAATATACATGGATTTGTTGGCTAGCGGATGTTGGTTAAGCCTTTGCATAGAGGAGGAGGTCCCGGGTTCAAACCCGCGGGACTCCAACAATATTTTTTTACACAACCAAATAAATCACAAATGAAGAGACACGTGTCAGCATATTATTGGACAACGAACACCCAACCAGAATGCGCCACACCACCAATATGCCATGTCAGCAAGATGGTACAACCCTCCACGTGGCCGTACGGACTGTACAGACAGGTACAGTCAACACCCAAATTTGACCTTTTTAACTCGACGGTAAAATCGCGATATCTCCTCCATACGGACTCCATTTGCGAAAATAAATATACCGCCGGAATCGTGAAAACGAGACGGACGCAATGGCACTGTTTTCGTCTCAATCCGAGCACTTTGAAAATTGAGCAAATTTGATCCCCTGATCAAACCCGTTGGAGTAAAATATGAAAGCTATCAGATGACCGAAGGAGGCCTGCTCACTTACAGAGATAGACTGTACATTCCCAATTGTGACGACTTGAAGAGGTTCATCATGGATGAACTACATAAAAAACCCTACACCGGTCACCCAGGATACCAGAAAATGATCACTACCACCCGGAAGAAATTTTATTGGCCGGGATTGAAGAAGGATGTAACCAAATATTTGGCTCAATGCATAGAATTCTAACAGCTTAAAGTAAAACATCGGCACCCAACAGGACTACTACACCCTTTACCCATCCCAGAATGGAAATGGGAAACAATCTCCATGGATTTTATCACTGGATTACCGACTTCAACCAAACAGAATGATGTCATTATGGTGGTGGTGGATAAACTGAGCAAGTCTTCTCATTTCATCCCCATCAAATTGACCTGCAAGGTGATAGACATCACCCAGGTATTCATGAAGGAGGTGTTCTGAATGCATGGTATGCTGAAAGAGATAATATCTGACAGAGACACAAAATTTACTTCAAATTTTTGGAAATCACTGATGACGGGATTAGAGACTAAAATGTTGTTTAGCACCGCCTATCACCCTCAAACCGATGGACAGACAAAAAGAGTGAATCAAATATTAGAGGATATGTTAAGGATGCATGTAATGCATCAACCCAGGAAATGGGAAGACTACCTGCCATTGGTAGAATTTGCCTACAACAACGGCTACCAAGCATCCTTAAAGATGAGTCCCTTCGAGGTCCTCTATGGTAGACAGTGTAATACCCCAGTCAGCTGGAGTAACCCTGTAAACAGGATTTCTATTGGACCCGATATGATGAAAGAAATGGAACAACAAGTGACTCAGATAAAACAAAATCTAAAGGTCGCTCAGAACCGACAGAAAAGTTATGCTGATCAAAAGAGAACTCCAAGAGAGTTCAAAATGGGAGACCATGTATATCTTAGAATTAAGCCCAGAAGGAGTTCCCTCAAAATGGGAGCTTGTGCCAAATTGGCACCCCGGTATTGTGGACCCTTTGAGGTTCTAGACAGAGTGGGACCTGTAGCCTATCGGATAACACTTCCTCCCACAGTAAAAGAACATAATGTTTTCCATGTTTCATTATTGAAGAAATATGTACATGATGCTAATCATATAATTGACTGGTCTGTGATCCAGGTGGAACCGGAGGGAGAATTTCTACCAGAACCTCAATGCATATTGCACAGAAAGGAAACCCCGCTCCGGAATAGAACCATTGCACAGGTCAAGGTGCAGTGGAAACATTTTGGCCCAGATGAGGCTACATGGGAAATGGAAGATGCCATGAGACAGGCATATCTGATTTTGTTTACCTCGGTACGTGCAAATCATGCTAGTAGATAAGAACATCGAGGACGATGTTCCTTTTAAGGGGGAGGGAATTGTAACACCCTATTTCCCCCAGCTTGTAAATATAACTCGACTGGTGAAAGAACTATGGAAAACTCATAAATATGAATATGTGATGTAAAGGGACCTTAAGGAAAAGGTCAATAAATGTGAATGATATTTTGAATTTATTGCAGGACTACTGAGATGGGATGTGCAGAAAAGAGACCACGATGGCAGTGGAAGGCACCTGAAAAGGTGGCGTTAACTTCCATCGAGAATTTAATACCGTATTTGGACTCCACTAGCCCAGAGAACCAAAAGTGGCTCACTGGCCCCCAAATTTAATGACTCGCGGGCTGGTAGGCGGGCGGCTTGATGAGGGATGGGATGGTGAACCACCCATCTGTAGAGCCGTCAGGCCTGATCAGCGCGAGGGTAATCATGCCACACGCAACCTTGCGAGAGGATAAGGCATATGGCAGAAGCGATTATGGGGGCAGATGCGAGGGGAAATCTGGCATTACGCAGGGTGAGTGATAGCAGAGAGGAAGGATTGCAACCTTTGGTTTTGGTCACTGGCAGACAGAGAGACGTAGTCTTAGAACATCGTGGTCTCAGCTCAGGGGTGGCTAGTGGTAAATCTGTTGGGAGTCGCTGAGCCTACAGTTGGGTGGAAATGAGCACCCCTCTCAGTAGTCGCACCCATTTCTGGTGTTAATTCTGATAAGTGTTTTACATATTGCATCTTGAAATTCATAGAATGATATATATATATATATATATATATATATATATATATATATATATATATATATATATATATATATATATATATATATATGCTCACAGAACTGTGAAATTGTGAATGATTTTTGTGTAAGAATGTCTGTGTAGTATTTGATAATAATGAATAGATATATGCTCATAACAGAGGAAACCATGCATGACAAACGTGGATAAAAGAATCTAATTATGCCTAGGTTGAACTAAGCTAGGCTTCTAGCCCGCTCTCGAGAAGCTGTTTTCCCTTACCCGTCTCCAGAGATGCCCCGGAATAGATCTCGTCACAGAGACTTTCCCTCCTTAGAAAGGTTCACCAAGAACCCAGAAAAAGGACTTGAACACGCAAGTCTTAATAACCCTGTATGAGGAGGAATGACCCTCTTAAAATTCCAAAGTAGCAGCGTAGGGATAAGTAACGATCCGATGGATGAGATCTTGTCAGAAGACCCATGGTTATTCACGACCATCAGATTGATGGAAATAGTAAGAGCATTACACCTCTTGCCCTTTTTCCTTTATCTTCATGAATAGAGAGGAAATCGAGATCGTAGGTCCCCCAAGGTCCATGAGAACGTTTGGACCGTTGATCCTTCCACATCTATGAAGTAGTGAAAGAATGCATAAGGTGGGACGATCTGAGCCATTGGATCTCATTCAAGAATCCTGTTGGCTGTTGGATCAGGTTAAGATGCTTGGAGTTTAGTCTCTGTAGTATGCGCAGGAAGGATGGATCTAGACCGTTAGATCTTGGTCCAATTAACCGTCAGCCGTAGAATCGGACCGGAGCTGTCCGAGGGTTACCATCGGGAGTCCAGCCATTGGCATATCGAGATTCTCAAGGAAAATAAAATTGAGACACTTCAAGTCTCAAAACGCCGGGAAGATCTGAACCACCCGTTGAGGATACACGTGGCGGAGATCAGGGTTGCTATCGAGAGTCGGGATATTGACATTCCCGGGGATAGTAGTTAAATCCATGGCACAAATCCAAGCCGTTTGTTTAGGGAGACAGGTGTCCGAAATCTGAAGATAGTCAGGATATTCGGCATCGGGAAATCGGGGTTCCTGAGGTTGAAAGAATTGGGACATCATAAGTCTCGAAATCCCGGAGAAATCAGGACCGTCCATCAGAGGAGGACGCGTGGCAGCAATCGACGCCATCGGGGAAAGTCCCGACAAGAAGTTGTTGATCGATGTTTGGGTCATCGGGACATCAAGGATCCTGGTGACAAAGTGTTTATGCAGGATGGAATCTCGAAGTCCGAAACCCCAATGAGTGGAAGCCAGCTGTCAGCACAACAGACAAGGAAGGAGGTGCCATTGTGTGGGCCAGCTGTCAACATGGCGGAGAATCGGGATTTCAGGGATCGATAGTCCCGTAGGCAAATGTTCTTCGACATTTGAAACCCCAAACTCTGAGGGAGATCAGGGACCGTTGATCCATTAGACGATCATGACCGTTGATTAAGATAAAGGCAGACAGGAGTTGCCAGCTGTTAGCATAACGAGAAGATGGGATTCGAAGGATCGGGAATCCCGTGAGCCCATACATTTTGGCATTGAAAACCCCGTAGCCCCGACGAGGGACAAGACTGCGGTCACGGGGATCGTGGTCATGTGAGCTAGGAGCCTAGCCAGGAGAGCTAGCGTGTAAAGGACGCATCGAGATTCGAGGAATCACGAGTCCTAGGGACGTTTGCATTTTAACGTTGGAAAGTCTGAAACTCCGATGGGGGAAAAGGCTGCGATCTTGTGAGATAGAGGTCACGTGGACTAAAGAATTAGCTCGGGAGGCCAAGACAGCAAAGGAGTGTATCGAGAATTGGAGATCGGTGAACCAAATTGTTGGGACACCACGAGTGTCAAAACCTCGATGAGAAGGTATGGCTGCGGTCATATAGAGGGAGGTCGTATGGACCAGGGCATAGCCAGGAGGGGATAAGTCCGGAAGAGAGCTCATCGAAGATCGGAGAATCGAGGGCATAGGAACCCTCAACATTAGAAAGGACAAAACCCCAAAAACTTGAAGTTGTTATCAGGAAAAGACCACGGTTAGGTGTAGAGAGCCGTATAGGCGAATGAAAGACCCGTTGCTCAGGGTTGGCATGTAACTGATGCAAGCTTCGGGGAGTTCTCATTGTTGAGAACTAAACAAAAAAGTTTGATCTAGGTAATGGGTATGTTACAGAAAGACATAGAGAAGGAGTAGAGAGAGTGTGAGAGGGAGGGAGAGGGATACAGAGAGGGGGGGTAGAGAGATAAATAGTGAGAGGAAGGAAAGCATAGAGGGATACATAGAAGGGGGGAATAAAGAGAGGAGGGGCATATAGAGAGTGAGAGTGAGAATAACAACAAGGAGAGAGAGAAAGGGTGGGAGAGAGATGGAAGAGAGAGGGGATCATAATAGGAGAGAGAGAGAGAGTCTGAGGCATGTCAAGGAAAGGTATAGGTCTAGGTCTTTCCATGCCTTGTGATGTCTAAGTCTTGCCTGCATGTCTAAGTCTTACCATGTATAGGAGTGTGACAAAGAGAGAGGGAGACAGAGAGGGGGAGACAGAGAGGGGGGGTATATGTAGGAGAAACAAAGCGAGAGATTGGGAGAGACGGGGGAATGAAAAAGAACAAATAAATTATAAGAGCATGTGTGCGTTCTTAGGAACACATGTGTGTTCCTATAATGTGTGCACGCTATTAGGAACATGTGCATGTTCCTAGAGCACGCGCACACTCTTAAGAACATGTGCGCATTCTTTTGAATTCAAATTTTTTTGGACAAGATTGACAACGTGTATGTTGACTTGGTTTTCTTGGATTTAGGTTTGGGATGACAAACCTAGTGGTTCAGTTTACAAATTGATAAAAAAACTCCATTTTTGTAAAAAAATCTCTATGTCTTTGTGTTTGACATTATTTTTCTATAGGATAAACAATTCAGTTGATGATGAAACTACAAACATACATAGAGTCGGTTATGCAGATTCTGAATATATATTTTAAAAAAAAATTATATTGTTTACTATTTTTAATCTATTTTTGTCTTCACATATATCAAAATCCTAAAATACAAGCCTCTCTTATTTCTGCTATAACTTTTTATCGTCTTAACCATTTCTCAAATGAGTTTTATGCAGCACTATAGGAGACGATCTATGATCTAAAAAAAAAATATTTTTTTGATCATGTTAAGACCCTGGGCCAAGGAGGCCACCTAGGGTGCACAAGTCAATCACCTAGGCGCAACATTTCTTCACATTTTGATGAGTAAATAAATATATGTAAAATAAATGGTTCCCTTGGTATATAAGGTGAACTGGGACTAAAATAAGACATTCTTACCTTTTCTTTTGAAGCTATGTGTCTTGGTTGTTCTCTTTTCTGAGTTTTCATTTTACATTCACGACAATTTCATTTTTAGGTTTTCTAAAGAATCACTAGTGCACCTTCCTTCATGGCTACCTCCTGGTAACTCTGTTTTCCATGCTTCCACCTCTGAGAGTAAGATTATCTCATTAGCTAGTCACTCTCTTAGGGATCAAATAATTTCCTTCAAGTTTTATGAGGTAGAAGGGAGGGCGCACCAACTGGGTTTTGTGCCCTTGCTGGTTTCTTCTTTGTGTGAATTAAGTGAGTGTGCCCTCTTCCATGGTTGGACTGGGCTTCTCCCACTAATCCCTGGAGGTCACTTTGAGATCACCAACACCTCTTGGCCGCTCTTGGGTCACCCCGATCTGGATCCCCATTTGCTTGGTCACCCAAAATGTAATATACCAGATATAAAATGTATGCAGAACAAAAATAAAATGCTAGTAATGGCAAAATAACAACAATATAACTAGAACATTCACCACAATAACACTGAAATGATATAAGAATAACAAAAGAAATAATTCGTTTAATTTGAAAGCAATGTTCACGGGCCTCTTTGAGGGGGCAACCTCCAGTTAGGCAAAGCTCTATTACAATAATATCCAAGCTAGGGTTCTCATACCCTCGACTCCTATTTATACTAAAAAGAAGCATCTATAGGAAGATCCTTCTAAAAGAGGAAGCTTATATTAGGTCTTCTTACATCCGCCTTATTCTATTTTATTGAAAGGCCTTATTAATATTGACCTTTATTACATCCGAATATATTGTTCTATCTATGTGCGGGTTAGGACCCTAACATGTCTACCCCCTTAAAAACAACCTTGTCCTCAAGGCTTGAGATGAGGAAATTGTTGCAGAATGGTAGCTGATTCCCAAGTGGCGTCTGCTGGAGTTGTATCTTTCCACTAGATGAACACTTCCTTGATGGTTCTTTGACATAGGTGACGCTCATGCTGGTCCAAAATGGCTTCTGGTTGTAGTCAAATGGATCCTTCTTTAGCTAACTATGGAAGGTTGGTTTGAATTTGGCACTTAGCTCCAATCACCTTCTTTAAGCAAGAAACATAAAAAACAGGATGTAGCTTCGAATGGCTGGGCAACGCTAACTGATAGACAACTTTCCCACATGCTTGAGCATGGTATAAGGACCATAAAATTTGGGCGCTAGCTTCTGACAATGCTCGACCTTGAGAGAAGTTTGCTTGTAAGGTTGCAGTCGAAGAAACACTTGATCCGCTTTTGCAAATTGACGTTCAGAGCAACCTTGATCTGCTTGTTGCTTCATGTGATTTTGTGCCATGACCAAATTCTCTTTGAGGGTACGGAGAATAGCCTCTTGAGTTGTAAGTGTTAGTTCAACCGCCTGGACCTTTGAGGCACCCGGTAAGTATGAGAGAACTGAAGGTGGATTATGTCCATATACCGATTCAAAAGGAGTCATCTGTGTAGCTGTATGGTATGAAGTGTTGTACCACCATTCAACTAGGGGTAACCATTGAGCCCACTGATTTTGTTTTTTTGAGGCAAAACACCTCAAATATGTTTCCAAACACTTGTTGACAACTTCTGTTTGGCCATCAGTCTGGGGATGATAAGTTGTGCTGAGATGCAATTCTGTGCCTTGTATCTTGAACAATTCTTGCCAAAAATTTCTTGTGAAAGTTGGGTCGCGATAAAAAACAATAGAGTGCGGCATGCCATGAATCTTGAAGACTTGATCCATGAAGATTTGAGCCATCGTGGATGATGTAAACAGGTGTTGAAGGGCACATAAATGAGCATACTTGGAAAGGTGATCAACAACCACCATGATGATGGATTTATTTCCCGATTTGGATAAGCAGGTAATAAAATCCATAGAGATATCCTTCCAAATAGCAGGTGGAATCGGAAGCGGTTGTAGTGTGCCCAATGATTTGACTGTTTCTCCCTTGTTGCATTGACACACGTCACATTCAACTACAAAATTACAAATGTCCTATTTCATACCATCCCAGAAAAATGAACGTTTGACCCTGTCATAGGTTTTGGTGAACTCGGAGTGCCCTGCTATGGGTGTAGCATGAAGCTTAGAAAGTATCGTGGATTTAAGATTTGATTGTTTACTTAAATACAAATGGCCTTGTATCGAAGTTCCACATGGAGCCAAGAGTACCCCGGGGAAGCTGGAGCATTGGACTGCAATTGATGGATCAACTGCGAACTTTTGGGATCTTGTAGCCATTCTTAGCGAACGGCTTGGAGCCAATCTGGTACAATGAATGAAAGAGAAAAAATGTATCATTCATCTTCATATTTTCAGGAAAGTGCATCCACAACCACATTGTCTTTGTCTTTCTTATAAATTATCTCATAATCATATCCAAAGAGTTTAGTCACCCATTTTTGTTGTTCTGGGAAGGAAATGCGTTGTTCCAGAAAATACTTGAGGCTTTGATGGTCTGTCTTAATTTGGAACCGTTTCCCCAATATATAAGGATGCCACATATCCACAGCATGATGAATAGCCAAAATTTCTTTTTCATAGATGGATTTGCCCAGATTTATTTCAGATAGTTGCTTGCTGGTAAAGGCCAAAGTTCGACCCTCTTGCATAAGGACAACACCAATTCCTTTCCCTGAGGCATCACATTC
The DNA here is from genome assembly GCA_009831015.1 of Picea engelmannii. Lineage (NCBI taxonomy): Eukaryota > Viridiplantae > Streptophyta > Pinopsida > Pinales > Pinaceae > Picea > Picea engelmannii. The sequence goes on from ML785264.1 coordinate 537,361, forward strand.
CAACACAAAGGTGTTTGTGAAATCGGGAAGGGTGAGGACTGGAGTGGTGCACATGGCCATCTTCAAGGTTTTAAAAGATTGAGCAGCGACTGGAGTCCAAGTGAAAGAGTTCTTTTTGAGGAGAGCAATGAGAGGTGTTGCAATCTTCCCATAATTCTTAACAAACTTGTGATAATACCCTGTTAAGCCTAGAAATCCACATAAAATCTTAAGAGTCTTTGGGTGAGGACAGTCTTGCATAGCTTCAATCTTTTTAAGATCCACCCTGACGCCATCTTTGCCAACCATATGACCCAAGTATTCTACTTCTGAGGTGCCAAAAAAACATTTAGACTGTTTCAGGAAAAATTGGTGCTGAGAGAGTAGATGGAGAACTCGATCCACATGAGAAAGATGGTTTGTCCAGGTTTTTCTATAGATGAGGATATCATCAAAGAAAACTAAGACAAAATGGTGGAGAAAGGGACGGAAGACATGATTCATGAGGCTTTGGAAGGTGGAGGGGGTATTACACAAGCCAAAGGGCATGACAAAAAACTCATAGTGTCCCTCATGAGTTCTAAAGGCAGTCTTGAGAATATCTGCCTCTTTCATACATATTTGGTGGTAGCCCGAACGAAGATCCAGTTTAGTGAAGAATTGAGCGCCACTCAATTCATCTAGGAGGTCATCAATGACAGGAATGGGGAATTTGTCTTTGATGGTAGGTTTGTTGAGGGCATGGAAGTCAGGACACATTCGCCAAGAACATTCTTTCTTTAGGACCATGACCACAGGAGACGAATAGGGGCTCGTACTAGGGAGGATAACACATGCATTAAGGAGTTCCTAGACCATTTTCTCAATTTCATTTTTTTGGAAAAATGGGTGACGATACGGATGAATATTGAGAGGAAGGATTCCCGGTACAAGGGGAATAGAATGATCATGAACACCACGGGAAGGAGGGAGGCCTTGGGGAGTGAAAAAGACCAATTGATGTTTATAAAGGTCTTACGGTACGAAGGGTGTCTTTGTTGCTTGTATGGCATGGAGTTGGGTGATAACACCAAAATGACCCTTTTTGAGCATCTTTTCCATGCGATAGGAACTAATGATCTCAGGTGAACCGGTGGTGATGCCTTTGAACTTATACTAGTGGCCCTCCTAGTTGAATTTTATGGTTAAGTTTTTAAAATCCATGAGAATGGGACCCAAAGTCCTTAGCCAATCTGCACCCAGCACAATGTCATAACCTCCCATGTCGATAGAAAACATATGAGATTTCAGGTGGTAGTCACCAATTTGGAGACGCATATTTTCACAACGCCCTCCACATTTCATGGAACCACCATTGGCAATCATGATTTGGAAATTATTGACGGCATGGATGTAGCAATGAGTTTCTTGGGCAATGTGGCAATGAGTAAAATTATGGGTGTTGCCACTATCAACCATAATGATGACCTTCCGATGCTTGATGTAACCAATTAGCTTGAGGGTTTGGGAAGCAGAGAAGCCAGTGAGAGCATTGAGGGAAATGACTGGTTCTACTTCGGGAGGGTCTGAGGGAGGGGTTATGTCAGTGGATTCAGGTGATTCATACATAGAGGGAGTTTCTTCATTTTCTTCCGAAATCGCCTCGGAGATGGCCATAAAAAGATTTTGTTCTTTACACATGGCTTGAGAAATATTTTTCATCATAGTTATAACAAAGGCCTTTGAGTTGGCGTTCAGCCATTTAAGCCCGGGTCAATTTTTGGATCCTCAGTGGAGCAGAGGGAGTAGTGGGATTTACTGGTTTAGAGCGAGGGATGAAGGAGGGTTTGCAGTTTTGAGAAGATACAACCTATTGTGCTTCTTTATCTCTTTTGGTAGCCTCCACCCAACTCTCAGGCTGAGCCATGAGGACATGGGCCCAAATTTCATCCTTGAGGCCATTGATAAAACTCTATCAGAAAAAAGACATCAGACATGCCCTCTGTTCTAAAATCCAGGCGCTCAAAGGAAGTTATAAAGTCTTCCACTATTCCTGATTGTTTCAGCTTTGTCAAACAGCCCAAATGGTTGGTGTCAGTGTCAAAGTGTTCATAAAGCTCTGCCACAAATTGTGTCCAAGCAATATACCCTTGACGAGAATTTTTTCTCCATTGCCACCATGCCAACGTTCTTGATCTAGATGGAGAACACCAAACTGAAGTTTGGCCAAGTCATCTGTAATGTTGTATAAAGAGAAGTAATGTTCCATTTGGGTTACCCAACCAGTGGGGTTTGAGCCATCGAATTTGGTCACATCCATCCGTGGAAGGCATAGGTCACGTTGAAAGTGATGGTTTTGTAAGGTATGAGAATGAGAGGAATGGTCACCTTTAGTATGTGGGGGTGAGGAAGAGGAAGGGTTATCTGTAGGGATATGCAGTTTGGTGTAGAGTGCCGAAAAGACTGATTCAAGTTGGGTGGTGAGGTCTTGTTTGATTTCTCCTATTGAGGACTTCATGGTTGTATTGATGTCGTCGACATTGGGACTGAGTTGTTTCACTTCTTGTTGGGTCTGAATGAGACCAGATTGCAAGGTGTTTAAGCGAGCTTCCAAGTCTTCGCTACAAGTATGGGTCATGAGGATGGGGGAACTGAAAAG
>ML785264.1:540396-562710 GCA_009831015.1 Picea engelmannii
ATAGAGAGGGAATGCCCAAATTCTTAACCAGAAAGAAATGTGTATTTACTTGGAAACTCGAACACAGTTGTGCAACAATAGATCTTGTTTGTTTTAATTTGTTTATGTTTCTGTCCCCAAGGGTTAGGTATTCAAGGGTTCTACAGACAAGGGTTTGCCCTGTGCTATAACTCTCTGATATACGTGCATGATCCAACAGTAGTACTCGACCAAATATCTCAGGGCACTAACTAAGGAGAATAGACTGTACCCTTAGCCATACTACCCGACTACCCAGGTACTAGAAAGTATCTTTCCCAGTGTTGTTCTCGGTGACACTATAGCAGTCAGGCGACCGATCAATTTATCTAAAGAGGGCTTCAGGTAGTTTAGGCCGATCCATACATAGGTGTTGTCTAATGTGCTACCACTCTAAGGGGTACTAACAAGGGTTACAAGGGTGGCCAACAGATGTGCGCTTAAGTACCACTTGTATTTCCTGTGTGTATTAATCCCTCAACCGCGGGTTTATGCATGTAAAGATAGATCTTTGTGGCTTAAAGACGCCGGAATATGTCTCTACCCTGAAAAAATAAATTAACCCACACTTTCTGCCAAGGAAAGTGCTCTGATACCACTTATAATATACCAGATATAAAATGTATGTAGAACAGAAATAAAATGCTAGTAATGGCAGAATAACAACAATATAACCAGAGCATTCACCACAATAACACTGAAATGATATAAGAATAACAACAAAAATATAACTTTAAATCTGAAAGTAATGTTCACGGGCCTCTTCGAGGGGGAAACCTCCAGTTGAGCATAGCTCTATTACAATAATATCCAAGCTAGGGTTCTCATACCCTCGACTCTTATTTATACTAAAAAGAAGCATCTAGAGGAATATCGTTCTAGAAGCAGAAGCTTCTATTAGGTCTTCTTACATCCACCTTATTCTATTTTATTGAAATACCTTATTAATATTGACCTTTATTACATCTGAATATATTGTTCTACCTATGTGCGGGTTAAGACCCTAACACAAACTAATGGTGCGCTCATGTTCAGATTTGCGCCCCTGAGGAGAGTATTTGGTTAGAAGCCGAGCTATGGCTTGCGTGGTCACCTTCTCCTATAGATCGCCTTCATGGGTAGATCAATTGGTATCAAAGCCTCAAGATCCATGGAAAAGCTTCTGATCTTGAAGATTGAGCCAAATTGTTTTGGGGGTTTTCATGAAATAATCCACAGTTTTCCTATTCCAAGGTTTCCATTTTGTGCAATAAGATCCACAGATCTCATAAGCCCCAGGGGCTCCCACATCTCCATTTCCACAGAGAGGAGCTCCACAGATCTAAAACAATACAGATCTCTCCCTCTAGACCAGTTCAAGCTCTGTTCCCTCGGGGTTTTGATTCCTCTGTTCTCAAAACAAAGTCCTCTGTTCAACATTGCAACCTAGGGGTGCCTTTTGTCTTCAACTGGCCTCACAATGCCTCCATGCAAAGATCCTTTGGTAATCGACTCATATTCCAACACATCAAATCCCGTCCAAGATCTTGCCTCCATCCTCAATGAGCTGCTCTGAATGCAACAAAAAAACAATCCAGATCCATTCCGGTTGGATACTCAAATCCAACTGCCCAAGTTTGCTGAGAAAATGAATGGTGAAATGGTGGATTCTTAGATCCGTAGCCTATCCACCTATTTCAATACATATCTAGGCCTTACCGAGGAAAGAAAAATCTATATTGTTGCCTTACAATTAGAAGGACTGGCACAAACTTGGTGGGATACAGAGCAAGAGAAGACCACATTTGTGATAGAGATTGGGGATGCTCCAAAATCCTCTACTTCACAACCCATCAAAACCTGAGCTCGACTTTCTGAATCTTTGAGAAATCGCTTCTAACCACCTGGGTATGTGCAATCCTTATGGATCAAATAGCACCAAATTCGACAACTCCCTTCACAAGGAGTGCAAGGCTACATAGACTTCTTCTGAAAAATGCGCCTCTTACTTCATGTTCCAGATCCGGAAGAGGTACTCATATTAAAATTTGTGGTTGGTTTATTAATTCAATTCCATCGAGAAGTAGAGTTGTTTGAAAATCCAACTTTAGATAAAACATTTCACAGATATTTGGCTATAGAAAGGAAAGTCACTCTTAGAGGTCATATTCCTCAATCCCTCTCTTACACCAACCCCTCCGCCTCTCAACCATCCATCTCCCATCCCTCAACCCACTTTCCACCTCCTTGGACTCAAAACCCCAGACCCAATACAACTACAAGGACACCTTGGTGCTCATTTCACAAAACTAGTTCACACAATTCATCAGATTGTTGAATCCTCCAAAATCTAAAAATCAACAAAATTATACTCACTGAGCTCATTGTGACTTCCCAAGTAGAAGATACCGAAGAAGTTCCTCTGGACAATCCCATAGAAGTAGATCCCTCATTGATTCTAATGACTCAAGAAGATTCGAACACATCCACCCAACCCCTCTTCACCCATAACTACCAAATCAAAAATGCCTTGGCTTTACTGATTATGGACAATGGAAGCTAGAAAAATTTGGTGTCTCAAGCCCTTGTCAACCGCCTTAATCTTTTCACCACTCCACATCTGCAACCCTATCAACTCAGATGGATCCAAAAGGATGGCCCTCGCCTCCTAGTTTCCAAGCGTTGTCTGGTCACTTTCACCATAGGCCAATTCAAAGATATTGTCCTCTGTGATGTCTCCCCCTGGATTGTGTGTATTTGTTGCTCGGTATCCCATACCAAACCCAAAGAAATGAAATCTATCTAGCCAAATCCTGCTAGTACAAAATTACCAAATAAGGCCACACTTATATCTTAACTGTAGCAAAACCCAAACCCCCTTCTACCAAAGAACAAATCCCACATGTACATTTAAACTAATGTGTCTCTCTCTGTTTGGTGCACCCAATAACACTAAACAATACAACACACCCTCTTCCTGAAACTATGACTCCCCTCCTCCATGAGTTTGCAGAGGTATTTCAACCTCCGAAGGGACTTCCTCCCTCTTGCCACATTGACCATTCCATTCATCTCATCCCCAGATCCGCCTTACCTAATGCCTCTACTTACCGGTTGGCCCCAATAGAAACAAAGGAAATGGAAAGACAACTAACCGACCTCATCAAATCTGGCCACATCCAACGTTTATCTTCTCCCCGTGTTTCTGCCGCCTTTGTCATCCCTAAACGAGATACCTCATAAATGTGCCTTGTCACTGATTATCGAGCCTTGAACAAAGCCACAATAAAAAACTGTTAACCCCCTTCCCCAAATTGAGGAACTACTTGACACCCTCCAAGGAGCTAAGTGGTTTACTAAATTGGATTTGACAGCTGGCTACCATCAAGTCCGAATGAACCCAGATGATGTTTGGAAAACAATGTTCAAGACCAAATTTGGTTTTTTTGAGTGGAAAGTCATGCCTTTCGGTCTCACCAATGCCCCAGTGACTTTCATGAGGCTCATCAATGACATCTTCAAAGCACATTTGGGTCAATTTGTGGTCATCTACTTAGATGACATTCTCATCTTCATTCGGACATGAGACACTCACATGCAACATCTCCGACAAGTTCTCCAAATTCTCCAAGAACACAAGTTGCAAGTCAAAGAGAAGAAATCATATTTTGGTCAGACTTCAATCCCCTATATCGACTTTGTGGTCAACTAAGAGGGTATTCAACCAGATGTAGCTCGCATCCAAGCATTGAAACAATGGCCTCTACCTTTTTTAGCTAAGGAGTTGAAAATATTTTTGGGTGGCATCAATTTCTATCGTAAGTTCATGCCCTCTTTTTCAAATCTTGCTCGACCTTTGCATCGGCTCTCAAATACTTCTTCTACATTTATCTGGACCAAAGAAGTAACTACTCACTTTGCTCAGCTCAAAGATGTCCTCTACTCATCCCCTGTTTTACATCTGCCAGACCTCTCCCAACCCTTTGAGATTGTTTCTGATGCCTTACAATATGCTATTGGTGTCGTACTTAAACATGGAGGACACCCCATTTCTTACCACTCTGAAACCTTGTCTGAGGCAAATAAATATTATAGTACCTATGACAAGGAAATTTATAGTTTGGTGCAAGCACTCAAACAATGGAGGCATTATTTGTTGGGTAAAGAAACCATTATGCATACCGACCACCACCCTTTGATTTTCATCAACTCTCAATCGAAGATTCAGGAACAAAGACACCTTAAATGGGCCTCCTACATTCAACAATTTCACTTAGTCATCAGATACAAGAAAGACACTTCTAATAAAATGGCTTATTTTCTAAGTCGACCTCCCACTCTAGTTCTTTCCATTCTAGAAGTACACTGTGCTACTTATGACACATAGAAAGATCAATATTCTACTAACATCGACTTTCAAGAGATTTGGGAATCTTTGCAAAGCCTCACAGTGATCAATCAGACCTCCTTCCTAGACTACACTATTCAGGATGGGTGGCTATATAAGTTGAATTTTCTATGTGTTCCACACTCAGAATACCGCCTCTTTTTCATCAGGGAAGCACATGCTTCAGCCTATGGGGCCACTTCAGGACCACAAAGACCACCCAACATCTGCAACACCATTTTCATTGGCCCTCCATGCAGCCTCAAGTTGAAAAATTTATCAGAGCTTGTGCCTTATGTTCATAATCCAAGCCATCCAATCGAAAGCATGGGTTGTATCAACCACTGCCGCTTCCTTCTCGGCCTTGGGATTCAATCCCAATGGACTTCCTAAGTGGAATTCCAACAACCCAAAAGAAACATGATGCAATCTGGGTAGGGGTATGCCGCTTTAGCAAAATGACACTTTTTATCCCATGCACAAAGACTACTACAACAACGCAAACAACATAACTCTATTTCCGTCATGTCTGGCCCCATTTTGGCCTCCCAAGCAGTATCATCTCAGACAGAGATTCTCGCTTTCTCAGTACATTTTGGAAGACCATATGGGCGTTATTGGGGTGCCACCTCAAGTTTTCTACTGCATTACATCCTCAAACGGATGGCCAAACAGAGGTTTTCAACAGAGTCTTGGTGCATGCTCTCCGAACTCACTTTGGGCACAACAAACAATGGGACAATTACTTACACATTCTCTAGCATAGCCACAACAAGACAACACATTCTTCTACAAGATTTTCACCTTTTGAAGTCTGCTTGAGATTCCAACCAGCATCTCTAACTGAGCTTCCACTCACTTGGGCTCCTCAAGGTACTTTCCATCAACAACAGGAACAACTGTCAACTCAACAATTTCTCCAACAAATTGCACAATGCCACAATGCAGTCACATCACCACTCAAAGCAGCCCAAGATCATGCCAAGCAACGCCATGACAAACAAAAAACCTTCATGGCCTTTCAACTAGGGGATCAAGTTTGGTTACACTTGGATAAGAAGCACTTAAAAGGCCACCATCACAAGCTTCTGCCAATCAGATATGGTCCATATAGAATACTCGACAAGATTGGAGAAAATGCATATATGTTGTATCTGCCACCACAACTGGGAATCCACAATGTCATTAATGTAAATCACTTAAAGTTGTTTGAGTCTTCCCTTTTGGAAGAACCAATCACCATCACTCATCCAGTGGACACCATTTTGATTTCCAACTCTCATTGGCCAAAGACACTATACTGGACACTCGAAGTCGCTCTACAAGACACCAAACTTACACTTCATATCTGGTAGCCCGCCAAGGCCAAACTCCAGCACAGGCAAAGTGGATCACGATTGATGTATTGCACAACAAGTTTCCACTTCTTCTCATGGAATTCAGGACGCTTCCACTTCTAAACAGGGAGGAATTGGGCCAAGGAGGCCACCTAGGGGAACGCCCACTAAGAACGCACAAGTCAATCACCTAGGCACAACTCTTCTTCACCTTTTGATGATGAATTAAATATATGTAAAATAAATTGGTTCCTTGGTATATAAGGTGAAACAGGACTAAAATAAAACATTCTTACCTTTTCTTCTGAAGTTATGTGTCTTGGTTGTTTTCTTTTCTGAGTTTGGATTTTACATTCACGACAATTTCATTTTTAGGGTTTCTAAAAAATAACCAGTGCGCCTTCCTTCATGGCTGCTTCCTGGTGACTCTGTTTTCCATGATTCCACCTCTGAGAGAAAGCTTATCTCATTATCTAGCCACTCTCTCAGGGAGAAAATAATTTCCTTTGAGTTTTTGGAGGCAGAAGGGAGGGCGCACCAACTGGGGTTTGTGCCCTTGTTGGTTTCTTCTTTGTGGAAATGAAGTGAGTGCACTCTCTTCCCTTGTTGCACTGGGATTCTCCCATTAATCCTCGGAGGTCACTCCGAGATCGCCAAAACCTATTGGCCACTCTCGAATCACCTCGGTCTGGATCCCCATTTGCTTGGTCACCCAAACTAATGGTGCGTCCCTGTTCAGATTTGTGACCCTGAGGAGAGTTTTTGGTCAGAAGCCAAGCTATGACTTGCGTGGTCACCTTCTCCTGTAGATCACCTTCTTGGGCGAATCAGACCCTCTTAGCCTACACGAACAAACGACATTGTAATTTAAGGGATATGTTGACTTTGATAATTTAAAAAAATATATAAAATTAATATTATAAATTTCCAAAACAAGCACGACACAAGAAAAACAGGTTCTCTACAAGTATACAAGTTTTTGGAATGAAAATCCATTCTTAAGGTACTCAATACCTACATGAACAAACACAGATACCTTATATTTTGTTGGAAAAATAAGATACCACTGTTAGAAAAATTCGAATTTGACATAGTTATTTACAATTTCTATGAATAAAAGTTGTATATTCTTAAATCTAATTCAATTTCCTACATTTTATCTTCTTATACCATATTCAAATTTATTGTAAAATTACCTTGAATAATCCCTCGAAGTTAACATATTGTTATTTTTCCAGGTTTGCATTGCCACTAGCGCGTCATGATATATCATCATTAGCTTGCACTCACCCATAACCATTACATTTAATAAAGAAAACTTGTAGTTGGTTCCTTCTTATAAGTACTTGGGCCTTGCATTTGATTCAAGATGGAATTTAAACTCATGTGGAGAAAAGCATAATAAGAGGCATGAAGGCCTCTATTTTATGCAAAATAAATCCAAACAAATTAAAAACATTATGCTCGGAAACATTGATGGTTTTGCATGTTATCATTAGAAGAATAAGCATTATGTCAATTCATCACATCTATAATTAAAATAAAGCATATGGACAAGCACATAGTACCCCACCAAGGGAAGATTGTAACTTGCAACTCCAAATAAGGGTTGTTATTGCGACTTAATGAAATGGATTACAAAATGGGGAGTTAAATTGGACCTGTTCAATGACCATTATCCATTTGATACTTTAGTAAATAAAAATACAATAACAAAGAAGCTATAATGAGACCTTCATGAAAAAATTAGATCCTATCAATGTGAGATCAACCAAGTAATTACTTAGACTTAAAAACATTACCTCCAAGATAAAATTTATATCCCTAAAGTTGTAATTTGTTAATTCAAACTACATTGTCATCACCTAGAAGTGGAAATAGAATGATGAAAAAATATTAACCAAGAAAAACATCTACACTTATTTTGCAAATAAAGAAAAATTGAAAAAAAAAGTGAGTGGGATATTAGATTCTATATGAACAAGTAAATCTTCACATAGTCCCAAAGATCCTACAAAGTCTCTAATTAATATAAATAAAAATATTCAAATATTCTTTATAAATGATACTTATAATTCATGCTAAGAGGGCAATACGTATTGAACACACAAATGGACTTTTACTATATGCCTACCACACTATAAACCATACTTTATAATTTAACACATAAATTTGATTATAAGCTTTTGCTATTCTCTCACCAATTCAAACGAATAGTTTTAATAAACTATTTCACTATTCCATAAAGACTGCCGTGCTATGAATGCTTTGTACATTTCAACCACCATGTGTTGGGTTTCATAAGTATATTTCATATTTTTCAATATTAATAGATTTCAGAAGATAATCCACACACATTTATTAATAAATTTCAGAAGAAAATCCACACACATTTCGTGTAATTTGTAGCTACTTTCTGTGGTAACCCTTTTATCCTACCTCGCTTCGAGGCATAGGCAATAATAATTGCTTTGGATTATATATATCGAGAGGCAACAATATTAAAAAGAAGCTTTAAAAGTGTACATGCATGGGCGTTCATGGCATTTATTGAGGGCAAGACAAGTATATATTCTTATATATTATAAGACTTTTTTTTTTCCAAAAAAAATTATCTCAAATTTATATAGAGTATAAATTCGTTTACAAATCCAGCAACAAGCTRTGTCCATCACAGTWCTACTTCAACACCCACGMTCGAAAGCAAAACTAAACAAAACAACCCAGCACAACACGCAGGCTGTAAAAACAGTGAACAAAATACAAGGCAGAAAAACCCCAACAGGGATGAAGTAGCAGCAGAAGGAAAAAAGACTCGGCAGCAGCAGATGGCCCCAAACGCCCTCAATGGCGCTCCACGCGGGTGCCCCTACTGCAGCCAACCGATCCTCCCCCGCCACCGATCAACATCCCAACACGCGGGCTGTAAAAACAGTGAACAAAATACAAGGCAGAAAAACCCCAACAGGGATAAGGTAGCAGCAGAAGGAAAAAAGACTCGGCAGCAGCAGATGGCCCCAAACGCCCTCAATGGCGCTCCACGCGGGTGCCCCTACTGCAGCCAACCGATCCTCCCCCGCCACCGATCAACATCCCAGCGAGCAAAACCCGGACGCCGCAGCCAGACCGTGAAAGTGACGCCCTGCCGGCCTCCACGCGAAAGCACAGCAAAAAAAAACCCGGCCTCAAACCGCAGACCGGTCCGCGCATCCACCACCTGCAGCGCCGCCACCCAACATCACCTCCGACGCCGACCGAAAAACACCGCAGGCCGCCTCCCACAGTCCGCGCCGGTCCCACCTGTCCGCTCTGTAAAGGGTTATCCTGCACCTGAGCTTCACCACTAAGAAAAACCAGGGATGCGGCTAGCAGGACCTAGCCGCAGAGCCCCCACATTCTCAAACCTAAAAACGACTCTCAAACCCTAAAAATCGCCGCTCGCCGCTCCGCTCCTCGAAAATACTGACCTCGAAACGGAAACTTGCGTCAATTATAAGACTTGCCACATCGAAGCTATTGACAAACAGTTTAGATCCAATTTATAAAATGGTATATACTTTGCATTTATCTTTATTGCTCAATCTTATTAAATTTATTGAGCAAGAATATGTAATATTTTATTGCATTTATAAAATTAAAATAGTAGGATGGTGTATATTTTATCCTACCTCGCTTCGAGGCATAGGCAATAATAATTGCTTTGGATTATATATATCGAGAGGCAACAATATTAAAAAGAAGCTTTAAAAGTGTACATGCATGGGCGTTCATGGCATTTATTGAGGGCAAGACAAGTATATATTCTTATATATTATAAGACTTGCCACATCGAAGCTATTGACAAACAGTTTAGATCCAATTTATAAAATGGTATATACTTTGCATTTATCTTTATTGCTCAATCTTATTAAATTTATTGAGCAAGAATATGTAATATTTTATTGCATTTATAAAATTAAAATAGTAGGATGGTGTATACTTTGCATTTATTTTTATTGTTTAATCTTATTGAATTTAATGAACAAGAATATGTAATAGTTGGATGAATAGTATGCCATTGCACTTAGGAGGCGAGGACTCGAAAAAAATTTCAAACCCTTTGCTAACCATGAGTTTTAACTATTAAAATCATCTTTATTAAAACTCACATGATACATAAAAGAACCTCAGATAATCTATTAAAAAAAAATAATAATTCTTCTTTATAATAAAAATAATTTGGACTTTATTGTAATTTGAATGACATTTTTTGTAATACAAATTCATTTAGTTTTAATAATGAAATTTTAATTCATATATAGTTTTAATAATGCAATTTTATGATTGATAGAAACACATTCTATGTTATGAGAAAATTTGAAATTTCAATGTTTTTTTCATTTAAAATTATAAAGATAAATATAATTTAAACCCTATTTTAATAAATTTTGATATATATTAAAAAATATAAATTATTTTTGAAGTATATTTATTATAAATTTTTAAAATTATAAAATTATAAAGATAAAAATAATTTTATTCATATTTTAATAATTTTTGATATATATTAAAAAATATGAATTATTTTTAAAGTATATTTATTATAAATTTTTAAATAAATTTATAAAAATGAAAAGAAAAAACAATTTAAATAATAAAATAATTTTATTTATTATCTTAAAAATTGTTTTGAAAAGCTTTGAAATAAAAAATTAATAAATACAATATTTTATGACTAGGATTAATGCATTGCAAACATTTTTCTTAAGTAGGAAAAATTCCCTTGATGGGGTGTCACGTGCATAAGCCATCCACTTAAAGCAAGGTCGTGCTTGTCGTCTCCCCTTCTCATTTCACATCATGAGAGAGAACTTAATGCAAGGCGTTGGTGATGGGAGTTTTGGCCTCATGCAAGTTGAAATTCATTGGTTAAGGATGTCGCCGAAATTAATGGGGATGCGTCCCATAAAGGACGATGCTGCATCGACTATTATTGCGCACTTAATGAGCTAGAACAAGGTCATTTCCATTCACTCCCAAAATTCTAGTCATGTTTCTTTTTCATGCTTGGTTGGTGCATTTGGCTTCTTTTCTCGAGGATTACGAGTGCACTTAGCGTTGGCGGTGCATTTTACCATTTCACTTCAAAGCACTCAACATTGAAACTATGCCTTGCAGAGGTCCAGATTATTTCCTCTACCTTGTAGGGTGAAGAAGCAATGTTGGTCTCTCTGACATGGACTCTCACTACTCTCCACCTCTAGGCATACACTTCGACGAGACTCCAAACCTTGCTACTAGTATGGAAGAGGAAAATTGGGGTTGCCCCATCCTTGAGGAGGACGCGTAGGCTCTGCTTCCTGGAAACGTTGAGGGCTTGTCTCCAACTCGTCCGTCGCCAAACAAGAATTCGATTCACCTTGTTGTGCCAACAGAGGAACCTGACGTAGAATATCCGTCTAATCCACCAAAAGAACATTGGGGATACCCCATCATTGAGGAGATTCCTCCACTTATTCATCTTCAAGATGTCGTTTATCCATCTATGGAGGCCCCATTTTATACACCACAACCCATTCTATTAGAGGATCACCTCAATTTGATAATGGACATCCATAGAGACATAGCTAACTAAATTTTTTTCCAGGAATGCTTAAATTGTCGGTTGGACCTTCTATTTGAAGCAATCTTAGATGGACCAGCCGCCAATAGTTGTCCAATTTTCCACCAACCTTTCAATGTGGCCCCAACTTGGACTCGACATACTCACGACAAAGAGAATAACAACACCCTTGGTGCATGATCTTTTGGGTCTTGTTATAGTTTCATTTTTTTTGCATGCATGTAGGATTTCTTTCACAAGCTTTCGAAGCCACTATTTAATTGTAGTTTCTATTTTGCTCAGTTTAGCTATATACATAGAAACACACTGATTTTTTCTCTTAGGAACCTAGGGCCGGTTCTGATTTCCTTTTTTTGGTAGGTCAACTTCGAGGTTTGTATGGATATGCAAGTGTTTTTGCTACCAAAAATAATACAATTTCTTAATTTACCAAAAAGTAAGATAGGAAAAATTCTATAATATTTAAAATTATCTTTTAGCCTATATTGATACAATTTCAAGACTCCAACTATTAAAAAAATTAGTTGTCTAAAACAACCTGCTTGTGGTTCAAGTAGCATTTAACCTTAATCTTTACTCAGAGAGATAATATATTTTCATCTATCTATTTAACTAAACCAATATCCATTTTATATTTCAAAATTAATACACTTAAACAATGTTTCTTATGCTTCTTAATAGAATAAGAATTAGTCTTTTATAACAATCCTACTGAATTACATTACATGATCTGATTTTATGATAAATTTTTGAAAATTTATATAAAATTATTATTTTACTAATAAGTTTAAAAAATAGAACTTATATAAAATAACTATTTTACTAATAAGTCTAAAAGATTGGAAAGAACAAAATTTTTATATTCAAAATAAAATCAAAAGAAGTAAAGTGTTTTATAATCTATTATAATAAATATTAAAAAAATAAATTAATATAGATTTATTTTAAATTCTAATAATTTATTAAGTATTAAAAGAAATTAAATATTTTGAAATATACACATTTTTATTATTTATTATTTAAATCCATGTCCTTTAATAATTTATTTTATTAAGTATTAAAAAAATAAAATATTTTGAAATATACACATTTTTATTATTTAAATCCATGTAAATGATTAATAAAATTTACATTTTAAAATTTTGAATTTTTATAATAAATCTTAATTTAAAATAAATTAAAAAAAAAAATACCCACACAGTAATAAAATTAAACTACTTTATAAGTTTATTGAAAGGAAAATAGTAAATATATTTTCATATACATGGAAATTGTTTTTGCTACCACTAATTTTGATAAGGTTTCCAAGAATGAATAAGTTTACTGAGAGGAAAATAGTAAATATATTTTCATATACATGGAAATTGTTTTTGCTTCGACTAATTTTGATAAGAAAGGTTTCCAAGAATGAATTAAAAGATTGAAATAATTATATTTTCCTGTTAGGTATTGGTATTGGTAAAGAACAACTCAATCAGAGTGGCAATAAAAGAAAGGAGTTTGTTAGCTGTTTTACGAAATGTTTTTTTTTTTTGGAATTTGGTTATATAAATTTACATTATTCATTATTTTTTGTTGTTTAAAATCTATTTTTGAATGCAAAAATGGTGGAAAATGGTGGATTTAACATGTTGAAAAACTTCCAGAACACTAGAATTCTACAGAAATAATCACTCAAATCTAAAAACTCAACAAATTTTCACAAAATTTCAAACAAATATCCCTGGAAAAATTTCAAACAAATATCCCTGAAAAAAATCGTTGATTTTGTAGAATCTTTAATTTACTACTAAAAGAAAAAGCAAGTTTAGGCTTTTCATCGTTAAACTTATATGTTCGTATCATCCACCTTGTATCAAGAGTTCAGGAGGAAGTAATCCATCAACATTGCAAAGTTTATTTACTTGGAGTAGATGGTTTAACAGTCTGGTTTATTATGTAGAAAATAGACGCATCTACCTCCCCTGCCATGCCATGATACTACACACTGGAACTCAAATTTCTTCATCTAAGATCATAAAGTTAACCCCCAAAAAACAAAAAAGTTAACTGAAAAACAAAAGATGCTTGTGCGACAATCAAAAATTGAAAATGCTGATCTTACAGCACAAGAATACATGTTTAACAAAATCGTGTATTACAATATCATTGCAGAAGAGCCTGAGCAGAAGGATTATGCCTCGTCTCTTCATTCCCATATCTCATATTAAATTCCATCGTAGTTGCCAGTTCAAACGTCTATGCAACTTCCAGGACAACATACACAAATAACCGTCATTCAGCAGTGACAACCACCCAAAAAACATCATTTGTTGCATTTTCAAAGGTAAAATGTAAAACTGGTTCTCCAGATCCATTAAAAACATCTCAATGAGATCGAGATACGAGGAAACATGCGCAAAACAAAGAGAGACCTATAGTAAATGCTTCACATATGAGAGAATATCGCAAAAGAAATAGCGGAGCTAGATATGCTAAGGCCACCAAACATTGTTTACCTCAAAAACATGCACTGAAATACGAGAGAAAAAACGTTCTGCTAAACCGGGGAGTTCCGAGAACACTGTTTTGTTCAACATTTTCCCTTCCTCGTTCCAAATTGCAACGCTGTTGGTGGGTAGTACAAAGGCTAAAACACAACCACTCTCATGGATTGCAATGTCCACACCCAACCCCGGGCTTCTCAAATCGTGCTCTTTGACCAATGTGTTTACTGCAGACCATTTCTCTCCTTCTACTTCATCTGCAATAAGTTTCCAGAAAGAAAGATCCCTCGCACAAACTAAAACTATATGGCTTTCACACCCTGCAGTAGCATGTGTAGTAAAAAGTCTACGTAACACCAGGTAGTTTCCTAAGTCCGGTGGCCCGTAGATCGCGTTCCATTTTCTCTGTTCCACATCGAAAGAAACAACGTTGAAAATCCGCCCTGCTTTATATACTCCATTTAGCCAATAAAATTTTCCATTTGAATAAATCCCCTCTCCTGTAGGCCAAACTGAACCGTGGCTAGTTGTCTCCAATTGAATCCATTTATTAGCCTTTGAATCGTACATCTCTACCACGATATCATTCTGTGTGCCTGCAATCACCATACCTACTGCTGTAGAAAACTTTCCTATGATGAGAGTACAACAGGTACCGCATGTATCAAAAGCTAGACAAATGAAATCCCACCTTGTTTGTTCACCCCGCTCAGGGAGTTCTAACCATGTTCTAGTCACAGGATTGCATATGTAAATTTCATCTTCTCCACAACAACAAAGTAAGCTCTTGCAACTGGCCACAACATGAACAGGGCTTGGTAGAAAATCCAGAGACAATCTGTGGAATTTGTACCTACTTTCTGTGCTTATCCACAGATATTCTAGCAAGGGTTGGGGATATGCGTCCCTTTCCTGAACAATTAGAAATGCGGGAATAGAAGAGACGGCTATGGTGGACACTAACTGTTTGAATTCCAACGACTGAAACATTTTCTTCCAACTTTTGGAAACCGCATGAAACCTCATAATGCTTTTCATGGGTAGTCTTGCCAAGATTTGAATGAACAAGTCTTCTGATAATCCCTTCCATATCTCTTCTGCCATTTCCGTCTTGCTTCTCCCTTCCATATTTGTGTTAGGGTTCCGGTGCCTTGTATGGTCTGTCATTCACTACGGCATTATATCATGGTTTCTGCTTACTTAGAGCATTGTGTGGATATATGAATTCAAATAATTGCCACATGAACGGAGGTATTCATAAATAGAAGCGATCAACGAAGTAAACTCAATTATTAAAGTACGAGGAGGATGACGATGGCGTTGCAGATTGCAATCCCTTCCCTTCATAATAGTCTTATCAAGCAATAAATGCTAACATTTTGTGTGAATTTAGTGTCTGATTACTACTGTCATGTTTTCACTAACATCACAACAATATAGTTATTTATCCACTCTTGGATCCATGTGAACATTGAATATGTATTTATTTTAAAGTAGTGGGGTTCATAATGTTTTTTAATGTTTTAAAAATATCTTTTATTAAATAAATGTTTTTAATAATTTAAAATTTTGATATTAAATAGTTGTATTTAATAATTTGAAAGCTTGAAATGACGAATTAGCCATAGTTATGACAATCGTAGGAAAACAATAATTAAAATTAAAATTGTAAAAACCTGAAATTGCCACTTAACCTTGGAATTGCATTAAAATTTGATTGAGACTTCCCTGATTTAAAAAGAAAGACATGATTCGATTTCAATTTCAATCTCCTGAGTGCTGTACAACAGATTTTTTAATAATAAATATTAATTATATAACATTAAAAAATAAAAATAAAAATAAATAAAAATTACTTTAAATTTTGATTGAGACTTCCAAGATTTCTGATTCGATTTCAATTTCAATCTTCACAGTCCTTTCCAATGGATTTTTTAACTATCAATATTAACTACATAATATTAAAAAACTAAAAGAAAAAGAAATATAAATTACTTAAAATTTGTCTTTGATTGAAAACTCCAACATAGGTAAAGAGAGGCGTCTTGAGGCACGATCTTGATCTCCCAAGTCCTTCGACAATGGATTTTTTTATTATAAGAAATGATCGAATAATATTCTAATAATAAAAGTATTATGGTAAGTCTATCGCTGCTTCTAAAAAGGCCTATGTTCGTTGTTCTAAATGTAGGGTATGTGTAACACCTCAAGAAGGAAGGTCAAGTGTGCGCCTAAGTCTCGTGCACTCGGTCACAGCGAAGCCACCAAATAGACGGGTGAGGGGGACACTCGACCCACTTTGTGAACGAAGTAATCGGTTATGTGGATGAGCTTGGATATCTTGGGTGAAGTAATTGGTTATGTGAACGAGCTCAGACATCTTGGGTGCTCTTCGCGCCAAGAGGAGCGAACCAAAGTTACTTGCGACGTGTGATTGGTCAGTAACGCGTGCAAGTCAGCTTGGCGCCCACAAACAAAGGAAAAAACGAAGTCGGCGGCTTGGGTGGGTGATGCGCGATTGGTGGAATCCCATGGGGTGCACACCCATGGGGCAAGTCGGCCCAGCAAAAGCTTGATGGCGTGTTGTGGTGGAGAAGAGGACGCGCCCATTGGGTGCCCTTTATAAGCTAGGGGGAGGAAGTCATTTGAACAAACCAAGTTTTGGCAAGAAGGTCTAAGTCGAGCAAGGATGTAGGAAAGGAAGGCTGAGAATCGCACGCACCAAGCATGAAGCACGAAGGGGAGCAAAATTTTTTGGTTTTTGGCTGAGATGACAGAGAGGGAGCGCCCAAGGGAAGTTCAGTTGGTCTGTTCTTGTAACTCTTTTCTTTGTGTGGCAGGAGTTAGCTCGGAACACTACGATTTTCTCTTTTAGAAACCATTTCTGGGTATTAGGTCGGTTTGGCCACCCATGAGCAAAGTTTTGTCTTGTGTTGTTACATATATGTTTTCTTTTCTTGTTACTCAAAATAAATAAGTATAAAGAGTTGCACACACATAACTAAGAAACGAGACTAAGTATAGGCATAGCCCGGGTCAAGTATTTCGGTCAGGTCTTGCCGGTGAACGAAATGTGTTGGTGCCGCATGGTGTTGGTGTTGATGATGTTGGGCATCCACAATCCAATCGAGATATGCAACACCATGACAAATGTTATCAAAGCACAAAAAGGCAGAGTTGGTCGGTCATTGGACAACATGCCAAGAAGAGCTCGACTTGGAAAAAGTGAAAACGTCACGATGTTGTTTGGCTTGCACAGGTTTTGGAAAGCAACAAATGATTGACGATGGCATGCCGCATCAAACTTTGTATGAATGAAGCGCTCGAACATAGCCTAGGAAGTCTAAGAGCGCTGCCTTAGATATGAGGCGAGTTGGATAGAAGCTTACGAATTGGGTGAAAGTTGCGAATGAAAGGGGCTGGTGAGTTGCGAAAGTTGTTGTTGTTCATTTGATGGAACACATGAGACATGCAAGGATCTATTGGAAGAAAATAGATTGGTGCCTTGGATGGCCAAGGCAAAAGCATGCATAAACTGTGTTTTGTTGACATAATCATGAACGATAGAACATTTCAAGCACTTGTTGACATAGAGGCTTCACACAACTTTTTGAAGGCAGAGTTGGCTAAGGAGCTCAGTCTCAAAGTAACAACAAGTAAAACATAAGTGAAGGCTGTAAATTCTAAGGAAAGGAATGAAATAGGAGTTGCATCACTGGTCCATGTGCAGTTGGACGAATGGAAAGGAAGAGAAAGCTTTACGATTTTGCTGATGGACGACTTTGATGTAATTCTTGGGCAAGACTTTGTTAGGAGGAACAAAGTTGTTCTGGTGCCATGGCTAGACTAGAGGGTTATAGTGAGTGAACGAAAGACGTGGATTGTGCGCACAACTGCATGAAATCATGAAAGTGGAGTGTAGATCGTCTTTGCATTAAGCATGAAGAGAGCAGTGAGACAATTCGATTCGCAGATTTATGTTGCAGTTATTGGGGAGATTGAGGATGATGATGGAGTGGGGACGCCTATTCCACCGGAACTCTCCAAACTGTTGGATAAGTTTTAGGATCAGATATTAGACAAGTTGCCTAAGAATATTCCACCTAGGCACGCCATTCACCACCGAATTGAGCTAGAGTCGGGGCTGCAACCACCCGCAAAATCTCCTTACCAATTGTCCGGACCCAAGTTGGAAGAATTGAATAAACAATTGACGGAGTTGATTGATGTAGGCTTCATTCGACCTTCTAGGTCCCCATATGGTGCCCCAGTCCTCTTTCAAAAGAAGAAGGACAGGAAAAAACTGAGGATGTGCCTTGATTATAGGGTGTTGAACAATCAAACAATGAATAATCGATATCCTTTCCCATTAGTTGTAGACTGTTTTGATAAGCTAGCCAAAAACAAGGTATTTTTGAAACTGGACTTGAGACACAGTTATTATTAGGTTCGGATTGCATAGGGAGATGAACCAAAGACAACGATGGTGACACGTTATGAAAGATTTGAGTTCCTAGTGATGTCGTTCGGTTTATGCAATGCTCCAACCACTTTCTGTACATTGATGAATGACGTGCTCAGGCCTTTCTTGGACAGGTTTGTGGTAGTGTATTTGGATGATATCATTGTGTTCAATGAGAGCATGGAGGATCATGATAAACACTTGGAGGAATTCTTTGAGTGTTGCGAAAGCATCATTTGTTCTTGAAGAAATCCAAGTGTGTTTTTGGGCAAACCAAAATACCATTTCTTGGCCATTGGGTGGGACAAGGAAGCATTCACATGGATCCAACGAAGATTGTTGCGATCACAGAATGGGAGGAGCCACGCACATTGCATGATGTGAGAGTCTTCTTGGGCTGGGAAACTACTACTGAAGATTTGTAGAAGGCTATTCCAAGATCGTTGCACCACTAACATATTTTCTCAAGAAGGAGAGAACTTGGAATTGGATGGAAAAGAGCAAGACCGTGTTTGCAAAATTAAAACATAGGATTGTCTTTGCCCCGACGTTGAAGTTGCCAGGCTTTGAGAAACTGTTTGAAGTGCAGACGTACGCCTCAAAATTTTCCATAGGAGGGGTTTTGATGCAACATGGGCACCCAATGTCTTTCCAGAGAAGGAAGCTACATGATCGCGAACGAAGGTATTTGGTCCATGATAAGGAAATAAACGCTATCGTGGATTGTCCAAATGTATGGTGAAACTATTTGTTGGCCAATCCCTTCATAGTCAAGACAAATAATGTGGCGACGAGCTAATTTGCGACACAACCCAAGTTGTTTTCTAGGCAGGCGCGTTGGTAGGAATTCTCGGCCGAATTTGACAGGACCATCGAGTATAGGCCCAAAAAACTCAATGTTGTTGTCGATGCCTTGAGCAAGAAGGCTCAACTAGATGCACTTGAGGAAAGAAAGTTTCTTACTACAACGGATGGGAGCCAGATTCATGTGTCGACAAAGTTGTGAAACAAGATTGAAGAAGGACTGCAGATTGATCCAGCAACGAAGAACATTATGAAGCACGTAAAGGGAGGAAAGACAAGAAGGTTTTTCTTGCGTGATGGACTCTTGTATTTTGGTGAACACCTCTACATTCCTAAGGCAAGTCATCTCCAAAAGGATCTCTTGAAGGAATGTCATGACTCCTCCTCGACCAACCACCCAGGGTAGCAGAGAACATTGGCATTGTTGGAGAGAGGGTACTTTTGGGAGTGTATGAAGTGAGACATTGAAGAATATGTCCAGACTTGTATTGTTTGTCAAAAAGACAAGACTGACACCCAGATGCAAGCAGTTATGTTACAACCTTTACTGATTCTAGACAAATCGTGGGCAAGTGTGTCGATGGAATTCATCACCCAAATTCTGATCGCACAGGAATACAACAGAATCATGGTCATGGTGGATCGTTTTTCCAAGTATGTGGCTTTTATTCCAATGAAGGAGAACTTTGGGACGGAAGAGGTGGCATAGATGTTTTTCAAGCATGTAGTGAAGTATTAGGGTCTTCCATTGAACATCATTTTAGATAGGGACATGAGGTTCACAGGAAAGTTTTGGAAAACATTGTCAAGTTTTTTTGAACAAAGTTATTGATGAGCTCCATCTTCCATCCGTAGACAAATGGACAGATAGAATGAATCAATGACCTATTGGAATATTACTTGTAGCACTATGTGAGGACGGATCAAGCGAATTGCCCAGAATTGTTGGATGCAACACAATTCAATTGTTACCTGCAGAAGAGTTCTGTAATAGGATATAGTCCATTCGAATTGATGAATGGACAACAACCCATCACCCCAAAAACGACGATGCAAGGCTATTATGGAACAAATCCATCAGCTTTGGGATTCATGATAAGTTGGGAAGATCGGTTGGAAGTAGCTCGCATGCACTTGACGAATGCAAAAGAGAGGGTGAAGCAGTGGGAAGACCAAGAGATATGTGATTTGAAACTCAACGTAGGTGATCAGGTTTTCATTAGGTTGGGCAGGAACCAATTCACGCCACCAATCGGGATGGCTACATCGTTGGTGCAGAGGTATGAATGTCCCTTCAAGATACTTGAGAATATTGGAGAAGTCAACGATAAGTTGGAGCTCCTATTTTACTTGTGATACCAACACCCTATTTTTCACATCAGTCAGCTAAAGTAATGTCGAACCGATGCGGAGGACCTAGAGAGAGCCTAGCTCATGCACGGTCCAACGATGATTGTTGATCGAACTAAGTTAGATGTTGATGAGATCTTGTCGTACAAGATTTCAGGGATTGGTAGGAATCGTTAGCATGATTACTTTGTTCGTTGGAAAGGTGGGTCCACAGAAGATGGTTGTTGGGAAAGAGAAGAGGAAATTTGGCGATGGAAGAAAAATATCTGTTAGTATCGAGTGATGCAGAAAGGAGCTCCAACACCTGGATTTCCGAGGACAACAATGGAATAGGGTCAGGGAGGGTGTAACAACTCAACAAGGAAGGTCAAGCATGCACCCAGGTCTCGTGCACTCAATCACAGTGAAGCCACCAAATAGACGAGTGAGGGGGACACATGACCCACCTTGTGAAGTAAGTAATCAGTTATGTGGACGAGCTCAGACATATTGGGTGCTTTTCGCACCAAGAGGAGCGAACCGAAGTTAATTGTGATGAACCCTGTGACGTGTGATTGGTCAGCAACGCACACAAGTCAACTTGGCACCCACAAACGAAGGAAAAACTGAAGTCGGCTTGGGTGGGTGATGCACGATTGGTGGAAGTCCATGGGGCGCGTGCCCATGGGGAAAGTTGGCCCAACGAAATTTGGATGGCGTGTTGTGGTGGAAAAGAGGACGCGCCCATTGGATGCCCTTTATAAGCCAATGAGAGGAAGTCATTTGAACACACCAAGTTTTGGCAAGAAGGTATGAGTCAAGAAAGGACGCAAGAAAGGAAGGGTGAGAATCGTAGGCACCAAGCATGAAGGGGAGCAAAACTTTTCGGTTTTTGGCTGAGGTGAGGGAGAGGGAGCGCCCAAGGCAAGTTCGATTGGTCTATTCTTAGAACTCTTTTGTTTGTGTGGCACGAGTTATCTCGACACACTATGGTTTTATCTTATATAAATCATTTCTGGGTATTAGACCGGTTTGGCCGCCCATGAACAAAGTTTTTTCTTGTGTTGTTGTATGGATTCTTTATTTTCTTATTACTGAAAATAACAAACTATAAAGAGTTGCACACACATAACTAAGGAATGAGACTAAGTACAAGCATATCTCGGGTCAAGTAGTTCGGTTAGGTCTTGTGGACGAACGAAAGGTGTAGTTGCCGCATGGTGTTGATGATGTTGGGCGTCCGCAACCCAACCGAGATACGCAACACCATAGTGACAATATGTTTATTTTCTCATGCTGTAGCAAATCTTCCTATTTCCTAGGCTTTTATCCTCGATAATAATTCTAGAAATGTGACACTACATGCTTACTTCTATGAAGAATTATTCTCTCTCAACAGCTTATGGTGGGTCAACTCTTCGACATGTGTTCCAAGGATTCGTGTCTTATGACATCAACTACGCAAGCCACCTATAGGATGTGTTAGACCTATTACTTTAGGAAACAAACAATACAACAAAGTAGTACTTCCCCATAGATAGATATTATATGTGATAAGATGATAGATTTAATGATTCTAAGAGAAGACTCGATACCATTGCTAATGATTCTTGGATTTAAATTTCACACAGATTGTCACTTTGCACTACAAAAATAACAGGTATATTAATCTCATGGATCTTGGAATGTAATTTTTCACTATTAATTATAATGCTTAGAAAATTTCTAGAAAGAACAGTTTCAAAACATCCGATGTTTTAAGTGGACACTGTAAGGTAGATAGAGAGGTAGTGGGGGGGCCCAGAGGGCCCATAGTGATAATAGTGGAGGTCATTCAATGTAAGGTGGACTAGGTCCACTATATTATTAAATAAGGCCCACTATGGTAGTTAGATATAATAAATGTAAGA
>ML785264.1:564084-579416 GCA_009831015.1 Picea engelmannii
GGATAATAATAATGTTAGGAAAATAATAATAATAATAATAGTGATGTTAGGAAAATTAGTTAAGAATAAAATAAGATCAAATAGTAAGGATAATAATAAAGGGTTGAGAAAGACATTAAGGTAGGATGATGATAGGTAGGAGACATAATAAATAATTAAAAAGAGGTTAGGGTTAGAAAAGGAAGTTATGAAAAAAAAAGTAATGAAGAGAAAAAGGTTAGAAAAAAAGGAAGAATAAAGGGTTGAAGAAGACGTTAAGGTAGGATAATGAAAGGTAGGAGAAAAATTAAGGAATTAAAAAGAGGTTAGGGTTAGAAAAGGAAGATGTTGAAAAAAAAATAGTTAAAGGAAAATGGGTTAAAAATAGGAAGAGTTGAGAAATTAATTATGAGATGAAAAGAATAGATATAGTATTGTTATTTAAACTAGAAGAAGTGAAATGAAGTGCAAATCCCTGAAATTCAAAAACGAAAAATAATAATGTAATCAACTAATTTGAAATATTGTGAAATGATTTAGAGGGAGGAAGAAGAATGGTCGAGGTGGTTAATGGTAGGTTTCAAATAATGACTCAACTTATAGTCGCCTTCACAATTGAATTTGTTAGGGTGTTTTTTGATTTCCAGGGCTTCACAAATGAGTAAGGAGGAATAAGGTAGGGTAGAGGCTAAAATTTTGGTTTGGTCAAAGAAAATGAGGTGTTTGGAGTTAAAAGACCATTCCTCAATAGTTGATTTGGAAACCCAATTGTAGGTGGTATTAGATATAAGTTCTTCTATTCGGGCTTTGAAGGTTCTACGAGTTTGTCCTATGTAATATTTCCCGCAAGAGAAAGGAATTTGGTAAACACCTAGGCCAAGCATGGGGTTGATTTTATCTTTAGTAGACCTGAAAAGTTGTTTAATGGTTTTGAAGGGTTTGATTACAGTTTAAATATTCCATTTAATGAAAAGTTTCGAGATCCGATCGGTGTTACCTTGGATATAGGGAAGACAAATGAAAGGTGAGGCGGGGATGAGGAGGTGATTTTGGGTTTAGGGTTAGGGTTGATGGCATAGTAGAAAGCTTGATTAATTTGAGTGAGAGAGTAGCCATTGGATTAAAGGGTGTTGGTTAGGTGGGCCTTCTCTTTAGCAGGAAATTGAGGGGAAAAAATATGGAGGGAACAAGTGGCGAAGGTTTTTAGGACAATGTATTTTTGAGTTGGATGATGGTAGGAATTGGCATTGAGGTACCTATCAGTGGGAGTTTTATTCCTATACACTTGGTGGGAAAGGGAACCATCTAGAAGGCGATAAATGAGAACATATAATAAGGGGATGAAGTTTTCTTTTTGGGTCTCCATGGTGAATTGGATGTGAGGGGATACGATATTGAGATGGTTGAGAAATGAGATCAGGTTTTTCTCCCCATGAGGGGGAACATGACATCTACAAATCTAAACCAACATTTCAGTTTGAGATGAAAGGTACTCAGGGCTAAGGATTTGAAAATTTCCATGAAGATATTGACAACCACCGGGGATAAGGATGACTCCATGGTTGTGCCTTCGATTTTTTCATAGAAAACCCTCTTAAAGGTGAAGAAGGTGGGAGAGAGACAAATTTTGATGAGGTCTAGGGTTTCTTGGTCGACTATTTTAGAGAACAGGGTTAGGGCTTCAAAGATAGGTATTTTGGTCAAACGAGAAACAACATTGAAACTGACCATAAGGTCTTGGTCATCAAGGTAGGAATTATGGGTTTTGATGATGAAGTCAACATAGTATTTGATAAAAAAAGAATTTTTTCCGACAAAAACTTGAAGTTTATCGGCTAGAAATTGAGCAATGGCGTGAGTTGGAGCTCTTATGGAATTTACTATAGGACGAAGTGGAATATCATTCTTTTGGATTTTAGGTTGCCCATAGATCCTAGGGGTTTGGTGGTTGTGAGGGATAAGACACTTTTGGGTGGTGGGATCTAGGGGAGAATATTTGATATCTTTTGTGACTAAGGTAGTGATGGTGTTAATAGGGTTTTTATGAAGATTTTTGTAGGTGGTAGAGGAGAGGAGGTCTAAATTTTTTGAATCATAGTCTATGGTATTCATAATGACCATGGCATTACCTTTGTTGGCTTTGAGGAGAAGGACGGTGGGGTTATTATTGAGGCTACGAATGGAAGAAAATTGTTCCTTAGTAATGTTCTTCTTAAGGGGTTTAGAGCAGTAAAGGATTCTACCACAATCCTGTTTGAGTTCTTCCGCTTCATGGAGTGGAAGGATGTGGGTTATGAATTTGATGGAACAAATGATGTCTTTTATAGGAAGGCGTCTAGGGGTGATCTAGGGGATCAAAATATGATCAAAGCTAAAAGTTCTTGGAATTTATTCAAAACAGACATGTGTGTAAGCCTTGTCCTCATGATCCCAACACAACTTGAACGGGTTCAAGAGGACATCGTATGAGTGAGATATCATGTTCTGTCCACTTTGCCAAACAAGGAAATTTTTGTTGACTTACAATCCATACAGTGCTACCATGGCAGCTGATCGTACCAACACGTGACAGAGGTGACATGACAGACGTTAACGTCGCAGATGATTTGAAATTATCATATGGTTACATGTGTTAGTTGTTGAGCTGACAGTTGATTATTTGGTATATTTGTGGACTAATAGAATGGTGCCACGTGGCCGAGACATGGGCTGCCATGTGGCACCCCCTCCAAGACATAAAAGGATTGGTTTTTTCTCGTGGGGGTGGGAAACCGCGACCTTCAGGGACGTGGACGAATTGGCAAGGTCAAGCTACTAGCCTACCCACAAGGTGTTTCTTACACCTATATGTTTTTCTAACTATTAAAGTTTGATTTATGGATTGGTTTGGCAGGGTCCGAGCCGGGGCTTATCCCTAGCCCTCGGTTTCATTACTTCCTCCATATGACTACACTCAAACGTGTGCGGGGTTTTAAAGCTCACCTCCAAATTGTCAACCGCCACGCGCCAGGACACTTGTCAATCCCTCACCCAACTATGCAATGGGTGTCAGATTTAGTGCCTAGGCCCTAGACACATAGGATGCATGCAACCAACACCTCTTACCTTGGGGGCGCTAATCGCGCTAACGATATGATAGAATGTATGATTTTGTGTGAAGGTATGTGTGCTAGGTTTTTGTCATGAAAAATTCCCAAGATTAAGGTGCAGTCAGTCTGAGTGTGTTTTGGCGAGCAGAGACAACAAAGAATTTGGAGAAACTTCCAGGGAGTGATTCCAACTCAATTTTTGGCCAAACCAGGTGCAAGAAGAACCCAAATAGGGTTTTTTGGACGTTCTGGATCCATTGAAGCCATCCATTTCTCATTATGAGCATTGTAAAGCATTGATTTTGACACTTTGAGCATTAATGAAAAATATCCATTGGAAGTTGGACCATGAGATGTAGCCCAAGAGAGGGGTGAACTCCTCTGTCATTTTGTTGTGTTAATGTGTGTATTATGATGGTTTATGACTGTTTATGCTTCTCATGATTAAGTAAAAAACTCATTAATATTTATGTTTTTGTAACTTGATCCTATTACCCAATCACATATCATTTCACTTGCAATTTTAAAAATATTAAAGCCTTTAAATTTTCAGATCAAGTTGGTATCAGAGCACAGGTTTTTTAAGGTTTGATTGTTTGCAAGTTCTTGTTTACTGATGCTTACATGGTTGAATCTCAGAAGAGGAGAAGGTCAACTTGTAGATCCAAGTTCTCAACTGTCAAGAAGGAGAACTACACAATTACCTCAAGGTTCAAGGAGATATTCACCAAGTATGGCTCATGGGGAGAGTCATGAAACTCTTCCTTCAGAGGATGAAACTTTCAGAAAATATTTCTATGATATGACATATATGGTGAAAGTTTTATTTGAAGAAAGAAATGCAAGATTTCAAGGTGAAATCGCAAACCCTCCAAAAGGTCATGGAGATAGTGGTGATAAAAATCCAAAGGGAAATGGGGGGAATGGTGATTCTCCACCTCCTTCACCTCCATCTTCCAACTCTTCTACAATTTCACAACCACTTCCAAATTCTCGAAAATAACATGGTAAAACTCCTCTACAAACTCCTTTTCTTAAGCTTAATATTAAGTTTGAATTTCCTATGTACAATGGAGAGGTAAATGCTGAGAAATTGGATAAATGGATTTGTCAGATTGAAGTGTATTGTAGGATACAAAGGATCAAAGATGATAAAACTAAGATTTATCTTTCTTCTTTAAGATTGGATAGTGCAACACTCATTTGGCGGGAATCCAAAACTCAAGAGGACGTAAAGAAAAATGCTAAAGTTTTATCCTCTTGGAATGATTTTATTGTTGCACTTAAAAGACAATTTTATCAATTAGCATACATGCAGAAAGCTATTATGGATTGGAAAAACTTTATATAAGCTAAAGGTAAAAGTGTTCAAAGGTACACTCAAGAATTTAGAATAAGGGATTTTTTTTGGGTATAAATTTGTCTTCTCAAGAAAATTTACTCAAATATATTGGAGGATTGCATAGCTACTTGAGGCACACAATACTTATGTTTAACCCTACAAGTCTAGATGAAGTTTTTGTACATGCAACTTGTTTGGAAGCAAGAGGGAGGAATGAACCTCAAGAGGGAAGCAATAAACCTTTTGTTCATGGAGACAAAGGAAAGAAGAAGTTTAAGGGAATTGGAAGAAAGAATGCTTCAGTCAAGAGAGAGGGAGAGAAACTCACATGTAAACATTGTTCAAAAGATGACCATGATCAAGACCATTGTTGGAAACTTCATTCTGAAAAGAGACCCAAAAAGTTCAGCCATAAGGGGAAACCAAAGACTACTGCAACCATACAATATGATTTAGGTTCTGATTCGGGTGATGAAACAAAGAATACAACCATGGGTTTTCAACGTAAGGATTCTATTTCAAGTACTAGTTCTTCAAGTAGTAATAGCCTTAATGAAAATCAACATGAAAAAGAAAGAACAAAGCTTTTCCACATAAGGGTGATTTCAAAGCATACGAAGATAGATACTCTTTTTGATACTAGATCTCAAGCAAACCTCATATTTGAAGACACCGTCAAGAAACTAAAATTGGAAACTACTCCACATCCTAAACCATACCCTCTAGGATGGATATGTGACAATGCCAAAGTGCATGTGACAAGAAGGTGTAAACTTAGATTTTCCATCACTGCAAATTTTATAGATGAGGTAGAGCTTGATGTTATTCCTTTGGATATATGTGGTATTGTGTTGGGAAGCCCATACTTAATGTAGGAGAGCCATCTTTCATTTTCATGAGAACAAGTATCATTTGTTTAAAATGGAGTTGAGTACATACAAAGGAGTTGAATTTGTCACTTGTAAATGTTGGACAAATGAAGAGATTAGTCAATGCTAGTAATATTTTTGTCCTCTTGATGATGAAACCCAAAGACAATGTTGAAAAATAAGCTTTCCAAGGTTATGATTGAAAGTTGAAATCTGATTTATATGAGGTTGTTAACCAATATGATGAGATGTTTCAGGAACCAAAGGGATTTCCTCCAAAAAGGGCTATCCAACATGAGATACAATTGCAGAAATATTTTCCTCTTCCAAACATTGGTATGTACAGGATGTCAATCATGAAGAATGCTGAAATTAAAAAACAAATCCAAGAGTTTCTTTACAAAGGGGTCATCATGCCAAGCACATCTCCATGTGGATCACCAATTGTTTTAGTGACAAAGAAAGATGGTACATGGCACATGTGTGTAGATTTCAGGGCCTTGAACAAGATTATGGTAAAGAATCATTATTCTCTTCCTATAATTGACCAAAACTTTGAAGGATCTGACATCTGAAATAGCTAAGCTGAAATGGGAATCTAAACAACCAAATAGGGCCTTTCAAGGGGTTGGAAATAGAAATCCAAATCAGCTCAGAAGGCCCAATGATGCACCTCAGATAATGCAGAGAGAAAGGAGGAATGTTGATGATCAAAGGGTATCTCCTCCTTCCCAAGACAATCAAATTGAGGAGATATATGTAGACAACGACGTTGTAGATGATATTGTTGTACTTTTCAATGAAACAAATTATTATACCATCCACTTAATGCAATAAGAATATGAGGTAGCACAACTGTCAAATCAGTTTCATAATAAGATAGAGGAAGAGGGAGTTACTCAAGGCCAACCCCATAAAAAATATGATTTGAGAACAAGAGTGGGGGATTCCAAAGCCACTACCTCTGATCAAAACAAAAACACTGAAGTCCTTCCCAAGACAAATCCAAGAAAATATATGTCATCCAAAGATCAACAACTTCCCCCACCTAAACTTGCAGTCCCTGAGATAAAGGAAGCTGATAGGCCACCAACCTCTTTCATCCTAGAACATGAGTTGAGAAAGATCAAGATCCATGTTCCTTTGACATAATTGATGTAGAATGAACCTTTCAAAAAATCTATCATCAAAGTTTTGCAGCCAACTACTTCTATTGTATATTGTGACGTAATTAGTCTACAGGATGAGAACCCAGCTATTACTGTGGGTCCACACATTGAGGATGGCTCTGATGCTTCTCCACCATTCTATATATCTTTAAATGTCCATGATAAGATCCTGCATAACTATCTTATGGACTTAGGAGCCTCAAAAATTTGTTATGGAAGAACTAGGTCTGGAGATCACCAAACCCTATCAGGACCTGTACTCGTTTGATTCTAAGAAAGTAAAATGTCTGGGATTGATAAAGGATATGGTGGTTTCTCTGGCACAATTACCAATGAAGTGTGTAGTGATGGACATTGTTGTGGCTGAAATTCCCTCGAAGTTTGGTATTCTCTTATCCATAACTTGGGCCAAGAAGGTTGGAGTATAATTACAAATGGACCTCACTTACGCCACCATCCCTGTGTTTGGAGGGGAACATAAGAGGCTATACAAAGAGGTAAGATTAGCCTACATCGTCAGTGACCATCATAACCCAAACAATCACCCAATTTATGTTGTTGAGGGTGATATCGGTTCATCTATTTTTCATTTAAATGATGATGAACCCGAAATATTAGTTAGTCAACGCAAATATCAACCACTGAAAAATCAACAAAACAAAGTATGGAATATGTATTTCGATGGATCTTCATCAAAGGAAGGATTCGGGGTAGGTATACTCCTCATTTTCCCTTAATAAGAGGTAATAACACTCTCCTATAAGCTGGAGCTTGAAACTACTAACAATATAGCTGAATATGAAGCTTTGGTACTGGAATTGAGGGCTGCCAAAGACATGGACATCGATTGTTTAACAGTTTTTGGTGATTCTGAGTCAATCATCAATCAAGTTAAGAACATCTATCAAGCTAAACAACAATGGCTCAAGAAATGCATAAATGAGGTATGGGACCTGATTGACAATTGCTTTCTAGCATTTAATATATCCTTCATCCCCAGAGAGGAGAATAATAAGGGGGATTCTTTGGCATTGGCTTCCAGCACTTTTAGACCTTCCATTGGTTCAAATATTAAATATAAGGGGGGGATAAGACATAGGACATACATACCAGACAACATAAAGCACTGACAAGTCTTTAGTGATGATCTAGAGCTGCATAGGTTTCTATAGACCATTGATGAATTCTCCAATATCTCAATCGACCAAGAAAGCCAAGAAGGTGAAAATAATGAATCAAAAAATCAACAAACATCTCATCTTCTACAGACAATAGTTGGCCATGATATTTTGGAGCTGAAATCTAATCACATTCCAAGAGGAATAGTGCCACTGGAGAGGTTGTTTGATAGTAATGACGTTTCCAGAGAAGCCGCCATGAAGAATCAAGAAGAAGAGATAACAAATTGCAATATTGGGACCACTGAGAATCCAAAGATCATCAAGTTGTCCAAAGCATTAGCTGCAGAACAAAGGGACAGGTATGTCATTCTCATAAAAAAGTTTGTTGATACTTTTTCTTGGTTGTATGAGGATTTAAAGACATTTGACACTAACATCATCCATCACAAGATACCTATGAAGGCTGTATCCAAGCCATTCAGATAGAAGATTCGATAATTTAATCCCATGCTGATGCCCATAATCGAGAAAGATCTTAAACAAATGTTAGATGCAAAGATTATTGTACCATGCAGGTACTCAAATTGGGTGGCCAACTTAGTACCTATGAGAAATAAAAACGAGGAGATACGCTTGTGTGTTGATTTTTGAAATCTCAACAAGTGTTCTCTAAAGGACAATTACCCCCTCCCCAAGGTGGATCATATTTTACAGAGGGTGGTAGGTGCCCACAGGATTTCCTCGTTAGATGTATACTCTGGTTATAACCATATAGCGGTGTGTGAAGAGGACAAAGAAAAAACAACATTCACCACCCCATGGGGAACATTCTTGTACGACAAGATGCCTTTTGGGAAGATGAACACATGGGCCACATTTTAGAGGGCCATGGACATAGCTTTCATGGAGGAAAAGGAAAAATTTATGGTTATATATTTGGATGACATCACTATTTTCTCCAAATCTAACAATGAACATTTGCGGCATATGGAGCAGGTTTTTCGTAAATGCAGGAGATACAAAATATCTTTGAACCCTAGGAAGCCTCACTTTTCCATGCCATAAGGGAAGCTCCTCGGCCACATCATATTAGGGGGAGATATACAAATTGATCTGAATAAATTCGATTCCATTAAAGAGATCAAAATCCCCATAAATAAAAAGGCTATCCAGTCTTTCATTGGAAAGATAAACTTCCTAAGGCGCTTTGTGCCAAATTTCACCGGAATCTTGAAGCCTATCACCAACATGTTGAAGAAGGATGCTGTGATAAAATGGTCACCAGAGGAAAAATCATCATTTCAAATGATCAAGAAGGATTTATTTGAATCCCCTGTATTAGCCATCCCTGACTATGCCAAACATTTTTTCATCTTCTCCTTCTTTTCAGAGGAAACCATTGTTGTTGTACTACTACAGAAAAATGGAGAAGCGAATGAACAACCCATAATTTTTTTTAGAAAATCCCTCCGAGATGTTGAGCTGAAGTATGATATATTATAAAATTAGTCTTATGCGTTGGTTAAAGCACTCAAGGCCTTCAGGGTATATGTGTTACAGTCTAGCATAACAACCTTTTTTCCTAGCAGCAGTGTCAAAGAGATCCTGGTCTAGCCAGATAATGAGGGGAAAAGAGGGAAGTGGATTGTCAAACTATTGGAGTATGACCTACACATAAAACCCACCAAGTTGATCAAGGGACAAGGACTTACCAATTTTTTATCAGAATCAAACTGTAAAGTGCTATAATTACATAAAATCTTCACCCAATTAGATGCACTCATCATACGACCTAGATCACACAACATGCAGGTATTTGAAAATTACTCCTCTTCACCTTGGTATAGAAACATCATTTTATTTTTTGTAGAATCTTGAATGTACACTAGATCTGAAGAAGAAAAAGGTGAGGTCCCTCAAATTGAAGGCTATCAAATTCTGCATCTCAATCCAGAACTTGTATTGGAGGGATCTTGCTGGCATCCTGTTAAAATGCCTTGATGAAAATGAAGCCAAACAAGTCATAATAGAAATGCATAGGGGAGTATGTGTAAGACACCAACATTGGAAGGACAAAACTCTGAAGATCCTAAGGGAAGGGTACTAATGGCCCACCCTTTTATCTGATATATTTACTACTATTAGGGTCTACAATGAATGTCAGAAATTTGCAAGAAAACAAAATTTACTATCACTACCCCTAAAACCTATCACTGCCAGTGGTCCATTTAAGCAATGGGGGTTAGAATTCACAGGTGAGATAAATCCACCCTCTAGTGGGCAACACAAGTGGATTCTCACTGCCACTGACTATTTCACCAAGTGGATCGAGGTTGTGCCCACCAGGAATGCCACTGACAAGGTGATCATGAATTTGCTCGAAACCAATATTTTTTCCAAATTCGGCTGCCCCAACAAGCTTATAACATACAATCCCCAAGAATTCAAGTCCAAATCCATGATCAACATCTGTGGCAGTCATAACATTTCCTTGGCACATTTCACATCCTAGTACCCTCAAAGGAATGGTCTAGCAGAGTCATCAAACAAAAATCTCATCAGGATTATCAAGAAGTTGTTGACCGAAAACAAGAAATCCCGGGACTCTAAGCTCAAGTATGCTTTGTGGGATGACATAATCAACACCAAGAAGTCTTTGGGACCTCACCGTTTCATCTTGTCTATGGTATAGATGTTGTTTTTCCTACCCAACTTGGTATACCATTCCTAAATTTCTTACAAGAAGAGATTGAAGAGAAAAATGACATCCAAAGGAGAATCTTCCAGATTATAGAGGTTCAACAAAAGAGAGAAGCATTGGATCAAAGGATCGAAGCATACTGGAACAAGATCAAATCCGCCTTTGACAAGAAAACCAACAAGGACATCTTTCAAGAAGGTGACCTGGTATTAAGGTGGGATGCCAGAAGGGATGACAAGTCCAAGCACAGTAAGTTCGATAACCTCTGGTTTGGAACTTTTAAGGTGGTTGAGTTTCTAGACAATAACACATTTATCTTGCACAATCTAGACGATACATAGATCTTCAGAGGCCCAATAAATGGGTGCTTCCTGAAACACTATTTTGTTTAAGGATAAGGGAAGGTCCCTCTTGTCCCATAAATGATTTCCTTTTGTTTTTTCATTTGATTAGTTAGTTGTGTGCGAATAAAGAATCGATATCCCAACAATGGCACTGGGGTTTAGCTGCAGTTTCAAGTTTTAATAAAGACTCGATATCCCAACAAAGGCATTGGGGTTAGCTTCAACGTTAATTTTCATAGATGCATGGCTGGCAGACAGAAGAGAGGTAAGAAAAGGGAGGTGGGAGAAAGTTATTAAATTCAAAGGTATTGATCTATTGTTCTTAGAACCTCACAGGGAAGTGCTATCCTCGGTTGGATAAAATGTTGTAACCTAGGTCTGCACCCATGTCCCTCCTCTCTCATTTTGCTATGCCTTCATCAATCTTTCCTCTTCTAGTTGGTTAAGTCAGTTTCCCATTACTAAGTGACTTGGTTCTTATTCGTTTCTTTCTTGATTGAGTCTTCACACATTTTTGTTTCTATTATTTCTTGAAGGATAATTACATGTCATGATTGGTTCATAATGCTTGTCATCATGTTTTCCATTGATTGAGCTCATAGCAGGTCGATCGAGCCTTTTTGTATGCACAGGAAATGGCCAAGGACGAAACATAGCAAATCAAAGAATTCCATTTTGGGCTTAGAATTTAAGCCAAACAGTCAGGTCAAATATGCAACGATGGAGATCCAACAGGCCACTCAGATCGACGATTTTCGTGTATTTGGGGTTTTCAGCATCACGCGAGGTTTAATGATAAGCACAGATCCACGAAGTCCCAAATATTTAGCGATAAGCACATGCTAATCACTTCGCAAGTTAGACACTCTAGGATTTATATACACTTTTCATTCAAAAACTCCTGAAATCCGAAGTGTCGAAGTGACTAGAGACTGCCACGTCACTCCGGGAGAAATTCACTTAAGGATATATTCATGCTCCGCATTCAGAATCTCCCAAGCTCTAAGAAATTTTTGCCATCGATAAATATGGATAAGGGAGTTCTAATAGGGCAGATAGATAGAAATTTAGCAAGGGTGCTGAAGTAGCAGGGTCACCCAGATTGCAGATCGCAAACTAATCGACAACTCACATTCATTACAGGGACAAAAAATGCTTGAACGGTAACATCCTAGAGCGGTCCCGCAATTGAAACCATGCTATAGCTTGAAGAGTATGTGGCAGTTGGTGGTGTATTGCGGTAGTCGAAGTGGTGTGGATCCAAATCACCCTTGATAATTTCTTCAATCATGTGCTTATATCACGTCTAAGGTCCAATCTAAGAGAAACGCGTGGTAACAAAATTGGGTGTTCCTAGATCGCAGATCGCAAACAAGATCGAAAGATCACATTCATGGTGAGAACAAAAAACGCTCAAATGGTAGCATCCTAGAGTGGTATCGCAATTGAAACCATGGTATATATTGAGAGGTACGAGGCAGTTGGTGGTCGATTGTGGGAGTCTGAGCGGTGTGGATCCAAACCACCCTCGACTACTTCTGCAATCACATGCTTAGATGACATCAGGTCACCACGTCACTCTAGAATATTTTCACATTGCACATCTAGTCATCTCCAGTGGCCTCCAACAATGCACGTGCATGCCATGATCAATGCAGAACTCGACTGTGTCACTCTGAATCAGTTTCTTCCAAAGTCTCAGTTCATTCCAATGCATGCATCAATCGAGTTTCATCACTAATGACATTTTTTAATTATTTAGTTCAAGAATCTTTTTAGTTTAAAGCACAATAAGTGGTCTTTTGTGTGCGATAAGAACCACTCTTTTGATTAATTCAAGTGTGAAGTATACATTGTTGTACTCCAACAATGTTTTAGTTAATTTAATAAGTTATTCTACAATTGTTAATGTAGAGCTAAGTCTTAGTCCCAGATGGACGAGAGCCTCTACAATGCTGATAAATATGTAGTTTTTGTATGTAAGAGAGGTTCATTTTTTGGGGAATGGATAGCAATACAACCACTATTTGGACCCGTTCGATGCATGGATTAAATATCTCTACCTCATGAATATACTCTTAATGACAATGTTTCGTTCAAATCTTCATGTGTTTTTATCTTATCTTGAATATAGTTTTTGATTTGTGCAAAGTACATTTCATTTCTTTTAGCTATTGTATAACTTGTCTTTATCAATATGCAACTTGTGAAAACAACTAATGTTTGGTGAAGACTTGTTCTTATCGCAACCTGAGGGAGTAATTGTGTTTTTGATACATGTTTAATGTCTTGAAATGATATTTTAAGTATTAAAATTCTTGCAACAAATTATTCATTGAGTGGTTTGGTGCTTCCCTTCGTTTTTATTATTTCACTTGTCTGTCATTTGTGTGACACTATCCAAGGAGGACCCTCATCCATATCATTTTTCCAACCCCAACCATGCTCTTGTATTGGTAGAACGAACCCTCTAACTAACCAACAAAATTTAAAAAAGAAACCAACCATTCCAAACTTGAGGTGGCCTAGCTTTTCGCTTTAGCAGTCAGGTGCAGACTTTAGGACCAACACCATCAACCATTCCCTACTTGATAAGATGTTTCATATATATGAAATTCAAATGATCGAACCTTTCATGCCATATCCTACTGCTTTCATTAACATGGGTAAGCAACAATGCAAAATCTGGTTCAATAAATTCAGAAAATGTGTAGAGTCTAGATTGATGATTTACCTCACTGGTAGCAACCATGGAATTGGTTTTCATGTCATAGAATTACTGTATCAAGTGTGAATATGACTCTCTTTCTGGTGATATATTTTCTCATCTGATACACATAGATAATATTGACGGAAAGTTTGGGAACGTGTAGCACATTCTCGAAGCTTCCATTTGTGAGTTCAATCCTTCTTTCGCCAGTGACCTTGACTCAAGAGTTGTCCCCCATCGGAATATGAGGAGATTTGCATGTATCCAATGAATAATATACTTCTTTTGTAGTAGCCATGTGGTGTGATGCTTCTGAATCTACGATCCAAGCATCGAGAGAGGAGTTGATGGAAATCAAAGCATGGCTAGAATTGTCTTTATTGGGATTATGATCTTCTGTCTTCTTCTTCTTGGACCCCTCGGGGATGTGATCTCCAAGGCTGTTTTGCTTAAGTATTTGGGTCAATAGATCTATCTTATTCTGCATATATGTTGATTTTGGATGGAATCCTTTATGGAAGTAAGTGCATTTCTCCCATTTTCTTCCCTTTCCGCATTTAGATTTGAAGGCATTATGGAAGGGTTTTGAGTACCCTTCCTTATTTAGATTTGCATGTGCTTTCCTTTTGTCTTTGTATTTAGATTTATGATATTGATTACCACTACCATCTTGCACAACAAGTGCATGTGCCTTTGGGCCTTTGATTTTTCCCATATTGATGAGCTTTTTCTGGTCTTGTGTCAGAGACTCGATAAATGCCTCAAGAGAGGGCATCGTCTAGGCGGATCCAGAGGCGAACCTAACTAAATGAAATGTGGATACAAACATTGAGTATTATGGACCAAGTTTGGAGAGAATGGTGAGAACCACTTGTTTTTACTCCTTATATTTATCAACCCTGCAACCCTTGAGTTGCGAAAACAAATCCTTATATTTGGTAAAGAAATCTTGGATATTGTCAAAGGTTTTTGGATCCAATGTGAGCAAATCCACCTCGAGCATGTGTCCCCTCATATTGTCCTATTTTCTGAAAATCCCTTCCATGGTGGTCTAGGTTTCATTGAGATTTTTATAGGAGGATATGTGAAAGAGGAGGTCGGGAGAAATGAGACTGCAAATTGTTCCAAACGCTTCATCCATTCGATTTAGATACTTGTATTTATCTATGGCTAATGTTGGTTCTGTATATGTGTTCATGATTAACCTGTACAATCCTCTGCCTCAATGATGCATTATCATATTATCCTTCCATGCAAAGAAATTGTATGGTATAAGAACAAATTCTTTTGGAATTTTCATTTTTCCGTTGTCTTCAATCTTCGGTACCTGGAAAAATAATTTGGTGTTTTTTTTCCCTAGCAGTATTCCAGATCTGATACCATGCAAATGTTTTGAACCTGCATAGAATATATCTAGCTAGGAATTGACATATAGAGTTGCAAAGAAAATATGAGAAAAGAGAAGAAGGAGAGAAAGAATGGAATAATTCTCATTAACCAAATAAATGAATGATAATTTAAACATGATATACTTTGTATAACTCAACTAATGTGCACTGGAGGAGAAGCCAATGCACCATAGTCGTGGTATAGAGTGATCTAGACACACACCAGCAATTACGGGAGTAAACTTCCACCTAGTCTAGTCTCTCAGGAGGTTACGAGAGTGAACTGCCACCTAGTCTGAGTTAACTTGTCTCTTAGTCTTCAATTAATTAACTGAAACATAGTGAAGTGATGAGGAGATTAAGGAATCATGAGTAATGCGCTATTCTGGTGATAATCCCAAGGACAATCCGCATTAGTTGGTGATGATCCCAATGCTGCATGGTGATAATCTCCATGTGGCATCTAGACTCCACTCAACTGATCAAACTGAAGTGTCAACTAAAGAAAATATTCGCCTAGAGGAATATTCTCCCAAAACTATAAGAGAATGCATAATGACTAATAAACATAGGGAAAACCTTAAGAAAAATAAATCCTAGGTGTGTGTGAAGTACTCCAA
>ML785264.1:579466-591282 GCA_009831015.1 Picea engelmannii
GAGAGAGAGAGAGAGAGAGAGAGAGAGAGGAACAATGGGGGAGAAAGAGAGAGAGGGTAGAGGGAGACAAGGAAAGAGGGGGAAGAGAGAGAGGGAGATAGAGAGGGGGGGAGAGACTGAACGAGAGATAGGGAGAGAGAGTTTGGAGAGAGAAATGAAGACAGAGGGAGGGAGGGAGAGAGTGGGCATAGAGCGAGAGAGAGAGTCATCTGGTGTTAACATGAATGCATGTGAATTCATGTTCCTAATAACTCACGCACACTTTAGGAACACCCACACACTTTAGTTACATGTGCATGTTCCTAAAGAGAGCAAAGTATTTTCGTTTCTTTTTTTTTTTGAGTGGGAGTGACAAGTCTAGCGTATGTGTTTTCTAAGTGGGTTGCTTCAAATTTATGTTAAGGATGACAAACCTAGTGGTTTGGTTTCCAAATACATAAAAAACTCCATTTTTATGAATACCTCTCGATATCTCTGTTTTTGGCATTATTTTTCTATAGGCTACACAAATCCATTATCGATAAAACAACAAAGATTCCAAATATATAGTTTTTTTTTTTTTAAATCAATATTTTTTACTATTATCTAATCTATTTTTTTCTTGACATATATCAAAATCCTAAAATACATACCTCTTTTATTTCTACTTAACCATTATTAAAATGAGTTATACGTGGCACTATAAGAGACCAATGTCTACAATCTATGTTTTTTTTTCTTGATAATGTTAAGACCCAAGGGCTTGTAATTTCAAGGATATATTGACTTTCATAATTTTAAAAACTTCTCCATTAACTTTATAATGAAAAATTTATATTATGACATGTGCATCATAATCAACTCAATTGATAATACCTTTAACGATGAATGATTTGAAGATTAATGTGATTACTATGATTGTTGGGCACCTTGACCATCGATCAGTTCCTTGGTTTTTGTAATTCAGAACCTACCATTTCAACTCAAGCCTACCATGCCACAATCTAGAGCCCACAATAAATCTGGGCTTTACTTATCTATTTTGCAACAACGAAGACAGGTAATGCTGCTATGCAACCTTGTTTATGAAAATATCCCTCATGTACATAATAACTCAAATTCTCTCCTTATTGCAACAATTTATCCAATACCATTTTCAAATCAAAATATTTACATAAAACTAATGCCTTTATATTTTT
Source organism: Picea engelmannii (assembly GCA_009831015.1). NCBI lineage: Eukaryota > Viridiplantae > Streptophyta > Pinopsida > Pinales > Pinaceae > Picea > Picea engelmannii. The sequence goes on from ML785264.1 coordinate 580,645, forward strand.
ATGCCATAATTTTCCATGATTAAACACTCCTTTTATTTATCATATTAAAAAATTGGTTTGTCACCCAGACATATCCTAATTTACATCTATTTAAAAAAATTGTCTATGGAGGGTGTCAAAAAATTGTCTATGTAGGGAGTCAGTCAAAATTTCATTTGAACTCCCTCGGATGGGGTGTTAGTTGGATACAAGTGTCCAAGTGGAGGGGACAATGCTTGCCAGTGCAATACCATCCACGTGACTCACACATGCACCTCCCCTCCTCCCACACTATGAATATGTGCAACCCTCACTCCAACCAGAGTGCCATTAACTGTTCGAGCGCATTCCCCCCTGCCTCCTCGTCCGATCAATGGAGCAGTCATTATGGTGGTCACCTTTGCATGTGTGTGTGTCTTCCCTCTCTAGCTCTATTCATATCATGGTGCTCATCGATTGATCCATTGGTTCCACCTCTTCCCAGGAGAGACACCACTCGATCTACATTCCTCCCTGGTTTTCACCTATTTTGTTAGCCAACTTTCCGTGCCTTCATTAATTCTCTTCTCTTATTTCATGCCTCGACTTTGGGGGAAATCCAAGAGGGGCTCTACATGGTATCAAAATAGGCCTCGCATGGCCATTCAGCCTCAACCCACCCCAACACCATCGCACAACTCTTCTCCTTCTTCGCATTCCTCCTTTGGCCAGTCCTCTCAGAGCCAAAGTGACCTCTCGCCTTTTTCCTCACCATGGGCCTGTCGAGTCGAGTGGTTCGACCTTATGGGGTATTCACTAGTTTTCACTTCCGACCCATCACCGAACCTAGCCTCTTCCTCGCAACAAGCCTTGGTCGTCCCACCAAATTCACCAGAGAATTATTCTCTGGAGCCACCACCTGTGCATCCACCCCCGACCCTGTCTCCTCTGAAAGACACCTCTTTCCACCGAGAGAAACCACGAGACCAACCACACTCCTGCTCGGAATGTGCCTCCTGCGCAAAGTTTCAAGAAGGCCTAGAAATTATGCAAGAACTCGTGTTCGCGGTCTGCAAGGATGCCGATGACTTACGGTTCCATTTGAAAATTCTGGAAAAGAAAGGGACTCAAATTATTCAAATTATATCCACTCTATAAGGCCCTCAACACTCCCCAGACCAACCATCCAATGCACCAACAAGCTCAGCGATGGTCTTGGCTCCGGTTCTCCAAACGCCAACAACAGACAACTCAGTGGATGATCTAGATTTTATGAGCATAACAAAATGAATACAAATTATTAAAGTATTCTCGACATAGAATAACAAAGATATAGTAAAACTAGTTTTCTATTCAATAAGGAAATAAGTTGAAACTGTAAAATGCAGCAAAAAACAAGATTGTTGGAATGATGACGACTTATCTCTAAGAAGAGATGTGACAGTTGCGCTCATTCACAAGAAGATGATTACAATTAGGCTCTTAAGGCCTTTTTACAAAAAAAAAGAATGTTAAAAACCCTAGACATCCAAAAAACTAACCCTAGGAGATGAAGCACCAAAAGTCATGTGGGCCCCGTTTGGGTAAGTTAGTACATCAACTTCCCGGGGTTGTAACTTTTAAATACGATATCCGTTTTAGGCACATGATAGCCCATTGGAAAATTATCATCAAGGAGATTCATTTTGGGGGTTCAATCAGAGCCTTTTTCTATGATTGAGAATCTTGATCATGAAAAACCTTCATTTAGGCCCTGGAAGTTAAAAACTGTTAAAAATAGTAAATTGTCAAATTTTCCATAAAACTATTTTGAGCGAGTTGGAAAAGGTGGGTGGCCACCAATATCCACCTGGATCAATCCTCCCTCCTTAGGAATCTATGGTCTCCATTGCGTTGATTTCCCCCATCAGATGAGGAAATTTCTGCTAAATTTGGCCCCGGGTGAGCCACTTGCCTTAGTGCAGGAGCTGTCCTGCTTTGACGACTCGATAAAGATGGATCCTTTGTTGTTGAGTTCCCTTGATCTGTGTGTCCACAATATTATCACTAGATTCATGTTGCATGCAGTCAGGGTTGATCTTTTTTTTTTGGACAACTGAGAGGGGGGGGGGGTGAATCAGTTGTCCCTGTGAGTAAACAATTATGCTTGTTTTAAAATCTTTACAAGACACTCAATGAAAATCAAAATAATGCAGGGAAGTAAGCAATAGAATATTCAACAAAAGTCACACACATGAAATATACAGACACAGATATTTCCTGAGGAAACCCATAAAGGGAACAACCTCTTCTTCTTGATATGATAAGTAATCTTTATTTTCTGTACATTATCATTCTTATGAGCTCCAACTCTTATTGAGGCTACAACCTCTATTTTACAAGCAAAAACTTGTTGAGAGCACCAACTCTCTAATTTCTCTAGCACCCACCAGAAGGAAGCACCGACTCCCTGAGTGTTCCTCCACCAACTGGATGGAAGCACCAACTTCCAGTCACACAGGCATCGACCTGTATAATAGAGAACAATAGTTCTCCCTTGCACCACCCTGCCACCCTAGTTTTTCTGGTTGCAACCAGATGGAAGCTACAACTCCCTGTGTTCAAGCACCCACTTGAAACTCTAAGGAAACCAGTCCTCCTTAGCACCTCCCTACCACCCTGAAATATAAATCTTTTCTTTTTATAACTTTATCACAGTGATACAACATTTATCTATGGATTACCAGTCTCATCACTATTCTTCTACACTGCTCTGCTCTGCCTGCATCAATATCTCTCTTCTCACATGAATCACTCTCAACAACAACAACCATCTCTTCTCTGTTATGCATTTTTATACTCTCTATGCACCTTGTGCATACTTCATGCAACGCCTCTTCTGTACTCTTCAGATCCTTTTCTCAGCTCGTTTATACCCACGACCACAATTAACCAAAAGAGAACTCGTCTTCTCTATTCCGCATGTGTTTCTCACGTCGAGTCATCTGCCTTATCATCATGGCAATTCTTCGTCGTCTCTGGCTGTTAGTTCAATGCATTCATCATCAATGGGAGTTATCCTGAGATTCCTTGGCTTCTTTGGTAGTGGAGACTCTTTGTCTTCTCTTTCAGTTACAGTCAGCCAACTATGTCTTCTTTGGATTCTAATCCCCTTCCTTCACATGACCACTAGTAGTGACCAAGCACTTATTCAAAAAGGCGCTTCCTAATTTTTGTCTAGTGAGCGCTGGCTCCATTTCATGATATGAACTTGGGCTATGACCTTCATGTGACCACGCGATTGTGGGCGCATCCATAGGCGGTTTGAGGGAAACCCAATTTTTTCCCAGCAATTCACTACAATCCTCCACGCGTCCTTTCTCCAACACTGTGGTTTTGATTGTAGCCCGCTTATAAAAAATTAAGGCCTGAGCATGCTCTGGCCCCGCAATGAAGCACGACCATCGATCTCATGATCTTGATGGTGCTATTGAACGGACGATTCATATTTTTTCTCTCAATTCATTGGAGCAGATCTCACCTTCCTACATCAATGGTTGAGATTTACTTCGTGATCCGGGCTCCGAGACTTTCAAATATCAAACCTTGTTTCTACTGACTAGATATCTTCCAGAATGGAAGATCTGCTGACATATGTCCTCTTCAATTGACGGTTCTCCTCCGCTCCAGGACTTTGGCCTTTGGTAATCTCAAACCTTTCTCCTTTGTGTTTTCCCAGAGAAGTTTCACACGGAGTTCACGATCCGTTGACATGTATCCTGCTACACGATCAATGATCGAGAATACACCAGAAGTGATCTTCAGATCGAACGAATCATATCCACTTCGGGTCTTCGGCATTCGAGACTTCGGGTCTTTGGGTGAGTACTGGTGGTAAAAATCCCGAAGCAAAACTCTCGGAGTGACGTAACTCTTGTGTCACTTGATGATGTGTCATGAGTCGAGCAGCTGCCACATGTCACTCGGATTTGTGATTTCCACGTACCTAAAATGACGAATCAACTTGACATTTGTCATTGTTTGATTGTGCCACATGTCCTTGCTGACATGGTCTTCCATGTGTCCTTGTTGACATGGTCTGCCACATGTCCTTGAGGACAATATTTGCTGACGTAATCTACTGACGTAGATCTCTGTGATCTAACTGTCATTGTCTGATATCCAGATCCGATGATCCTTATTCATTTCAGATTTTCAGGCTTCGGGTTTTTCAAATATCAAACTTTCTGGAGCGTAACCTCCTTGCATCTTTATATCTGAAGTGAGTGTTGTTCGTTCGATCAGGATCTTGGATCGACGACGCGATCTCTCTGCGATGCATCTTTGCTAGCTTATCCTATCCTTCCACTCGAACTTGATCCGACGACTGACAAAACTTTGCGTTCCGGGGATTTAAAATCTCAAACTCCACTTGTTTCCGGAGAATTTCACTCAGAGTCCATTATCCAACAACATGTGTCCCTTTAATCCAAAGGATATCCTCCACTCCAGATCAACGACCCATAGCCCTTTGTGATCCAACGTCTGTGATCAAATCGCGAACTCAGACCTTGCGAGTTCCTGCAACTCTGCCTTTGAATTTCCTGATTTGCGAGTCAACGAAATGTCGATCTCCAGCCACGTGTCCTCTGGATCCAATGGCTTAGATCTCATTGCGACTTTTCATTTCGCGGAGTTGGTGGAATGCTCACCTCCCTTCTCCCGACTCTCAATTTCACGATATCCATGGATGCCAAATCAACGGCTCATGCTCCCCACGATCTAACGACTCAGATCAACTCTCTTATGGATCGGGATTTGACATTTCACGACTGTAGAGGTTGGCTCACCTCTATTCTCCCGATTCCTAATTTCTCGATATCCACGAGTGCCAAATCAACGGTTCGATCTTCCCTAAGATCAACGACTCCTATCTCTCCTGATCTTTCGAGTGTTGGATAGATTCTCGGCCTTATCCTCTTGTGAGTCCTTCTCTTAGACCTTGGTTGCACTTCTAGAAAGAGCAAAGTGTGATCTCTTTTGAGCTTTGATATCTGCATACCAGTCGCTCCTCCTCCTGATCTTACGCTTCTTCTGCTGAACTTATGCTTCTCCTGTTTCCCATCATTGCTGCTTTTCTTTCTTGTAAACATACCATCGTCGTCGTTGTTCTTGCCATCAATGAAAAACACACTCTGCCTGTAAAGATTTCAACACTGTTGGTGTCAACTTCTCTGCTATCTCCGAGGTGTCCAATAATGGTGGGAAATATGGCTGAAGGAGAGACACGTTGAATACTGGGTGCAATCTAAGGAAAGGAGGAATGTTGATCTCAAAAGAGTTGTCACCCACAACCTTGGTGATGGTGTACGACCCATAACAGAGTGGGTGAAGCTTTTGATGGGTCCCTATAAGGCGTTCTTTCTGCAAGTGCGAGAAAAATTTGTCTCCCACTTGAAACTTATGTGGCACCTGATGTTGATCATGGCGTTGCTTGTACTTAGCATTAGACTTCTATAGAATATCATGAACCTATTGGGGGATCTGATGGATTTGATCAATGAATCGAGTGGCTTTGTCAGCTTTTTGTGGATAAGGGGACGATTCGGCCGAGGTGGTCACCAAGGGTAGTGCAACATCCATGGGGCCCAATGGTTGGAATCCCAACCCTGCCTAAAAGGGGATGTGGCCAGTTGAGCTATGCAGGGATTGGTTGTAGCTATGTTGGACATAGGGAATACTCCCATCCCATGTGCGAGGGTGTTTTGAATTGTACATGCGTAAGAAATGTACGATCATCCAATTGACGACCTCATTTTGGCCGTTTTTCTAGGGTCGAAGGTAGTGGATTTGGTGATCTTGGTATCCAACAGTGAGGAGAGGCTTGACCAGAATGTGCTGAGGAGCCGATTGTCACGGTCTGACATAATGGTTTGTGGGATCCCAAAATGTATTGATACTCGTTCAAAGAAGATCCTGGTAGTGGCTTCTGCTGTGATGTTCTTCTTGCAGGCGGCTAGAATCGCCATCTTCAAAAATCGATAAACAACCACAAAAATATAGTCATTTCCCCTCTTGGTGGATGAGAGGACTGACATGTAGTCCATTGAGATAGATTCCCATGGCTTATTAGGAGCAGACAAAGGGGTGTATAGGACTTGTTTCTTGTTGGGTATGTGTTATATTCTTTGCACGAGTAGTAGTGTCTGAACGTATGCATTGGGCGCGCAGGGGGGTGTAAGGGGGTGGAGCCCCCCGTGCGGGGGTCTGGGGGCAGTGCCCCCGAAAATTGTCATGTATTTAGGTGGTTTTTTCGGCACATGGATTTTGCCGATGGTTTTCTATTTACGGTTAAGGAATTAGGGTTTTGGACTAATCCATGTCATTGGGTTAGGGTTTTGGATGCCGCTGGCTCCTATATGTATATGGTATTGTAAACAATGTAACACAATGTATGAATATAATATATGTTGGTTTTCCCGGTTTGGGTTTCCAGGGGAAAAATCTCTATGTAATGTTTGCATTTGCCATTGTATCTTTTCTATTCTTTTCTGAATATTTGTTTACAGTAGACATTGTACAAGGTTAGAATTTACATTTGGTATCAGAGCTTTATTGGCTTCAGGGGGATGCCTATGTCATCAAGGGTTTGGCTCAGGACTGTGATAAGCCTTGTTACAGTGGGAGATCTACGGTATTATTTTTCAGGTGAAAAGAAATGGTAAGAAAATTGAAGATGGAGATTGATAAGTTTAATGGAAAAATCTTTGAACTGTGGAAGCTCAAGATGGAATATCTTTTGGTGGACAGAGATCAGTGGATTGCGGTATATCCAGGTACCGCACCTACAGGAACTTCTGCAGATGACTGGAAAAAGACGGATTGGAAGGCAAAGAGAACAATTCGACTGTGTCTCTCCGATTCAATATTACTGAATGTGTCAGAGGAATCTATAGCCAAGGATTTATGGGAAAAGTTGGGGGAGTTGTATCAGTCTAAGTCCCTGGTAAATAAACTATTCCTGAGAAAGAAGCTGTATAACTTGATGATGAGAGATGGAGACTCGGTGGCAGAGCATTTGAACGCCTTCAATACCGTGGTAAGTCAGTTAGTATCTGTTGATATTAAAATTTCAGATGAAGATAAATGTATCAATTTGTTGTGTTCTTTACCAGACTCGTGGGATAGTCTAGTTGTGGCCATAGGTAGTAATACAACTTCTTTGAAGTTTGAAGAAGTGGTCTCGCCCTTATTTTCAGAGGAGATGAGACGAAAGAATATGGAAGGACATAGCACATATGCATTATTTACAAGAGGAAGTTCCCAGGAAAGAAATAGATCTAATTTCTCAAGTGGGAGATCTAAGTCTAAGGGTAGATCTAAATCTTCTGGAAAGTTTGTAAGGGTATGTTGGAGGTGTGGAAAAGAAGGGCACTACAAGAAGCAGTGTATATCCAAAGTTGAGAAAAAGAAGGGATCTGAAGAATCTTCTTCTACAGAAGAAAAGACCTCCAAGGAAGAAGGAGGGTATGTGTACTTGGCCTCTTCAAGAACACATGTAGATCATGAGGCATGGTTGATTGACTCAGGTGCATCTTTTCATATGACTTCCCACGGGGAGTGGTTTTGCGAATATGAAAAGTATGATAGAGGTAATGTTTTCTTAGGTAATGATTCGACAAACAGAATCATAGGAAGAGGAAGGGTCAAGTTGAGACTCATAGATTGAAGGATTAGAAAACTGCCTGGTGTTCTACACATCCCAGGTATGGCCAGAAATTCGATTTTTGTAAGCAAAATGGAAGATGCAGGGGTAAAAACAATTTTTGAAAAGGGAACTTGTAGGATGGTTCGAGGAGCAATGGTGTTGATGAAGGGAGTTCGGTTTGGAATTCTGTATAAGCTACTAGGAAGCACTATTAGTGATGGGTGTAATAGTTCCATTGTTCCTAATATTGGAGTTGAATAAGAAATAACTCCTACAGTCTCTGGAGAAAAGGTTATGCTGTGGAATCAAAGACTGGGGCATATAGGAGAGAAGGGTCTTCAACTACTACACGGTAAAGGTATGGTTGAAGGTATGTCTAACTGCTCTTTGGATTTTGATTTCTGTGAACATTGTCTATATGGGAAGTAGAATAGGGTAAGGTTCCCCTCTGGTGCAATGAGGGCAGAAGGAATTTTACAACTAGTTCACAGTGATGTTTTTGGACCTGTGTCGGTCCCATCATTGGGAAAATCTATGTACTTTGTCTCATTTATAGATGACTTCTCGAGGAAAACTTGTATATATTTCCTCAGAAAGAAATCTGAAGTCTTTGACAGGTTTAAAGAGTTTAAGGCTCTAGTTGAGAATCAAACAGAGAAAAGAATTAAGGTGCTGAGAATAGATAATGGTGGACAGTTATGCGGGAATGAATTTGAAGAATTCTGTAAGAAGTGTGGTATAGCAAGGAACAAGACTACTCCATATACACCTCAACAAAATGGAGTTGTAGAAAGGATGAATAGGACGCTGATGGAAAAAACAAGGTGCATGCTCAATGGTGTTGGGTTAGGGCAAGAATTCTGGGCAGAGGCAGTGGGTATTGCATGTTATCTGGTCAACAGATCACCCTCATCAGTGTTGGGTGACAAGAATCCACAAGAGGTATGGACTGGTAAGGAACCTTCTCTCACACATCTTAAGGTATTTGGCTGCGATGCATATGTTCATGTTCCAAAGGAAAACATAAGTAGGCTGGATAAGAAGGATGAAAAATGTATCTTTATTGGATATAAAGATGGTCTCATAGGTTATAAGCTTTGAAACCAAGAAACTAATAAGGTAGTGTATAGCCGAGATGTGGTATTTAGAGAAATGAAGGATGTTGTTAAACAGGAAGTCCTACCAAGTAAGGAAGAACCAGAGAAGATATAGTTTGATTTAAAGGATAATGAAGCATACTCTACAGAAGAACATGAATAAGAAGAAGAAGATCCTCATACTTCAGTATTGAGGAGATCGGATCGAGAAAGAAGGATGCCGGAAAGGTATAGTCCATCTGATTTTTGTTCAAATTTTGCTTTGTCTATTACTGATGATGATCCTAGAACTGTTAGGGAGGCAGTGGATTCAGAGGATGAAAATCTTTGGAAAAGGGCCATGGAAGAAGAAATGGCATCTTTGGATAAGAATGAGGCTTGGGATCAAGTGGAGTTTCCAACTGGAAGAAAGCCCATTGGAAGCAAATGGGTATTTAAAAAGAAGCTGAATGCAAAAGGAAAAGTGGATAAATACAAAGCTCAGTTAGTAGCAAAGGGTTATTCCCAGGTTGAGGGAATTGATTTTGGTGAGATTTTTTCTCCTGTTGCCAAGTTAACCTCTATAAGATTTCTGTTATCTATTGCTACTGCATTTGACTTTGAAGTAGAACATATGGATGTAAAGAAAACATTACTACATGGGGATCTAGAAGAAGAAATATTTATGAAGCAACGAGAAGGTTATCTTGTGAAAGGAAAGAAGGAGCTGGTATGCAAGCTGAAAAAGTCCCTGTATGGTTTAAAATAATCACCAAGGATGTGGTATCAAAAATTTGATACTTATATGCTGGGACTTGGCTTCACAAGAAGCAAAGAAGATCACTATGTGTATTCTAAATTAATTGGTGATCATTTGATTTATTTGGTCTTGTATGTGGATGACTGTTATAACCCTAAAATGCACCACACAGGTTTACCTGGCATCAGGCCAACTCATGCCTCTTCCTAGCCAAACCCATGCTGAACAAAACCTCAAAAAACCACTTAAATCAAGCAACCCGCACCTTAACTTCTCACTGGGTGCGGTGGACCGCTTGCTGGCCTTCTACTGCACGCGGGTGACTGCGGGCTAGCCCACTACAACCCGCGTTTACCTAACAAAGCAAAAAATCAGGGAAGTTTCCGCCGGGACGAAGAGATTTTTGTCAGTTAATTGGAACTCCCAGCCATACATGGCCGAGAGTTCGTCTAAAACCCTAGCTCCTTCTAGCCTATAAAGGAAGGGGTAGGGGTACTATTCAAAAAAGGAAAAATCACAGCAAAGAAACTCTGCCAAATTGCCAAGTCCATTTTGTCCCAACCCTTTAGCCTTGCCTCAAGCTTTAGGATAAATTCAAGCAACAATAGTTGGAGGACAAAAGAAGAGGAGGAGCCCAGGATCAGGATCGAGGAACGGTGGCCGGTCTCAGAAATCATTGTAAGTTGGTTCATATTGAGATTAATGAAAAAGATGCTTTTCCCGTCCCAAGTTCATGAGTCTTATCTATGTTGTTTGATTTGTGTTTAATCTCTAACCTTCTAGTATATTAGTAGCATGCATGCGTAGTTTTGTCTTAATTGTAGGATTGCTTTGTGGAAGGAGCAGCAACAGCAAGGAGATAAAAGCTCAACGGAGGATCTACTTCAACCGTCGATAAAAAGGTTAGTTGATTCTTCACATGTTTGCCTAAGAAAAAGGGTTATAGGTTTGGGTAGGAGGTTAAAAGTTACTCTTGAAGGGTCATGATCTGCATACAAGTTTAAAGCCCTAGCTTGTTAGTCCGTAGGGTAGAATACCCCACAACAATGACATGTTGTTGATAGGAAACAACAAGGAGATTATCCAGGATGTGAAAACTCAGTTGTCCTCTAAATTCAACATGAAGGATCTTGGTGCTTCAAATTTCATTTTGGGCA
>ML785264.1:600583-615941 GCA_009831015.1 Picea engelmannii
ATTCAAACAAAGCTAAATTATATAGAGAGATCCCTCTCTGAAGCTGGAAGGGCTAGATCCCAGCTTTAAAAGCGGTTGGTTAAGGTTACCTTTGTGTATTTCCTCTTTTTCAACCTCTAGGAAATTTACAGAGTGATAACACAGGGAAAAAATCTCTGTGTAATGTTTGCATTTGCCATTGTATCTTTTCTATTCTTTTCTGAATATCTGTTTACAGTAGACATTGTACAAGGTTAGAATTTACATTTCTTAGTGGTCGACTTGGAAATAGTGTAGGCGGTGCATGACGTAACGTACTTGCCGACATCCTGTCGAAGTTTCGACCAGTAGAAATGTTTTTGCAACACTGCCACTTTCTTTTCAACACCAAAGTGTCCTGCCACCCGACTGTAGTGAGATTCCCAAATCAGCTTCGCGCGCTCGCTTGATGGAACATAGAGATGGCCCAGATGACACCACAACCCATATTGAAGATTGAAATTAGCAACCATTGAGTTGGCACCCAACATTTGGTAGGTGGTGGATAAGTCAGGGTCTGTCTCGTAGAGGTGGGGCCATCCGAAGGTCTCGTGGTTGTAAGAGTCTAGCATCGTGGTGAGTGCTGCGAATGGAGGTCAGCTGAGGCAATCAGAAACTCGATTGGTACTTATTTTTTTAAACTTGATGTTGAGGTGGAACTGTTGTAAGTATGTGGACCACTTCTGATGGCGGTCATTCTGCAATTTTCCTTGGGTCTGCATGCACTGTAGTGGCTTGTGATCAATGTGGATCACTATTTCCTTCCCAAGAATGTAATGTCTCCACTGGCGGTAGACTTGCACAATGGAGTACATTTCTTTGTCGTAAGTAGGGTACTTATGAACAACATCTGATACTATCTCACTATGATATGCCACGGGGTGGCTGTGTTGAGTGAGAACGACGCCCACAACATAGTCTGAAGCATCTATCTCGATTTCAAAGGGATTTTGCGGGTCCGGTAATGAAAGTACCAGGGATGACATAAATACTTCTTCAAGTCATCGAAGGCTTGTTGTTGGGACAGACCCCACACATATTTTTCCTTACCACCACCCCTGGTTAATTGGATGAGGGCCCATGCAATATGAGAGAATCCCAACACGAACCTCCTACAATAGAAATTGGCGAGGCCCAAGAAGCTCCGAAGTTCATTGAGTGTGGTTGGGGCTAGCCAGTCACAGATGACTTGGATCTTGGCTGGATCCACATGCACACCATGTCGATCAATGATGTAGCCTAAGTAATGGACCTTGTCCATGCCGAAGGAGCATTTTTCCAAGTTTGCATATAGTTTGTGTTGTTGCAGGGTGTGCAGAACCTACTGAATATGTTGCAAGTGTTTCGCCCAAGTCTTGTTGTAGATAAGGATGTCATCCAGATACTCCACTACAAAAGTATTGGTGAAATGTCGTAGGATATCGTCCATCATCCTCATAAAAGTTGTTGGAGCATTTATCAAACCAAAGGGCATGACAACCCATTCAAAAATACCTTCTTTTGACTCAAAGGCGGTCTTCCATACATCTGTCTATTTTATTGGGACCTGGTGGTAGCCAGACTTCAAATCATGATTACTGAAGTATTTGGCCCCAGTGAGATGATCAAGGAGGTCATCGATTCGGGGAATCAGGTACCGATTTCAGACTGTGATTTTATTTAGGTTCCGGTAATCAATGCAGAGTTGTCAAGTCTCGTCTTTCTTCTACACTAGCACAATTGAGCTCCTACAAGGTGATTATCTGGGACGTATGTGCCCCTTGTGGAGCAGTTCTTGGATCTTCCTCTTGATCTCGTCGTTTTCTAACAGAGAGCGGTGGTAGACTGGCCCATTGGGTAGTGGTGTGCCTAGGGTTAGATCGATGGGATGCTTGACCTAGTAGTGCAAAGGTACCTTGGTAAGAGAGGAGAAGATATCTCAGTATTCTTCCACGACCTTATCCACTTGTTTCTGTTGTGTGGAGAGATCAACCGTGGAGGCCTTGGATGTGGCTACGATCTTTCTCTCACTCTGAGAGAGAATCATGAAGAAGACAAATTTCCCGTTCTGAGAGATGACCTTCCTTCATTGCTTGGCAGAGATCAAGGAAATAGCACTAGGAGGGACTGCCTCGGGTATCCTGTACAATTTCTTGTTCAAAGTAATAATACCACTACGAGGCCTAGTCTCATATACAACATAACGTTTCCATAAATAAGGTTGGCCCAAAAGAACATTACAAACTTTGAGAGGAGAAACATCACACAATACCTCGTCTTTGAAGGACTTGATGTTGTATGACAATCAACACTGTTGGCTGACGCAAAGATCGCTTCCTTGGAAGGGCCATCCAATGGTGTATGGTTGTGGGTGCGACGTTGTTGGCGGGGCTTGCCGCTTGACGAACTCTGCTGAGATGAGGTTATTCTAGCTACCGCTATTAATGATGAAGTGCATCGGGGTGACTTTTACTCACATCTCTGAATGGAAGGGGCACTCTCCTTCTTCTGGATCGTCTGGTTCACCAGGCTAGAGCTTGGTGGTAGAAAAAGTGGCATTGGGTTCCACGTCAATGATCTATATTCCCCTTTCTGGTTTTGACTCAGAATTAGAACCCACATCTGATTCAAAGGCTTTCACTTCAGCCACCATCAAATTCTTTGAGAGGCAGTCAAAAGTGTTATGCCAAGGGCTCTTATGGAAGTTGCACCACTTCCCGGTATATTTCTTTGTCTTTTCGGTGTCCTTCTTTGCTTTCGGCTTGGAATGGTTGTCCTAATACTGTCCATCTTTTCTCTGTCATTTGTTCTATGGGTTGGGTCCACCCCTTCTTGGCTTTTGCTATGAGGGGTTCCCAGGCCCAAATTGTCGCGTCTTTTGTTTGAGCTTCTGCTCGATTTTGATAGGCCATGCCCAAGGACGAGATGTCCAGTAATTTCATTTAGGTATGGATGTATTTATGCAGAGAACCGCGATACTTAAGCACCAAGTCTCTCTCTGAATATTTGATACCCAGCTTGGTGCACAAGGTATGGAAGATATTTGTGAACTCTGGCACTGCTTAGTCTCTTTCTTGTCGTAGTGTGGTCCATTTGGTATACAAGTCGTCATAAATTCTAACAGGGTAGTATAGTTCCTTAATAATATCCCTGAAGGATTCCTAGGTGGTCGCGATTGTAAATAATGAGATTTTATCTATTTCCTTTTGCTCACAGAAAGTTTCCAACCAATCTTTGACATGGGGAATGACTTTGAGGAGTGAACAAATAATATTTTCTCTATTTGAAAAGTTATGGACAGAAAAATACCCTTCTAGTAGATTCAATCACTTGTCTACAACATCTGTATCTATCTGACCTTCAAATATATGAATATCAAAGTTGACTTATACCTTGAAGGGGGTGGTGCCTCCGTTCAAGGAAGATGTGTCGCTTGTTGGTAGTCACTGAAGGATTTGCGCAAAACTATCCATCATCTCGTTCCTCTGTTGCGTGATGGATTCCTCAAGAAACATTTTGAAAGGATCTCCTGTCTCGTCATATTTATTTTCTTCTACCATGAGAGGTTGCTTGGGTGTGAGATCTTTTGTCCTCAACAGAAATAAGCTCGAGACCCAATTCTTTGAACCCTGACCTCATTGGGGACATGCATTAAGATGATAAGGAGCAGACCGCTCTGATACCACTGATCCATATTTTATGAGAATAACAAAATGAATACAAATTATTAAAAGATTCTTAACACATAATAACAGAGATACAATAAAATTGGTTTTCTATTCAATAAGGAAATAAGATGAAACTGTAAAATGCAATGGAAAACAAGCTTGCTGGAATGGTGGCGACTTATCTCTGAGAAGAGATGTGACGATTGCGCTCATTTGCAAGAAGATGATTACAATGAGACTCTGAAGGCCTTTTTACAATGAACATCAATTTCAAAAACCCTAGACATCCAAAAACCTAACCCTGGGAGTTGAAGTGCCAAAAGTCATGTGGGCCCCGTTTGGGTAAGTTAGTACATCAACTTCCCGGGGTCGTAACTTTTGCATACGATCTCCGTTTTAGGTGCACGATAGCCCATTGGAAAGGTATCGTCAAAGAGATTCATTTTGGGGCTTCAATCAGATCCTTCTACCATCATTGGGAGGCTTGATCCCAAAAAATCTTCATTTAGGCCCTCAAAATGGCCCCGGAAGTTAAAAATTGTTAACAATAGTAAATTGTCAAAATTGCTAGAAAATTGTTTTGAGCAAGTTGGAAATGGTGGGTGGCCACCAATATCCACCTAGATCAACAGAGGCTTGGGCTTCGGCTCTCCAAGCGTTAGCAGCGGACAACGTGGCACACACCAAACTGTCTGCATGAGCTACGACACCTGCATAGGTGTCAGATTGCATGACATGTTTTGTGTTTTGTTTATGCTTCCACAAGTTTACTTATGGTTACTTATGGATATTTCTCTTTTCATGTCAAAAGTCAGTCCTAGTTGCTCTAGAAGGTTAGACAAATATGAATGAATCGGTTTCCCCACGGGAAGATTCTGTTCCAAATGATTAAACCTGGGGTCTTTTTTGGTTTCGGAGGTATTGGCTGAATTGATTTCCCTCTAGGGTGACGCTAGTGTTATTTTGTTTCTAAAAGGTAATTTATACATACTTAAAAAAAATTCATTTGAACTTAACAAAAAAGAAAAACACCTTCCCATGGATTCAATCTTTTCAATTCAATTTTTTCCCCTAATTTCATGGAGCTATTAAATTGGAGTTTGATAATTAGGTCGCTATATACGAATTGCTCTTTACGATTCCAATTTCCATCATGTAAAGTTACAAGTTCAGAGTCATGCATTTAAAAAAAAATTACACGAAAATAATAATAAATGCAAAAAAATTTAAAACAAATATTAAAATAATATTTTAAATATTTTCATTTAGTTACATAATAATTATACATAATGTTACTTAAATAAAAACTTGAATAGAGTAGTGAGCAATTACCATGTTCATTTCCAAACTATCCTCATTACTAATTGAAATCTAAAACATGATAAATTTAAAATAAAACAAACATTTTGGCAAAATAATACATCTCATCTCTTTACCTTTGAGAGTAAATTGCACCTTGTAAAAAAAAGTGACCCGGCGGAATGGATACAAGATAGCGGTCAAATATTAAAGTAGGTATTCTCATGTGATCGCTAGCGACCGAGTTCCAAATTTTAACCAACACTATACCATATTTAGCATTTCTGACAAACCTTAACATTCCAAAATATATAGAGAGTTGTAAACGCTAACGAAAACTACAACAGATTTAGCAATTATAACAAATTTTAAACATCCCAAAATATCCTGAAGGAGTTTTCTAGGGAGAGAATGTGTGGAAGGCAATATAGACTACAGAGAGAACATTATGAGCGGCAACAACCCTCGTACTTGTTCAACTTAACACATTTGGCATATTTTTTGAGTGAACTTGATTTAATGCTACAAGTAGTAGGTAGCTCGACCTTTAGAATAAAAATTGCAGCAATCCCCGTAGACTCTTGAGCTTCACACATTTGGCAGATATTTTTAAAGCACTTGGTTTAATGCTACACACCATAGGTGGCTCTATTGGACAATGAAATATGTTCAAGTTTTCTTATGCTTTATATATGTGTCAAGAAGGTCGAGGAGAGTAGGGAGACCTCATTCCTATCTTAATAACGAATTAATTAATAGGGTTAGGGTTAACTTATTAATTAATAATATATTAATTATTAATAGGGTTAGGGTTATTTCTATTAATAAAAATAAAGTTAGAGTTATTAAAAATATATTATTATATTAAAAGGGAAGTAATATTATATTATTAATATTAAGGATTAATTTAATATTAAACATTTATGATATTTATGATTATTAATAATAGTCATAGTTAATATAGTTATTAGTGATATAAAGAAGTATTAATTATTATTATTAGTTGATAGTAATAATGAATATTATTAATTGATTATTATTGATTATAATTAATAATATTATTAATATTTTATTGTTATTATACATAATATATTAATTAATAAAAAATATTATCTGTATTATTAGTTATTATTACTATACATAATTAACTATATTATAAAAGGGGTACTTTAGGTATGTATGTATATTATAGAGACATACTTCTTATACAATAATTATTAATTAATATTAATTATTAAACATGCCAACAATTATGTATTAATAATATATTAAGTTTAACTATTATTAGAATTAGGGTCATATTAGGGTTAGGTTTATTCCCATTAGAGTTAGGACTATTTGTATTAGGGTTTATTTTATAATAATAATAAATAATTTAAATTCAATTTAAATAATAATAATTTAATTTATATTTAATCTTTAAGAAACATTGTAAATTTGTAAATATATTTAATGTTGAGAAAGATTGTTAATTTTTTTTAAACTTTTAAAAAGTATTTATTAATGGATTAATACTAGTAAACTTTATTTTTAGTCATTATATTTTTAGATTTTTAGATTACATAAACATTTGTTAAATCTTCATCTACAAAGTATAAAATAAGTTGTTTTCCTTTAAATGTTATTAGAAAAAATATAAATCATCATGGTATAAATCAAGTAAAATTATTATCAATGTCCTTAGAACAACATAATTCATCATCTGTTAAGTTCTAGATGATTTGTTATCAACGCTCTTATAATAACTATAAATTATTAAATTATTTTCCATCAATGTTCTTAGAACAAGTATAAATCAAGTATATTTACTATAAGTGTCCCTAAACAAGCATAATTCATCATCTACAAAGTTCAATATGTTTCCTATCGATGTCTTTAGAATCAATAAAAATATTTATATGTAAAGTTAAAGATGATTTTCTATCAATGTGCTTAGAACAAGTATGATTCTAAGTTTCCTTCTATGTACTACATCACATCAATTCAACGTTCCTATCTTGTGACAAAGGAAACACTTCATTATATATATTTTTAAAACTTGGCCATAGCATATTTTTTGTAATGTCTTGAACATAAACCAACCTTGTCATGTGACAAACATAACTCGACGTTGCAATGTAATTAACAAAACCGAACATTGCAACATGAGGAACATGGTAATGTTTCAATGTGATGAACATGTTAGCGTCACAATCTTACAAACATATTAATGTCGCAATGTGACAAACATTTCCCTATCGTCGCAATGTGATGAACACATCCTCATTGTTGCAATGTGACGAACATATCCATATTGTCACAATGTGACGAACATGGTACCATCACATGACAAACATTGCCCTTTCGTCGCAATGTGACAAACATAGCCTCGTCGTCACATTGTGATGAACATAGCCATATTGTCGCATGTGATGAACATAGCCTCATGGTCATAGTGTTATGACCATAGCCTCATCATCGCAATGTGATGAAAACAACCCTGTCGTCATGATGTGACGAACATAGCCATAATGTTGCAATGTGACAAACATGGTAGCATCACATTCTGACCAAGATAGTAACATCGTAATGTGAAAAACATAGTTGTGATTATCTAAAATGTTTTTCATAATATGAAGAACAAAACAAGATGTTACAACGTGACGAACATAGTAATTTTGTGTTGTGTTGAACATACTAACGTTAGATAATGACGAACATAGAAACGTTGCAATCTAACGAACATAATAACATTGCAATGTGATGAACATAAATTTACGTCATAATGTGATGAGCATATGCATGTCGTCGTAACATAAACATACATTACACTCCAGTGCACGCCATCTTATCATTGCAATGTGATGAACATTTCCTTGTGTTGCAATGTGATGCACTTATTCTAACGTCCGAAGGTGACAAACAATTCAAATCATCGCAATGTGTTGAACAAATTAACTTTTCAATCTACCAAACATATTAACATCACAATGTGATGAACATATAACGTTGCAATGTGATCAAATTATTAAAGTCACAATCTGATGAACATAGTAACATTGTAGTCTACCAAACATAGTAATGTCGTAATGTGATGAACATAGGCATGCTGTCGCTATCTGGATAGTAACGTCACAATGCAACGAACATAAACAGAGGTTGCAATGTGTTCCACATCGCCCTGTCATTGTAATATGATGAACATTTACTCGCATTGCAATGTGATGTACATATCGTGGTGTCAGAATGTGACAAATAGTTCAAAATGTCGCAATGTGATGAAGATATACATACATCATAATGTGACAAACCTTTCCAAACCTCGCAATGTCTGGAACATATATGGATGTCGATAGGAATGTAATCACAATGTGTCACACATCATCTTATCGTTGTAATGTGATGAACATTTCCCGATGTTGCATTATGATGCAGTTATTGAAATGTCACAATGTGACACAAATTTCCAAATGTCGCAATGTGTTGAACATAGTAACATTGAAATCTACCAAACATAGTAAAGTCGCACTGTTATGAACACATAACATTGCAATGTAATGAAATTATAGTGTTTCAATATGACAAACATAGTAACGTCACAATGTTATGAACATAGTAACATTGTAATCTACGAAACATGTAACATCGCAATCTGACGAAAATAGGCATGTCATCGCAGTGTGGATAGTAGTGTCGCAATGTGTCAAACATAAATACATGTCGCAATGTGTCCCACATCACCCTGTCGTTGCAATATGACAAACATTTCCTCACGTTGCAATTTAACGCACATATCGTGACGTCACAATATGACAAACACTTCCAAACATTGCAATGTGTCGAACATAGTAAACTTGCAATGTAACAAACATCGTAATGTCGTAATGTGACGAACATATATGGATGTCATAATGTGACAAACATTTCCAAACGTCGTAATGTGTCAAACATAGTAATGTTACCATCTACCATGCATAGTAACATCACAATGTGATGAACATATACAAACGCCCCAATGTGACAAGCATTTCCAAACATCGTAATGTGTCGAACATAGTAACAATGAAATCTACCAAACATAGTAACACCACAATGAAACAGACATATATGGATGTCACAATGTGACGAACATATACGCACATCACACTGTGATGAGCAATTATGAACATCGCAATTGGACGAACATAAATTAGCATTGTAATTGGACAAATGCAATGTGATAGACATTTCCAAACGTCACAATGGGACAAACACAACCTATTGTCACAATTTGATGTACACAACCCAATGTGTCGATGTGACAAACATTTTCCGATGTCACAATGTGACGAACATAACCCACTATCGAACTATGACAAACTTATTCCAATGCCATATTATGAAAAACATAAACCTTCATCGTAATTTGATGATCATAACTTAATGATGTCAAGTGAAGAACAAAAGCTAATGTCACAATGTGATGAACAAACCCTTATGTCGACATGTGATGAACAAAAGATGATTTCACAATGTGATGAACAAAAATTGATGTTGGGATGTGATGAACAAAATATGATGTCGCAATTTGACGAACAAAATATGATCAACATTGTAATGCAATAGTGCCATAGTAAACTACAGTGAACATAATCAACATGGCCCACCATAATGAGATCCACATGGTCAACGAAGGTCAACCATGGGCATGTTCAACCATAATAAACTCTGATCAACCATAGTCAACCATGGTCATGGTCAACCTCACTCAACCATGATGAACGACAACCATGGTCAACCATAGCCAACCTTTCCTTCCCAAAGTCAACCAAGGTCTATCAAAGTAAACCATGGTCATGGTCAACCATACTCAACCATACTCAACCATAATCATTTTCAATTAAGGTATTTTTGTATTAATACTTAAATAGTATATCATTAATGTATTACTACTTTAGTAATGTATTTATTAAGGCATTAATTCTTTAAGAATGTATTTATTAATGCATTATTAATTTATTCATAATTAAATATGTTACATAAAACATTTATATATTAATACTTTACTAATATATTTATTAATTCATTTAATGTATTAAAACTATGAAATATTTTTTTTTATTATTACTTTAACAATGTATTATTAATCGTTTACGTTATTATTATATTAATACTTTAACAATGTAGTAATTAATATAGTATAAATGTATTACTTAATTAATACATTATATTTTTAATGCATTAATTAATTAATACTTTATATTATACATTTATGTAAATTAATACTTTAATTTATACATTATATTAATATAATAATGCATTATGTATTTATTAAAAATGTATTAATTTATTAATTAATTAAATTAATACATTACAATATACATCAATGCCATTCATAGTCATGATCATAAGAAACTATGATGAAGGTCCACCACAATCAATCACAATCATTTTCAATAAATGTATTAATACTTTAATAATATTTTTATTAATGTATTATTAATGTATTAATACTTTAACAATGTATTAGTTAAAAATGTATTAATTAATTTATACATTACATTATTAATGTATTAATATTTAATATGTTACATTATGCATAATGCATTAATACTTTAATTTATATATTACATTTAATGTATTTATTGATATATTTAATGTAGTAATCTATTTTTTAATGCATTTAATGTATTTATTAATATATTTAATGTATTAATTTATTAGTGTATTATTACCTTATCAGTGTATTAATTAATTAATTAAGTAATGCATTACATTGTTAATCTATCAATCATTTATTATGTTACATTTCACACTAATGTAAATTAATACTTTCATTTATAAATGTTTATTATATATTATATTAATGCAACATTGATGATGATGATTAACATCCACTAAGACCTAATTGGTTTATGAGACCTTAAGAGAGTAAGTGATTACCTGTGATTCTTTAGAATTTTGTTTTGTGCTCGAAAAGCATTAAGAGAAGCTTTTCAAGATCACCATACTTTTGTTGAGTTAAGAGGTTAGGAAGGTTGGTAGTGTGATCAATATTTTGAAAATGAGATCTAATATGGGTATAAGTTGGACAATCTAAGAGAAAGTGTTTTTCATCTTCAACCTTCTTAGTGTCACAAAGGTGACACACTCTTTCATCCCATGACGTTTTAGGAATTGACCAAGGCCGAGTTTCACTATGGAGCTCGTGAGAATTTGTTCTTATCTTAACAATGCCGAGTTTCACTATGGAGCTCGTGAGAATTTGTTCTTATCTTAACAATGCTTATTTTTTTCTTTACACTTGACAAAACAGATAGATAATTTTGATCTTCTAGATTAGGGTTGATTACATCTTTATAATACCTTAATTTTATTTTTTCCTCTAACTCTTTATCACACCACATTTTTTCCTTAAATGGATGTATCAATGTAATGTATGAGTACTTTAATGTATTAATATATTACACATTAATGTAATATAAATTAATTTATTAATGTATAATATTAATTTATAATACATTAACAAATTATACATTAATATGTTAATGTATTATATTTACATTAATGTAATGTATTACTAAATAAACTAAATACATTAATACATTATCGATGTATCAAAAAATTAATATATTACATTAATACTTTAATACATTTATCGATCAATTAATACTTTAACTTATACATTTTTTATTATATATTAATTTAATAGTTATATATTAAATTAATGTATTATTAAATTATTATATTAATTAAATGTAATAATATATTAATGATCCTTCTTAAAACATGTTCATAATCAATTAGCAACAACCACTTTATAAAAGTGGTTGATATAAATCATTTTTCACTTTTCTAAATTAATGACATGGATTTACCTATACCAACCACTTTTATAAAATAATTATTATTAATTATATATAATGTTACCTTAAAAAAAATAAAAACTTGATTAATTAACAATTACTATGTTCATTTCCAAACTATCCTCATTACTAATTGAAATCTAAAACTAAAATATGATAAATTTAAAATAAAGCAAACATTTTGGCAAAATAATACATCTCATCTCTTTACCTTTCAGATTAAATTCCACCTTGTACGAAAAAGTGACAGGGCGAAATGGATACAAGATAGCAGTCAAATATTAAAGTAGGTATTCTCATGTGATCGCTAGCGACAGAGTTCCAAAATTTAACCAAAACTACAACAGATTTAACAATTCTGACAAACCAAAGAGTTCTAAATGCTCACAAAAACTACAGCCTATTTAGCAATTGAGACAAAACTTTAAACATCCCAATATCTCCTGAAGTTTGTTTTCTACAGAGAGAACGTGTGCAAGATAAAACATAGCTACAGAGAGAACATCGCAAATGAAATCTAAAAGCTGTATATTCCAAGGCCACCAAATATTGTTTACTTGAAAGGCGCGCACTGAAATTACAGAATGCTTATATTCTGATAATGATATATCGTCTAGTTCGGAGAAGTCTATTTCCTGCAACAATGTTCCTTCGTAGCTCCGAACTTCAACGTTGCTAGCCGCTGTATCAAAGGCTAAACCACAACCACTCTCATTGACTGCAATGGCCGTAGTTGTCATCCTGCAATCATCGTCGTATGTTTTTGACCATTTCTCTCCTTCATTAAGCGTCCATATAAAATCACAAACTACAACTATATGCCCTTCATAGCCAGTAATTTTCACAAGAGGTTGCACTGAAAATTGACGTTCCAATAGCATTTTAGCTCTTAAGCTTGGTGGCCCTTCGATTGTGTTCCATAGTCCCTGATCTGAATTCTAGAGAATTAAACATTTCCTTCCACCTTTTGCAAACTGCACGAAACCTCATGATCCTTTTCTTGGGTACTCTTGCCAAAATTTGAAGTAACAAATCTTTCGTTAATCTCTGCACTGTCTCTTCTGCCATTTTCATCTTGCTAGTCCCTTTCATTTTTGCCAGTACTACAAGCATTGCATGCACAATTAACGCATAGATGGGATACTGCTATATTTCCAAGTCCGGAAAGTGGATAATTAACGCCTCTAGACATGAGCTCTCATTTATTTCATTTGGGTTATTGTCAGCTCCGTAGAGTAATTGAAACCGTTAAAAATATACTTTGATAGGAATATCATATAGCGAGGTAGGTGTTATTGTACTGCCTCCTAGGTAGTATACATAGTGATGAGTTGGGGTTGACTTTTCTATTAATTTGGTCTGACTTTAAAATTTTTGTAAAAATCTTAATGTATAACATAAGAAACTAAATTTCTTATTTTTTAATATGTAAAAAAATTGCATTTTCTTACCTTTCATTGGATGATAACTTTATAGTGTTATTGCAGCCTTCACGTATTTCGAGATAAAAATTAACTCAATAACATTACAAACTACATACTGGGTAAGTTAAATTTCTATTTTATATTATTTATATTTAATACTTTGTCAGACTGGCAGTACCCTCACTGCACAGATTGGTCTTGGCATTAAATATGTGGGTTCTGGAATTCAAATCGCGGTACAGCGGGCAGCGTGGGGAGGCAGTACACGCAGCCACGCTGCCCTTGTTTGCAAATGGAGTAAGTTAACTTGAGAGGCAAAACATAAACGTTTTAAGTAAAAAAAGGGTTTTGAATTAGGTAGATTTTTATGGTAGTGTGAGTTTTACATGGATCAAAGTTCCATATATTTCAAAACCTTATCCAAAGTTTTATCTCCTTTATGTTAAAAAAAATCTAATAAAATTTTGAATTGAACTAAAATTAATACTACACAGCCTAAAAAAACTCCATTGAAAGTAACTCTACAGTAAAAATTGTCCCACTCCTTTACAAATTCATTACCAAATCTAATTTACGAAAAAAATAACAAACTCATTACCAAATCTAATTTATGAAAAAAAATAACAAAGTAAAATCTCTTTTAGTAATGATATTGAACACTGATTAGTATTTGATGTGAAATTGTTACCTTGTGCATTTAGTGAGAGTTTCCTCATCACATGAATGACGCCATAATTCTTTGATAGATTCGAGAACATTAACTGCATATTTATTTACGGCATTAGTCGAAGGTCCTGTGTACAATTTTAAATGGCTAAATTTTTTATTTATTTGCGAAGGGTCCTCTTCTTGATATATGCACGGTTTTAAATGGCTAAGATTTGTGACATTTAAAAGGAGATTAACTTTATGGATATGCCAGACCCTATACACTCCAACTGTCTTTTCAGACGATTTATTCAAAAATACATTATATTAGATTATTTTTAATTTATGTCAAAATAGGGAGCATATTTTTCATTTCTTAGTCAAATGAGCTTGACATATCATTAGTTTCAAATTAGCTTGACTTGTCATTAGTTTTGAATTCTTATGTTTACAACAATAAGTTATATTAAACTATTTTTTAATAATAAAAAAAAAATTAAGAATTTTTAAATTTTAAATATTTAAATTTTTTATTTGTAAAAGATATTATTGACTAAATTATTGTAGTGTACATTCTAATGGTTAGAAGAAAAACATAAATTAAAATGAAAATATGAGTAGGAATGACTTGTATATTAGTTAATAATAATAATAATAATAAATATAATTTTAAGGTCATGGCTAACTCACATATCAAAATTTGATTTCTTGTTGATTTTGAACATGTGACTTCTTAAGAGAAAACACCTGTTCTTAACCATGAGGCTTTATACGGTTATGGATTTCAAAAAATCATGGATATCAAAAAGTTTTCATAACACTAAGTTAAGACATAGGTGGGTTGTTGTCAGTGGTGTGTCCTTTAATCAAACAAGGTATGTACAATGCTTTGGTATGGGCGTCAATCAACCAAGGTATGAGAAACACTCACAAGTGGTTGAAATAATAACTACATAACATTTCACTTTATGGCAGATTTGGATGGTTAAAGAGTATTTATGTTGAATTTCATTTATCTTGATGTAAGCCTTGCGGGGTTGTGGATGGTTTTCAAGTGTCGTTGCAACAAACTCATCTTATTGCAGGTAAATTTTCTCCCCATCAATTTTTTCCCTACACTAGCATCATATTGGAAAAACTTTGATTTTGTGCCCTCATTTCCTCTGTGTTTATAGGCTCTCCTTATACATAAATTGAGTTTTAAGGTTGTTGTGTCCCCAACATCACTACATGCATTATTTGAAGGTTCAGAGTAAGCTTTAATTTATTTCTCTAGGTTTTAAGGTGTTTGATTTATCTATTACATCCTTCAATAACCACTCGCTGAACATGCTAAACAAACACCATAATTTTGTCTTAGATTTCTACCAACATCCCAATTGGGTGAAATCATGAAGATGGGTGTCTATTTTGCTTGTTTTATGACAAAAAAAACTATATTTCACAAGTTCTTCAACTTCCGGTATACAAAAGTGTTTTTTTTATTTAGAATTTCACT
>ML785264.1:616088-628313 GCA_009831015.1 Picea engelmannii
TTCTTTTAGAGAAGGAAATAAATTGCAACAATCTACATAGACTCTATTTTATTATGACTATAATTTTGAATCTAACAGATGAATATTATAATTTCTAGAATTGTTTTAAGTTGACCAAGATGAAAACGTTGCATATTTTAAACACATGTTTCCCCCCACCTTGTATCTATCTTAATTTGTACTCAAAAGTAAAATCTAAAAATACTCTTTTGAAAAGAACAATTTAAGGATTATGAATATATTTTTTTCTAAATTTTTCACTGTGTATTTTTAGAGATACAAATCTTCCATTTCAATGAATCATAATGTGATCTGAAAATATTATGCACTCATTTTTTTAAAAAATTAAATAAAATTAGATAAAAATAACAAAAATGAAAAAAAATTATAGGAATTGAAAGTAGATTCAATTTTGCAAATGCTCGTATCATTTTCGAAACCAAATTCTGAGTATTTGTAGGAGTCTGCAACCTCCAAAGTTTAGGTAAGATAGAGGGAATTCTCTGGTTCCTACAAACAATCCCATTTGTTAGTTTTCGGCAAAAAGAATCTTTCGGCTGGAAAAAAAAATTCTTTTGGCTGAAAAACGTAATTCTAATGGAATCTGTTAAAATTAAACTGTTTCCTAGCTTTTCGGCGCAAAAAACCTTTTTCGGCCGAAAGATGGGTGAAAAATTCTGTTGGCCGGAAACAATGAAAAGTCACGTCATATCATTTCATTTCACGCCAAATCGTATAAATATGCTTTCGGCCAAACACATTTAACACAATTCATCTCTTGTTTCATGGTTTTCTAAAGCACCTAAACAAAGTTTCGTATCATCTTTTTCCTTTTTGTTGAACAAGGTAATTGATGTTTTGAATGCAAAAGAAAAGTTTTTTTTTTTTAAGTTCATGTTTTTATTGGAATAACAATTTATATGTTGAAAGCTAAATGTTGAACATTTTTTCAAGGTGAAGCCTTTGTTGAACACAAAATTATTGATATTATTTTTTAATAATTTTTGTGACAACAAAGTTTTTCTGAGACTATTTTGAAATGTTGATTTTGTTAAAAAAATTTACAAATAACTATACTCATGGGAAACAAATTTTTGCGCAAGATAAAATTTGATCGCATTCGAGATGAAACTCACCATAACGATCAAAGGAAAGAACATTATTGGAGAAATAAACGAGAACGTGCAAATATTGACGAAAGAAACGATGATAATATAAATAGAGATTTTCAACAAGAAGAAGTCCAACGAGTTATGCATGCACATATTGTCTATATTAAAAGTATATAATTCAAATTTAAAATATTGTTTAATATAATTTATTGTAATTATGATTTGATGGTTTTCAAAAAACATAAATAGATTTTCCTCATAACGTCGATGAATACATTGAAACCGAAATTGAAACAAAAGACGAATCACATATAGGTATGTACATAAATTTAGATAATACAAGATGAACACTTGTATATGTCAGACGATTGGCTTAGGTTGATGGACAATTGATATGGATTGTTGGTTGTCATTGATGTCAACCATTGGAGAGTGATATTGTAGATTGATGTCAACCCTTAGTGATTGATGCCAACCCTTGGAGAAAGTCTGCTAGCAAATTCTGGTAGCACAAAGGTTTGGGTAATGGACCCAAGTTTATTTGATGCATAATGGTATGAGTTTAATATATTTGAATATAAGACTATTCTAGATGGAGAACCCTCATGAGTCGTTTAGAAGCCCTCAAAAGTCAAAGTAGTGAAAGTGGTTGCGAAGAAGAAATTATTTAAATAATAAAGTGAAGTGATGAGTGTACTATAAGTCAAAGTGGATACAAAATAAATTATTTAAATAATAAAGTTAATGGAGAAATTACTAAGTGGACAAGTGGTTAGAAGTGGGTTAGCCCTAAAATAAGGAAAGTGGGTTAAGATGGTTAGAAGGTAATTTAAATAATAAAGTGAAGTGATGAGTGTACTATAAGTCAAAGTGGATACAAAAGAAATGATTTAAATAATAAAGTTAATGGAGAAATTACTAAGTGGAAATTATTAAGTGGACAAGTGGTTAGAAGTGGGTTAACCCTAAAATAAAGAAAGTGGGTTAAGATGGTTAGAAGGCAACCCCTTGATGAAGCTACATGAAAGTATAAATAAGAGGCAAGAGTCTCTCATTTTTAATCACACTTGAGCATATTGAATATCTACAAGTAGCTGAGGTAACCAAAGGATATCTAAGTCGAATTTCAAAGGGAAGGTGAAGTAAAGAAGGTAGAAATTCAAGGGAGGATAAAATTTTTTGATGATGATTTCTAATATCCATAAAACAAATATTCCATGCGGGGAACACTCTACAAGTTCGCTCTCTAGAATAAGCCATAATTCAACAAGGTATGTCATTTTTTCTATATCTTCGTTTCTGAGAGGTTCCAAGTAGTGAAATCTCGAAGAATTGCATAAAATACATTGAATAACATTTTGTACCATTTTTAGATATTTATTAATTATAGGTACATAGTTATGATTATTGCAAGTTAGGGTTGTTAACTAATCCAAAACTAGTCATGTGATACTAAAGTAAAGTTTGATGAAAATGTGAGTCTCTTTTTGTTAAAGTTAATGAAGTTTTGCATGTATATGATCATATACACCAGGTCTATTACAGAGTTATAAATCATATTTGGATGATGAAACTGATGAGGGCTTTTGGTTGAGGTACATGCTGGGTACATGGTTGAAACAAGTAGTTGATGAGTTGACACATACATGAGGTGTATTGTAATGTCCCTTTCCAAATAGGAGATCCAGAGAGGAGGCCTAATGGTCTAAACTACCCCGTTAGACTATAGCTAGGGCCAAAGAGGGGTAAAAAGGGTTACTAGAGGTCACTCCAGTCACAGGTGTTAAATTCAGAAAGTGACAATGAACTAAAAAGGGTTAAAAGCGCTTTTAAGTCATTATGAGCTAAAAATAGAAGTCAACAGTGAATTAGGGTTTCAACAATGACTTAGGGTTTTGTAAGTCAACAGTGAATTAGGGTTTCCACATGATTTAGAGTTTTGTAAAGCTATAAAGGAAGGGTTAGCGATCTAATTCATCATTATGCAGATTATGACTTGTCATTGAGGAGAAGAGGTGCATCTCAGAAGTGTAACGACCTCCTCGTTACGACAACAACTCTGAGAACATGTGCAATTTTTTTTTTGTTTAAGGTGTGTGCGCGCGTGTAGAAGTAACAAACACACTTGACTCTACGCCGCCACTCGACAACCAACAAGACACAACCACGATGTTCAGCACAAGAAGACTGAAGGCACACAACGAGTAACTGCAACAATGTACGACCATAGGCATAAGGCGCACAACACAAACATTAAGACATATTGGGGGTGCACAGTAAGAACACAGAGGGAAGAATCCATGGTGTTAGGGTTACTATTTCTGAACAGGAAAGCAGGGCGTTTAGTCTTATGTCTTCTCGAAAGAAGATTAGACAGGCTCCTGGCCGATTGCTCAGGCAGAAACTAGTAACCCGACCTAGAACAAGACGCAAGAAAGACGAACAAAACAGGGCGACCCCAACATATCCCAGTGACAACAAGCAATAAACGCCCCTAGACATAAGGCGTACAACTAGCAGCTGTAAGCAGAAAACAACACTAGGTGTTAAGTATAGTACAATCACAGATGGAAGAATCCAACAGTAGAGTTTACTATTTCTGCACAGAAAAGCAGGGCTTTTAGTCTTATGTCTTCTCGAAAGAAGATTAGACAGGATCCTGGCCGACTGCTCAGGAAGAAACTAGTAATCTCTGTCAGGTGTGTCGCAAGAGTGGAAACCCTGCCTTTAAAGGGCCTGAGACTCTTGATACGGCACTGGATTCTTTACACAAAAAAATCACACACATAGACATGTCTCCTAAGGCTACCAGGGGGGGTGTCTACATCCCACCTGACGCAACACACCAAGCGACTAACTGAATACAATCAAGTATGACATAAATAAGAAGAACAAATATGCCCCTTACGGATGGCGCGTGACAAGATGACTCCAACAACAAAACCCAAAATTCAACATTATTTAAATGAACAACAACCCTCATTTACTAACTCCGCGTAATCTATTGTAATCAAATCAAGGTTATTACACCATTTAAGTTATTATTAACGATGGAAGTTACAATAACACTGTCATGAATTATTAAACACCTTTCATTTATCTCACATATCCGGGCCATGATCTTACAATTACAATACCTCGTATGTTACATCCACAAAATTATAATGACCTTACAAGATAAAAACCTTTCAAATATTCATGAGGAGCTCACTATTCGATGTCATTTAGGATCATAAATTTCCTTGTCATGCAATAAGTAACCTCATATTTAGCCTCCTATTTATAAATAACCCCAATATATGAATAACCTCATGCGTATAAATACTTATAAAAATAAACTCATGTTTATATATAACATACTATTATGAATGACATCATGTTCAAAATAACAATCATCATGTTAAATAACATCATATCTAAAAATACCCAACATCATGTTAATACATAAAATAACCTCATATATATAAATAACATCAGACTTTTAAAATAACAAAATGACATCATAATTGAAAACGTAAATACATAACAACAATGATATTTAAATGACCATGTGTAAATATAACCATAATTAAAAAGAAAATTGTACCAAATATCCATATTTTAAAATGCCAAGATTTAAAAACAAATACATCTAAAATGACAAGATTCATAAAACTAGAAGGGATGTTAAAGGCAGACGAAATGCCAGAATTAAAATGAACTGCCAGGTTAAAACGAATTGCCAGAGATGAAAACGATTTGCCAGAGATTGAAATGAATTGCCAGACATAAAAAAAATGAGTTGCCAGAGGTTAAACTAAATTGCCAGAGGTTAAAATGAATTGCCAGAGATGAAAACGATTTGCCATAGATTAAAATGCATTGCCAAAGATTAAAAAAACGAGTTGCCAGAGGTTAAACCGAATTGCCAGAGGTTAAAACGAATTGCCAGAGATGAAAACGATTTGCCAGAGATTAAAATGCATTGCCAGAGATAAAAAAACGAGTTTCCAGAGGTTAAACTGAATTGCCAGAGGTTAAAACGAATTGCCAGAGATTAAAATGAATTGCCAGAGGTCAAAACGAAATGCCCAAACTTTTATGAACCCCGCAGAAGTTAAAAACGGCCACAGCAAATGTAAAAACACCAAGGCCGAATGTTTAAAACGTCCACTGTCATTTTAAACGCCCAACGAATTTGTACACCATGAAAACGAATGCGGAAGGGCCAACAAATTCCAGAAACACCCAACTAAATCCCAACCATGAAAATGAATTCTTCAACACCAGATCAACTGATCTGAGAAATAATAAAAAAATATGCCCAACGAAAGTGCCAGAGCGAAAGCCATTACAAGTATTAATTCCATAAAATATCCAACAATGAAATCGCCAAGACCAACATTTCAGAACATCTTATCCAACAAAATTTTTCCAGAACAATATCACTGTAGCATACAAGGACGAATTA
The DNA here is from genome assembly GCA_009831015.1 of Picea engelmannii. Classification (NCBI taxonomy): domain Eukaryota; kingdom Viridiplantae; phylum Streptophyta; class Pinopsida; order Pinales; family Pinaceae; genus Picea; species Picea engelmannii. The sequence goes on from ML785264.1 coordinate 621,651, forward strand.
CAACAGCTGAAGCAACATCTTACACTAATACATCATAATCACCGAAGTAAATAACTAGGCAGTCTACTCTACTAAACACATGAGCATACCGTTGCCCTGCACCCGCTTCGGATGACGTCCCGCGCTCTGTGCCACGTCCCATGCTCCGTGTCGCTCCCGCTCGCCAACCGCAGAAAGCTCACTGGTACCTCCCAACCAATCGCTAGGGGTACTCTGCTTCCCCCTTAGCCCCCCGAGCCACAAAGGGGCCACACAAGATCCAGAGATAAGACTAGCTTCTCAGCTAGCCTCCAAGGCTGAGCTACCACTCTAATGCAGCTAAGAATTTCCCAACTCCTCACAAGCAAACAGTCAAGCCACAATCCGGCAGCATAACGTTACGCTTACCGTTCATCCCTTCTTCCTCCAATTTCCCCTTCTTTTATAGAAATTTGAGACCCACCTACTTTTCTTAATCATTATTAATTTAAGTTTTATTGACAATCCTCTAAAAATTCTCTGTCGTCTAAGTGTCACTCATCCCCCACGTTTCTCCAAAATTAATTTATTTTTAATAATTAAAAGACTCATTTCCCTCACCCCCTATAGTCGCTCCTAAAATTACTCCTAGGGTTCCTAGATCCCCTCTCATGCTTTTAATAACTTTCCTAAAATGAAGTTGCTGATTTTTAGTAACTCCTTAATTGTTGATTCCTTTTTGCTTTTTACCCTATGTCCCCTACTTTCCATTATTAAGTTTCCTTTATTACAAGTTTCCTTATTTCTATTATTAATTTCTCTCTTTTTATTTTTATTTTTTCTTTTAAACCCAAAAAGATAAATGCGCTTAATAGTCTTTTCAATATATTTTTAAAATCCTAACTTTTATACTCCCACACTTTAATTATTTTTATTTCTTCTTTATCATTTAAAAACCATGGGTTTCAATTAATTTATCTCCCTCATTACTTTACCCCTCTTTAATTTAAGAAGACTTTAACTAACACTTAGGAGGGTTTTAGTTTACGCCCTTATGTTTATTTTTATTTTTTTTGTAGGATCTTTTCTTAGGGCTTATCAAAATTTTATCTTAGAGATGTTTTAAATTTAGGTTTAGATTTGAACTGGGCGACAATTAATTAGGGGAGTTGTTTTGAAAAATTCTTCAGACGTTAAGGTCTTTAGGGTCATCTAGGTTGTCTCATCATCATCATCAATGCAACATGCCCTTCAGGACGCACTACGTGCTCCAAGGGTGCCACTCGCCTCGTCTGCTTCTGTTACGCGACGTGCCCTTCAGGATGCACCACGTGCTCCAAGGGTGCCACTAGCCAACTGGTGTTTCTTTGGCGCGACGTGCCCTTCAGGATGCACCACGTGCTCCAAGGGTGCCACTCGCCGACTTGACTATTTGGTAGACATCTATAACCCCTGGAGTCAACACTTCGCCAGGTGAACTTGTGGGAGACTAAGGGCTCTAAGGAATAAGGCCCCCGCCTTATTGCACGCCCCTTAAAATCATCGTGAGCGACTGTCGCAGTCTGCCCTCACGGCATCATGGATCCTCTCGAACTAGGTAATCGTTAACCTACAGTTCGAGCCACGACGAGAGTGCTAGTAGGATGTGGCAGGGCTGCTGTCCACACCTCTCCCTCAACCTCTCTGAAAATCATGTGTGGCCCCTTTAATCCATATGTGAGTCTGGTCGGCAAGCTATCGTCAGCCTGCATCATCAACCATCGTGTCAGAACGTCAACAATCATATCATAAAATCAATATCATATCATCAAAATAAATCAACTCAATTAGCACACTCCCTGACTCAATCCAGAGTCCAAGGGTTCTGTCAATGCCTCTGCATCCTCAAGGTCCGAAACCCTGCACACTCAATGAAACTGAGTCAATAGCACCTGTCTACATCAAGTAGTAAAACATCATGCCGTCTATCAGAACGCATCATAATCAAGCATAAATGTATTAATATCAGAAAAGTCCAGATCACTTGCGAGCAAGTGTCCTCAAAGAATAAGTTTTGTAAGTGCGCCAGAGCGGGATGTTACAAGAAGAGATAGTTCAGTGTATTCTAGGAGGAAGACACCAATTGGTTGATTTTGGTGCTGAAAGACACACCCTAGTCATCGAGAAGATCATCCAGGTCTTCCATCATTCTTCATTGATTCTGCAGTGTTCCCATATTCTGGGTATTATCTTTTAGTTGCTTATTTGTATTTCGGCTAAGATCCTTTTGTCTTTTGATCTAGTCTAGCTGAGTGTTGTTATTTTATTCAGCCACAATTGCTTATTTGTATTCCGGCTAAGAGCCTTTGTCTGTTGATCTAGTCGAGTATTGTCAGTTTTTTCAGCCGCATTTAGCCATTTTGTAATCCACAGAGATATCATAATACAAACTTTGCAGTCGTTTGTCGCATTTATTATTTGCATGATCATTTATATGTTGTAAACCTTTGATCATACTGACACATTAGCAAGGTTTCCTAGACTAGCCAAGTTAGGAACATTACAGTGGTATCGGAGCTTTAGTCCTGCCAGCCTGTGACTAAAGAAAATGAGTGCAGCAGAAGACCAAGAGAGTCGTGAACACGTAGGTGACAAATATGTCACTTACAACAGGCATCAGGAAAGAAGGCATAGGCCTGATTTTCCCCCTTTCCCTCCTAGCTCAGAGGAAGAGGAAGAGGCACACAGAGAAGTAGAGAGAAGGGCAGAGCATGAGGCAGAGAGGATGCTAGGAGATAGATATGAGTGACCAAAGGGAAGTGGCAAGGACCCCGTAGATCCAGAGGAAACTTTCATGTAGATTATCAACGATATGTTAGCTAGTCAACAGACCATGTCTCAGTCCTTCGCACAAGTGGTTGATAGATTGGCTAGAGTGGGCACCCCAGATACAAAAGTCCTGCATGTAGCACAGGGGAACTCGGGAGAAGGTAGTAGAACCCAGCCACCCTCTCACACATACAGCTCTATGAGTAGGATTCCCAGACCCTTGTTTCCCAGTTTCCAGAGGGCACCCCTGGTAGAAGCACTGCCACTGATAGCACAGAGGCCACCCACTCATGTCGATGACATTGCAGAGTATAGGAGGGAGTATGTAGCATTGGGTCATGACTTCCATCAGGACATGACCTTAGTTGAGTGCTGTGGACTCATACTCAGGAACTGCCCCAGAGAGCCACAGAGGGGAGGACCACAACAACAGTAGGGGCATAACCTTGATTTCATCCGAAAAGTTGGGAAACTCACCATCCCTTATTTCGACGGATCATCCAAATACACCACCAGAGCTTGGGTACAGAAGCTAGACACGTATTAAAATCTCAACCAGATGATCGAGACAGAGGCCATCAGTTTCGTGACCTTACACTTGGAGGGTGAGGCACAGGAGTGGTGGTATCATGGACTGGTGACATTGGGTCACATTCGCATCACCTCCTATAGGGAGTTTATAGATAGGCTCATGGAAAGGTTTGAAAAGAAGGATCCCAAGATACACTTTAAGGATCTAGCCCAGTTGAGACAAACTGGCACAGCAGGGGCGTTCATCATAGAGTTTCAGCGGGAGCTGTGGCAATGACAAATATATCAGAGCCCAGGTTGATCATGCTATTCATAGAAGGACTCACATAGCCTTTGAGAGGATGGTTGAAGGAATACAGGCCTCCCACTTTGCAGGATGCCATCCTTCGCACTCGAGATCTGGTAGACTCAGTGCCAAAGACAAGAACTTTCTCCAAACCATTTGTGCCCTAGAGGGATCGAGACAGGAATCCATTCCATAGAGAATGGAAGGGAAAGGAGAACTTGTATGATGAGACTAGGCGAGAGATTATGAGGAAGAATCTTTGCTTCATCTGCAGAGATCCTTGGGTCCCAAGCCATAGGTGCATGGGAAAGGGAGAGATTCACTATATTGAGGTAGCAACAGACAATGTGGATAGTGAGGAGGAGGAGAAGGACTATGGATCCACTAGTTCAGAGGAGGTTTCAACACCAGCAGAGGAGAAGCCTCCCTATAGACCACTGACACTAGCAGGATCCCATCCTCCAGTAGTCCCACAACTGCAAGAACATGCTAACAGGAGGAAACCAACAAAGGGAGGTGTCATAGCGACCCTTTCTGGTGTTCCCAGGTATGATACCCTCCATATCAAAGGGATTATTTAGGTGAAGCAGGAAATCACCCTGATAGATGGTGGGGCCACCCACAACTTCATCGACGCTTCACTAGTATCGAGATGGGCACTTCAGACAGAGGAGTTTGATTGGTTTGATGTTGCGGTAGCAGATGGCCATACAGTGGAGTGTCTAGACAGAGTTCCAAACTTAGAGATGAAGTTAGGCAACTACATAGTGAGAGACACATTTTATGTGGTTGACCTATCAAACAAAGATGTGGTGTTAGGAGTTCAGTAGATGATTACCTTGGGAAAAATCACTACCAACTACCAAATCTTGGAAATGGGATTCAGAGATCAGGATGGGAAGAAGGTTGTTCTAAGAGGTATGTCAACAGGAGCACCCAAGACAGTTTCAGCTAAGAGGATGGAGAGGATATTTAGACATGGGGAGGTAGCATATGCCAAATAATGCTTTATCACTACTTAGAAGGATTCGGAAGGTCGACAACAATACCATACAGAGATCAATAATTTATTGGGACGACATCAACAGGTCTTTGAGTCAATTCCACAGGGAGACCACTTGACAGGGGGTTTGAGCACATCATTGAGTTGGAGGAGGGGGCCAAACCTATGATCACCCCCCCCTATGGTCATCCTAGGAGGTTCAAGGATGAGATAGAGAAGGCAATCAAGGAATTTCTTGTGATGGGACACATCAGACCGAGAAACAATCCATTTACTTCTTTAGTTGTCTTAGTTCTAAAGAAGGATGGCACCATGAGGATGTGCATTGATTACCAATCCTTGAACAAGAAAACCATCAAGAATTGGTACCCTATCCCACACATTAACGAGTTGATGGAAGAACTACATGGCGAATTTTTCTTCTCAAAAATTGATCTACGCTCTGGATATCATCAGATCAGTATCCGAGAGCAGAACATAGGGAATATGACATTTCAATGTCATTTTGGACACTTCGAGTTCCTGGTTATGCCATTTGGGCTAACCAATGCACCTAATACATTCCAGTCTTGCATGAACCATATATTCAGGGATCAGTCAAGGAAATCAGTCTTGGTTTTCTTCGATGACATCTTGATCTATAGCCATTCATGGCAAGAGCATATGAGGCACCTAGATGAGGTATTAAGATTCATGGAGGCACAATCATTATATGCCAAATAGTCCAAGTGTGAGTTCAATATGATAGAGATTCTTTATTTAGGCCACATCATCAGTGCACAGGGGGTACAGGTGCACCAAGAGAAGATAGGGGCCATTCTGGATTGATCGATGCCCAAGAACGTGATATAATTGAGGAGCTTCTTCGGGCTGTGTAGCTATTACAGGCGGCTCGTCCGGGGTTTTTCTCAGCTTGGAGCACCGCTGACAGATATTACCAAGCATGGGGCCTTTATATGGACTGAGAAATCATAGGAAGCCTTTGATCACATGAAGGAATTCATGGGAACTTCTCCAGTGTTGGCACTACCAGACTTCACCTTGCCATTTGTACTAGAGTGTGACACATCCGACGAAGGGATCAATGCAATTTTGATGCAGGGAGGACACCCCATTGTATTCGAGAACCGGAAGCTTAGTCAACCTAAGAGGTTGTACACTATTTATGACAAGGAAATGTTGGCAATCATGCATGCCTTGACCAAGTTCAGACAATATTTGGTGGGCAGCAAATTCGTGGTCAAGACCGATCACAACAGTTTGAAGTATTTCCTTGAGAAAAAGGACCTCACTGAGCACCAATAGAAATGGGTGACAAAGGTACAAGCATTTGAATTTGAAATAGAGTATGTCAAGGGGAAGAAGAACATTGTGGCTGATGCACTATCAAGGAGACCTGCAACATGTTCTTTGATGGAGATTTCAGTAGATTGGAAATCCCACTTGTTAGTGGAATATTCCATGAACAAGTTCACTTGTGAGGTGACATTTGGGTAGATACAGGATGACCAGTATAGGGTCATTAACGATGTCATATTTTACAATGATAGAGTCTACTTGGTTCCAGATTCAGGTCTTAAGAAGAGTATCCTCACCGTAGTTCATGATTCATCTCTAGCAGGCCATCAAGGGTTTTTCAAAACCTACAGACACATCAGAGAGAGGTTCTCATGGAAGGGCCTCAAACAAGACGATATGAGACATGTCAATGAGTGTGTGACTTTCCAACAGAACAAGTCAGAGCATGCTCTTCCAGCAGGGCTACTTCAGCCACTCCCCATTCCAGAGCAGAAATGGGAGAGTATATCTATGGACTTTATCACAGGTCTACCCAAGTTCTAGGGTAAGGACTGTATCTATGTAGTGGTCGACAGATTGACCAAGTTTTCTAACTTCTACGCCATATCGATAAAGTACAATGTTAAGAACCAAACATCAATATAGCATAGAAAAACCTCAGAAAAAGAACTCAACGCCTTGAAAAAGAGATAATTTCAGATAATAAGCCTCTTCGAGGGGGCAACCTCCTTTTACCCCACTTAAATGTTCAAGTACAAGATGATTCAAAATGAAAATG
>ML785264.1:632875-655412 GCA_009831015.1 Picea engelmannii
AATATAAAGAAGCAATTCGTACCTTTTGTGTATGTGGCACATTATGGAGATCAAAGAATTGCTTCATCTGAAGTATCCATGTGATTGGGTCCTTTCCATCAAACTTCCTCATATCAATCTTAGGAACATGGTTGGTCTTCAAAACAAAGTTGGAGTTTCTCCATTCTTGATTCACCTTCCTTGTGTCCTCATCATGAATTTCATTGGATGCATTTTCACTTTCGGGTGTCTTCTCTGTTATGAAATTTTTCAATACTTCCATCAACTTAGCTTCCATTGAATCCATCTTAGTATCCAACTTAGCTTCCATTGAATCCATCTTCTTTTGTAGTTCATTTATATCCCTACGCATTTCTTCACCTTCATCAAGAGTCCAATTGGGATTTTCTGGAGGCTTATTTGGTGTAGAAGGTCCCTTTTTTGGTGGCATGTTGGCCAAGATTTTGGGGTGGTTCTGCTAGACAATATTTATTCTGTCCTATCTCCCAAGTTTCAGACCTTCTAGGTATGAAACATTCTTTTAGGTAGTTCTCTGATATTTCTTCTCTGTAATTCCACAGTTCTGATCAAAATTGGATGTGCCAAGTGGAATTTACGGTAACTTCCTCACAACTTGCCGATTTTTGGCCTTTTCAGGAGATCTCACTTGTATAGCATGCCCTGCACAAAATAATTGATATCAAATTCTGAAAATCATACCCAAAATACTACAGACTGTCCATGATCCAATGAAACCATTCCCACTCAATTTGGATACTCTAGCAAGACGTTATGATTGTTTTACATGGAACATCTTCTTGAGACTAGTCAATAGGACTAGTCAGATACCCTATCTTACACAAGGTGTATAGACAAATTTAAGATGACCCAGAAGCTGAAATTTTTACCATAGATACCTTAGTAATTTTTGTAAATGGGCTCCAAAGTTCAGGGTTTGAAACATTACAGAAATGTTTTTATAGTGAAAATTCCGCAATGACTCATTTCAGGATGATTCCAGAACCCTATCTTGTACAGGCTGTATCTCTGAAATTATAAGGCCTCAGGAGATGAATTTTGAACTCAACGTACCTTGATCTGTATAATAAATATCCTCCAAGACGTTCCTTTTGAAATGTTGTAGAAACAAAGTTATAGTGAAAATTCCACGGTGTCTTAGATGTAGCAGCGAAACCCCAAGACCTTGAGCTCTGATACCATATGTTAAGAACCAAACATCAATATAGCATAGAAAAACCTCAGAAAAAGTACTCAATGCCTTGAAAAAGAGATAATTTTAGATAATAAGACTCTTCAAGGGGGCAACCTCCTTTTACCCCACTTAAATGTTCAAGTACAAGATGATTCAAAATGAAAATGTCTCCTTGGTATATATAGGAGACTAGGAGGTATAATTACAACTAATGGACTAAAGCCGACATAAATAAAATAACATTACTAATATATTATGCCCCAATTAAGGGGTAATGAGCCACTAATGGCCTAAAGCCGACATAAATAAAATAACATTACTAATATAATATGCCCCAATTAAGGGGTAATGAGCTCATATTAGGGCTTAACATACAACGCAGTTCAGGTAGCCGGGATTTTCTTCAGGGAGGTCTTCAAACTTCATGGGTTACCGAAGAACATCGTCAGTGACAGGGATAGTCAGTTCATAGGGACATTTTGGAGAGAGTTTTTTCAATTGGTGGGGACAGAGATGGCACCTAGCAACAACTATCACCCTCAGAAGGATGGGCAGACCGAGATTGTCAATAAGTGGGTTGAAGGGTATTTGAGGAACTATGTAGGAGGAAAACACAGAACGTGGGTAAAGTGGTTACATTTAGGAGAAAATTGCTACAACACCACCTTCCACATGTCCGTTGGTATGACACCCTTCCGAGCATTGTACGGATATGATTCTCCCACTTTGGTAGACTTGGTCTTTGGGGAGAGAAGAGCTCCTAAGGCCAAGGATTGGATCATAGAGAGTCAGGATTTTCTCAAGTTGTTGAAAGAGAACCTGCAGACGACACAAAACCAATAGAAGATAAGTGTGGATAGGCACAAGATCGAGCACAACTTTGAGGTTGGAGATTTGGTTTTCTTAAGACTCCAACCCTACAGACAATCATCTCTAAAGAAGAGTGGGGCTGAGAAGCTCAAGCCCAGATTTTATGGTTCTTATAGGATCATGCACCGAGTAGGCGAGGTTGTTTACGAGCTAGAGCTTCCATAGGGGATCAAGATTCATAACGTGTTCCACGTGTCTTGCCTAAAAAAGGTAGTGGGACAATTCATTAGCACATCAAAGGAGATTCCCTCATTGGATGAGGAGGGACAGTTGAAGTTAGTTCGATAGGAGGTTTTAGAGTTTTAGGAGCGGAAACTGAGGAGTAGGGTCATCAGAGAGTGTTTGATCAGATATAGAGGGCTTCCAATAGAGGATGCTACTTGGGAGAGCAAGCAGGTGTTGCAACACCCTGGACTGGTATTGGTTGAGGACAAACAATTTCAGGAAATGAGGACTGTAATGTCCCTTTACAAATAGGAGCTCCAGAGAGGAGGCTTAATGGTCTAAACCACCCTGTTAGACTATAACCAGGGCCAAAGAGGGGTAAACACGGTTACTTGAGGTCACTCCAGTCACAGGTGTTATATTCGGAAAGTGACATTGAACTAAAAAGGGTTAAAAGCACTTTTAAGTCATTATGAGCTAAAAATAGAAGTCAACAGTGAATCAGGGTTTCAACAGTGATTTAGGGTTTTGGAAGTCAACAATGAATTAGGGTTTCAACATGATTTAGGGTTTTGGAAATCTATAAAGGAAGGGCCAGTAACCTAATTCATCATTATGCAGATTATGACTTGTCATTGAGGAGAAGAGGCGCATCTCAGGAGATATAGTTCAGTTTATTCCAGAAGGAAGACACCAGTTGGATTATTTCGGTGTTGAAAGACACACCCTAGTCACCGGGAAGATCATCCAGGTCTTCCATCATTATTCATTGATTCCACAGTGCTCCCATATTCCGCGTATTATATTTTAGCTTCTTATTTGTATTCTAGCTAAGATCCTTTTGTCTTTTGATCTAGCCGAGTGTTGTTATTTTATTCAGCCACAATTGCTTATTTGTATTCTGGCTAAGATCCTTTGTCTTTTGATCTAGTTGAGTATTGTCAGTTTATTCAGCTGCATTAGACCATTTTGTAATCCAAAGAGATATCATAATACAAACTTTGCAGTCCTTTTTCTTGTTTATTATTTGTATGATCATTTATACACTATAAACCTTTGATCCTACACACACATTAGCAACGTTTCCTAGAGTAGCCAAGTCAGGAACATTACATGTATAGTTGATGATGTTGGTACATCTTGATGAGTCATAGTTGATGAGTAGTTGATACATGATTGGTACATACTTGGTACATGCTTGGAGGCACTTGTTAGTAGTATTGTTGACACATGGTTTATGGATGATGTCACATACTTGTATTGGTATATTATTAGAAGCACATATTGATCTTGGTGATGATTATGAGTTGTTTTGTTATGCATGGTTGATGCACATATTTGAGAGTTGTCTTGGTGATTGATCTTGGTGATTTATCTTGGTGAGTAGATCTGATTTGATTGATAAGATTGATGAGACAGGTTGTTGTGATAAGTTGTTTGGACAGTTTGTTGTGACAGGTTATTTGTATAGATTTGGTGCATGGTTGATGCACTTGTTCATGGTATAGTTTGAGGTACCGGTTGGTGCATGGTTGATGCACTTGTTTATGGTACATGTTGATTATAGGTTGATGCATGGTTCAGGTTATTGGTACATGTTGTTTGGTGCAGGTTAACTGCTACAGTTTTACAGTAGTATATCTCACAGTGATAGTGTGATAGTGGTTCCATCATTCTACTTATATTTAAGGGAGGTTGGACGGGGAAAGGATAGGTGTTTTTAGCCACCTTCCAGTTGTAGCCGAAGAACATAGGGGGTTGTATCCTCCTTCTGGTTGTAGCTAGAAAATTGGGGATTTGGAGCTTCCCTCGAGTTGTATCCTGAGAAACTAGGTGGTTGTATCCGCCTTCTGGTTGTAGTCGGAGAACATAGGGGGTTGTAGCCTCCTTCTGGACATTTTAGCCAGAGAATTGGGGAGTTGGAGTTTCCCTCAGGTTGTAGTATGAGAAACTAGGTGGTTGTAGCTACCTTCTGGTTGTAGCCGGAGAACATAGGGGGTTGTAGCCTCTTTCTAGTTGTAGATGGAGAATTGAAAGTTGGTGCTTCCTTGAATGCAATTCTTGACATATAAGAAAAGAATTATGTGGTTTTCTCCCGCATTGGGTTTCCACGTAAATATTGGTGTACTATTCATTGTGTGGATGTGTTTGTTATTGTTTATTACACACTGATGAATGTTAATGTTTATGATACAGTAAGATATTGATAATGAACAAATGAACATGCTTGAATAAGTAAAATAATATACTTTGTAGTTTAAAGGATTAATAATTGGTATAATTGCTCATTACTTATTCACCCCCCCTTTGAGTAATCCAACAATATATAGTTTAGTGAATTTATGTTCACGTTTTGTTTTTTAATATAAACTTTAAATTGAAATATGCAAGAGAATATATCAACATTGATGATGAAATATTAGAAAATGTTGACTGTAACATCCCCAAAAATAAATTATTTTTAAGTTTGAAATTTCTTAGGAAATTATTTCTGTTTTTGGTAAATTCAAAATTTGAATTTTTTTTCCATTTATGGCAATTCCGAATTTCAAATTTGGCTAATTGTAATTAATTATTATGACTATTGGGAAAAGACCTCATTTGACCCAACTAAATACTTGACTATGACACTTGTATGAAACAAAATATTTTATAATTATTGTTGAAAGACAAATGGAACAACCATGTTAAAATCAACTGACCATGACTCCATGAGTGGGGAACATGTTGGAACTACCTCAAGGTTGATTGTTACATGTGACAAATCAAGAATTTGTCCATTGGCATCCCTTGAAAATCAGGGATTTGGAAAGCTGCAAAAATTCCCAAGGGGAAAAAGACCTAGGCACTTTTGTTTTTTGGGGATATATGGCATATGTGAGGAGGCAGGGCATTGCCTAGTATGATGGGGAAATTACCAATCTCTTGCTATTATGAACACTGATTTCTAAGTGTGAGGCAAGGGGAAGTTGTTGAGATTAAAAAACAATTGTTGAGGTGGGGTTCTGAGTTTGCCCTCGTGGATGCATTGTCAGGCTAGGGGGTGAATGAAGCAAGTGACTTTGGTGTTTCCATTCAAAGCTTGGGAGGAACATGGTTGTTCCATTTTTTTTTTAGCAAACTGGTTCAGATATGTTCATCTACCCTTTTCTGGTTATATATCTCTTATTTTGAAATGGTTGTCAGAATACATCTATATATTTCTGGGTAAATTATTTTTGATGAATTTCCTTTTAATTAAGAGTTGCTTAGATGTAAATGAATGAAAGAGTATAGCTAGCATAATGATGTGTGATTGATGGTTGGAGGTTAAATTACGAATGGATAGGAACAAACGTAGGTTAAACACCCTGCCAGTTTAATGTTATACTTCGATTTTAGAAATGCCTCTATATCCAAAATTTGAGTAGAATCAGAATAGTGTGAGCATGCTGGAATGTTCCTAATTAAAGAAACAAAGTCAGTCTGAATCTAATTTCGGATAATATAAATCCTATGGTTGTATAAATGCAAGAATAGAAAGTTATTATACGCTCGTATCTTACTGTAAAAGAATACACAGTGGAATAACACTGCCATAATATCGATGCATGACACAAATGAAGATTTGTATAGAATCATATCTATATGTATTTAATATATATCTAATACCTAAGCATGGGTGTGATATTCTAACTCGACTTCGTCGAGATTCAATCTGAAGGAAAATTGTAAGTTAATTTCATTATGCATGGCTATAGAATTTTCTGGATTTCTGACCCAACAAGTGTTAAACTATAATGTACGACAAACAATCTTATAAATCTTAATAGGTTCTGGAAAACAAATAGGAACTAAGGAACGAATCAAATCTTTTAAACAACAATTCTGGAAAACGAATTGATAGAAGGGAAAAGACTGATAAACTCAGTAATCAGAAATACGAAAGCCCCTTTTCATGAATAATCACATTTTGATAAGTTAGAAATATGAAAAGTGTATTAACAAGTAATAAATCATACAGATAATATCAAAGTAAAGAAACGATAGTTCTATTGTCTACGATAAAGTTTTATGAATAGAATAATTACAAAGGTAACAAACAGAATTCTGGGAAATATATTTTTGGAATTATATAGGATGATATGTCTTCTTTAAAAACAATATAGGAAATATAAAGAACCCTGATACCATTAACTTGGATTTAAATTCACTAATCCTGGTATTTTTAAATACAATAATACAAGAGAAAGAATCTGGTGATGAGACCTTGAAAGTTGGTAATACGAAATCCTTTTAGACCAAAATAAAAATATGTCCAACGTCACGCATTACTGTGTTCTCTCCCAACAATGGAGCATCGAAATGAAATTAGGGTTTACCCTTTAATCAACTGATACAAGAAATCAATACAAAAACTTCACTTAATAACGATAAAATCGGAACAGAACCATGGTCTCCATATCCTATAACTTGGAAGCTAATCCTGAGATTTACTATGCATGTAACCCAAATACATTTTGCGTGATGGATAGGGATCGGCCTCCGGTACCTTGCGTGGTAAAAATCTTTGCAAGTAATTACCATTTGTAAACATTAGTAAAATATACGAGAGTAAGACTAACGAACTTGAAATTGAATGATAATTGATAGTAACAGTCATTCCATAGTGGTACTTAACTTAGGACCTGAAGTCCCGGTGTCCTCCTGTTGTCATGTTCTAGTTGAATAGACATTCCAGGCCGAAAGGAATGTGGACCATGGAACTCCTTATGGGTACCCTCACAACAACAGGGTCCCATCATTAATATTGGTATCAATATATATATATATATATATCAACTTCTTTATGAAATGAAAAAAATAATAGTGCTAATATTTAAATTACACATCGTATAAGATATATCATGTGAACAGTTCGAAGGCATATGGAAACACTACAAAAAAAACCGACTATCTATATTGCAGAGGGTACTCTAATTCAACGTTAAAATAGAGTCAACCATCATGCTAAAAATTTACCAAACTTCAAATAGTGTATACCACCCGTAGATAATGATAGTGACATTAAGAGACATATTTTTATTACACCAAACAAGAATGCATTAGTCTTTAAAGAAAACATTTTATTCGTAAGGACTAGCTAAGGGTATGAACAAAAGCATCGAAGGGTGGACTCACCCTTTACAAAGAGAAATAAAGATAAGTAACATAAGGTGCTACACACAGTGTGTACAGTCAAATCTAGCAAAGCCTCATGAGAACTCAACACCAGACCTCGACACACCACAACAAAGTAAGAGCGTAAGAGAATAATGATACTAGGGAGATAAAGAAACACTAAGTTGGAAGTTACACAAAAATGGAACTATGAAAGAATAAATTCTCCGAATTCAGGACAAAGATATGGAGTGCCGAGACCTTAAAAAAGATTGAGACGAAAAAACAAGCGAATAATCCAATTTTTACAGAAGAAGGAACAATCCCGAAAGATTTCAAGCAATAGCGATGAGGAGAGGATTTAAATTAAATCTATAGCAAGAGTTATAGAATGAATATGGATTTCACCATAACGAACCTCCGAGACTCCACTCTTTTACGTAAACAAAATAGCATCTTAAAAACTTACCAGGAAGACGAATAATGTTGTCTGTTCCAGACCTCCAAGTCGACAGTTCTCCCACGCTAAGGAAATAAGACACAGAGCCATTTTGGGGTTCAAAATGACAAAGAAAAACTCGCCTAACCCTAAGAGGAGCTTTCACTATGCATAATAAATGCTGAGGGTACAAGGTTGGTCAAGCCATGTGCTAATGCAGAGTCAACACGATGGGATTGGAGGAACGGTCAGGTGAAAGGGCCATCGAAACTTGAGTACACACGACCTCCATTAATCGCATGAGAAGAGCCTTAACTTCTTTTTGACAAGTACATATCCCTCCCTTATCAACATAAAATGCAAATTTAATGATAGTCTCTTCGTGACACGACTAGTTGGGACCAGTTAAGTACAATGGTTTTGTCTCAGTTAACTTACCGTTCAAATGACTTTTTCAGTGAGACAAAGCTTAGTTTTTTTTTTTTGTAAGTAAGAAATATATTATATTAAGAACCTGCCAGAGGCAAAAAAGAGTTACAAAACATAGTATTAGGTCTGCTAAAATTACTGGGCTGCCCCAACAGAGGGGAAACCAGCCCAGTCAACATCTTAGTCAGCTTAAACATAGTAATAAACCATACAGAGTAATGTCTAAAACAAAGTGGACCTCCATATAAAGCAACAACCAGTTGACATGACTTCCAAACAATAGAATATAGACACCTGATGCGTAACCTGGCCAGGTGGCGTTGAGGTCGCCTGTCCAAGGTTCCTCTTCTACAATTTTCGTCCCATCGCCCCATTTCTCCTCGACCTCCTCCTTCGTCTCAGCTCCACAGTCGTGCCTCACAGTGTCTTGCTCAGCCATGGCTGCGCTGCCAGTTTCCTTCAAAGATGGATCTGCTGCACACTGCATTACCACATCTCTAGTCGTGGTAGCTGCGTCGTGTCCCTATGTCGAAGTCACGCTCGCCTTTGCCTCACCGTCGGCGGTGTCTGCGTCGGGTGCTTGCTTGAAGGTTGCTTCTTCCAGGGTCGAGAGGAAGGTCTCATGTAGCGAGGAAAGGAGCTGGAGGAAGAGCGTGACCTTGTCATTTGAAAGTTGCAGTCGAAACTGCAGGTCCTCGACGCCCTGGCGAAGCTTGAATACAAGGCCGTAGAGATGGCCAATTTATATTTTACCTGCTCGCCCGTGGTTGCGTCAAAGGGTGGGATCCCAGAGCTCCTAGGCACTCACGTCGGAGGTGGTGGCTCTTCGCCTAAGGCTCATGGGAAAGACGAGAGCTGAGTAGAGTGCGGTTCAGTTCCAGAAGGAGCGAGGAGTAAACGCAGAGAAGAGCATGGCGACCGAGGAATCACTTCCAGGGAATTGATGTTTACAGTCGGCGGAGCTGGATGGGTGTGGCTGGGATGTGCCTCCTGGAGGTGAAGGGAAGGTGCAGAGGGAGGCATATCGTGCAAGAAGAAAGAGGGTCGCCGAGGTCTCCAGGGAGAACCCCGCCGTGGTTTCCCTCTCAGACGCCGCCTGTGCTTAGGCATCGAATGCACGCAACTAAGGTTGCAGGGATGATCGTGGTAGGGAGCCTCCAGGTGCCAGTAGACACACTTAAATGTTGGTCATAGTAGCGGGGAGGGACGCTCTTCCAACCACCAGTAGAAATAGTGACACCAGAGAATAACACCGGAGAATAACACCAGAGCCATATCGAAATGCGGAGGTCGAGTGCAATAAATGACCCTTCCCATCGCCATTAGAGCACATTAATACCTCCGGAGGGTGGCGGACGGAGGCACGGGCCCATCACGTGGCTCCGTGCCTCGTTGGCACCTGCCGTGCTCCTGCATGCGCCAACTGGTCCTCACTAACACCCCATCCGGGGGAGCATCCGTTGTCCTAGATTTGTGTATGCAATGCTGGAGTAGAGGATGATCAGGTTCCAGGGCTGAATTATAGAGGAGTTTTGGCTCGCCCCGATTGATGCCCATATTGGCCAGATCATCCACAACTTGATTTGCCTTTCGTCTAACGTGAGCTGGGATGAGGGTCAAATTTGGTTGTAGAGAGTCCGAGATGATCTGCAATCCATGCAAGAGTCTCCAACTGGGTGATATTCACTCTGGGTTGGCCCCATTCAAAATTCTCCGCAGCAAGTTGATGATGATTTGAGAGTCGCCCTCCACAATTAGCTTGGTGAAGTTATTCTCAATAGCTAGTTGCAATCCCCTGGTTGGACCCCACAATTCTAGTGCATTGTTAGTGGAATGTCCTATGGGGCCTGCACTGATGAGAAGGACGTTCCCCTGATGATTGCGAAAAACAATTCCATAACCTGCAGGGCCCGGATTACCCTTAGAGGCCCCATCAAAGTTGAGTTTGAGGAAACCCTCTGGGGGAGGAGACCAGAAGGAGGGACTGCTGGGGAGACAGGACTGGGGAGGAAGGGGAGGAGCCATGAGGGTAGAGGGAGGAGCCCAGTACCGAAGGATGGGAAGTTCAGCTGGGTTGCTATTGACGTCTTCTCCAGACCGTGCTTGAAGAGGCAGAGTCTCTTGGATGTTCCGACAGCACCGATGCCAACAATGTTGCCAAGGTAGGGACCGACCTTTAAAGAGCCTTCGGTTCCTTTCTTCCAAGTTTGCCAAAGGATAAAGCCCGGTAGTAGTTTCCATACCCGGTTGAGGAGGGGGGATTGGAAAGCTTGATCCCTCCACTCTGTGATGGTAGTCAGTATGCTGTCCCGACAGCGGTCCGAGGTGCACATGATGAGCGCCGCTTGATCCCAAATTTGAGATGTGTAGGGGCAAGAGTCGAGAAGGTGATTCATTGTTTCCTCTGCCTCTCCATAGAGTAGGCAAATAGAGGGGCCCGCAAAGCCCCTTCTCGCCATATTATCCCAGGTTAGGATGCTAGAGTGATTCATGAGCCAGAGGAAGAGGGTAATTTTTGGCCAATGCTTGAGACTCCATAGCTTGCGCCACGGTTTCGTATTAGGGAGAGGGTCTAAAGGAGCCTTGAGCTGGTACGCTTCCCTTGTGTTGAAGGTTCCTTGTGGTCTATATCCCGATCTTAATATGTCCTCCCCTGCTATGCTTGGAATTTTCCGCTTTGACATCTCTTCTTACCACGTAGTTAGGTCCACGCCTACCTCCAAATCAATGTTGTCCCTATCCAGATACCACTGGGTGTCCTGCCAGTAGTCAGCGACTTTTGTTAGTCCTGCTCAAGTGGATGGGTTGAAAATGGTAGGGGCCTAGTCCTCCTTGCTCAGAATCAGCCATTGTTGCCAGGAGTCCTGCCAAAATAGGGCCGTTTTCCCATTTCTAACTTCCCAGAAGGCGTTGTCAGTCACCAGTTGTCGGTTCTGCTTAGCTGTTGTCCATATTAAAGAGCCTTGGCTATCCTCATTCCAGCGGACTAGATTCTTCTCTACCACGTTCGGAGCATATTTCTTCCTCCATAGTTGGGCCCAAAGGTCCCTGGGGCTTTTTAACCATCGCCACTAGATTTTGGCACTTAGCACCTTGTTCGTGATGAAGGGATCCTTCAAGCCAAAGCCTCCTTGCTCCTTGGGCCGAAAGAGTTTGTCCCAGCTAACCAATGCTATTTTCTTTCCTGTGTTGAGGCCTTTCCAGATGGAGTTTCTTTGAATGCTTTTGACAGAAGGGAGCTTGTGTTGGGGCAACCAGTGCAGAGAAGGCGTAGATCATAAGGGCTTGGAGAACGGCTTGGAGAAGGATGAGGCGGATGGGGAGATTAAGAGCTTTGTAGGTCCAAGAGGAGATCTTTTTGGAGAAGGAAGAGAGGAGGTATTCCCAGGAGGAGTTCCAGTGGGAATTGTCAATTAAGGGGATGCCAAGGTATTTGGACAGAAGGGAGCTTCTGTTGAAACCAAGGAGGCCAGAGATATGACGCTGGACCGGAGGAGGGGTGTTGAAAAAGAAGATTTGGGATTTATCCTTGTTGTAGTCCAGGCCTGAGGCGTCGGCGAAGGTTTGAAGGAAATCCAGGAAGGAGCAGGCTTCCCGGACTGTGGGGATGCCCATCAAGAGGGTGTCATCAAAAAATTGGCTATGCGAAATAGGCGGGGAAATGCCATGCAAGGAGAGACCAGTCAGGAGTTTGGAATCAATGGCTGCGTGAATGGATCTGCTAAGGCCTTCGGCTAGGATAATGAACAAGAACGAAGAGAGGGGATCTCCTTACCTGATCCCTCTCGAGGGGGAAAAGGGCTTCGACGGGACACCATTGATGAGAATAGAGAAGAAAGCCGAAGAGGTTATATTTACTATCCATGTTACCCAACCCTGATCGAAGCCAAAAGCTAGGAGCATTGCTTGCATGTATTCCCAGCTGATTTTGTCAAAAGCTTTAGAGAGGTCTAATTTGAGGAGCATACCTGGGGTCTTGGTCTTCTGCAGGGAGTGGATCACCTCATGGGCAAGGATGATGCTGTCTAGTATTTGTCTCCCTTCCACGTAGCCTGACTGCTCTAGGGAAATTATTGTAGGTAGGATGGATTTGAGTCTCCTGGCTATCACCTTGGTAAGAAGATTATAAATAACATTGCACAAAGCGATCGACCTGAACTGCTTGGGATGATGTGCCTGCCTCTCTTTGGGAACTAAGGTTATGAAAGTGGCATTGAGATCTTGGAGAATTGGTCCAGTGGCTCGGGAGTCCTCGAGGATTTCCCATACTTCTATTATGATCAGCGGCCAGCAGTGATGGAAAAAGTCGCTTGTGAATCCATCGGGGCCTGGAGCCTTTCCCTTGGGAGTCTCCTGAAGAGATTGGTCCACTTCCTCTATTGTTATTGGGCATAAGAGGGCAACATTTTGCTTCGGGGTGACGAGGGATGGTACATGCCACATGACCTTGTTGATAGCCTCATGTCTATCTGTCCTGGGTTCTGTGAGGAGATTTTGAAAGTAGCCTGTCAAGGTTTTTTCCATGTCCTCATGGGAATGTACAGTGTCCCCCTTGTCTGAAAGGAGATGAGTGATATTGTTGGTGTGTCGCCTTTGGATAACAGTTCTATGAAATAATTTAGTATTGCGCTCCCCTTCCCGGAGCCATTGTACTCACGATTTCTGTTTCCATAATATCTCCTCTTGCTTTTTCCTGACTTCGAGCTGCTGATTTATTGTTGTTTCCTGGGCTCTAAGTTCATTTGTCATCCCATGTAGTCTGATCTGCTGCTGAATCCCTTCCAATTGTGCCAGCAGCTATTTTTGAGCATCAAAGATATTGCCGAAGGTGCTCTGGTTCCAAATTTTGAGAGTCTGCTTAAGGTTTTTTAGATTTTGCTGGAATCGATACATTTTGGATCCATGGGGTACCTCAGCCTCCCTCCACCAGGCCTGGATGTTTTCTTGGAAATCCGGGTGGTTTATCCAGAATTTCTCAAACCTAAAAGGTTTGTTACCGGGGGTGGCCGGGATGTCCATCCCTAATTGCAAGGACCAGTGATCTGACCCAAAGACATTTAGGATAGCTGATTCTATTGTGGTGCCTTCCAGCATGAGAGATTCGGATGTCAGGGATCTGTCTAGTTTACAGGCAATTTGATGAATACCCGTTCTTCTATTTGTCTAGGTGTACAAGCCGTTGTCCATGCCCAGATCAACTAGTTGAAGCTCGTCTATGAGAGTATTGAAGTCCCCAGAGTCCCGATCCAGACGCCTAGAGCCGCCTCTTTTTTCCTCCAAACTGCGAATAATGTTGAAGTCGCCGCCAACAATCCAGTTTTTGTACTTTGCTAGGCTTTCAACATATCGCAGGCTCCTAAGGAAGGCCTGGTTGTCTCGGGGGCTGGCCAGGCCGTAGACATTGGTTAAGTGTCCAGGCCTATTTGAGCCGATAAGCCTGTAATCAACAACGATAGACCATTTAGTGGTAATGAATTTGTCCAATATTACAGCATTGGTGTTCCACAGGACAACTAGGCCGCCTGCTGTTCCTGTAGAATCTATTGAGACTGCCTTCCCCAATTTCCAGCAGTAGTGTAATAACTTGTCAATGTCTTCTGAAGTACATTTTGTTTCCTGTAGAAGTAAGATTTCTGGCTTTTCTGCTAATATCAGATCCCGCAGCAATTTTTGCTTGCTACATCCATTGAGGCCTTTGATATTCCATGTGATGATCTTCATGATGACATGGGGTTGGGGAGAGGAGGAAAGCTATCCGAAATCAGGTTGATTTGTCCCAAGTTCACCATAAAGTTCCCTATTTCTTGTATGATCTTGTTGGTCGATTTTCTGCCCCTTTTCTTTTCATCTTTCTGGGTTTTGGCTGAGTTTTTTGATTGGCCGCCTTGGATCCCTAGGATTTTGCTGGCTCGAGCTGAGGACCCAACTGAGGAATTAAGGAACACTTTGTGAACATTCCGCAGTTGATCTCTGGGTATGGTGTAAAGTTTTTGCTTCCTGTAGGCATGCTCCAGATGCTCCAGATCCACCCCAGCTAGGTCTTGCTCTTCTAGCTCCATGTCCACCTCCCCCTCGTCTATCTCTTGTTGGTCAGGGGCGGAGTTGGGGGGGGAAGGGTCATACTCCTTGCCCTCGGTCGACTGATCTGTTCCTTGGTTGATAGATTGAGGAGCATTGCTTGGAGGTGGTATTATGGGGTTTTCAGGATTTATGGGGTTTTCCGGTTGGTTTTTCAAGATGTCTAACTTATTACTAGTTGAAGGATCTTTACTTACCTGAGCCGGTTGCTTCCTTCCGCCTTGACGTCTTTTCCCCGCTGGTTGCATGAAGCCGTCCTTGTCCTTGTCGCTTTCTAGATTCCCTTCTTTTGGCGTCACATTGAGTGGGCAGTCTCTGAAGAGGTGACCATGCTCATGGCATTTCCTGCAACGGAATGGAATATGCTCATAGTCGATGGTTTGAGACCAATTCTCGTCATGATATTCCAGCATGATGGATCCTGTAAGCGGCTTGGCTATGTTCATATATGAACATATTCATGCATAAGAGGTGTAGCGCCGCTGCTTGGTGGCCTCTGAAGATTTGACATAGATGCCAATAGTATTCCCTATTCCGGCCAGGACCTCTTCTAGCCAGAACTCCTGGGGTAAGGAGTATAACCTAATCCATACCGGTGCATGGGCAAATTCCTCCTTCTCAGGGTTGAACTTCTCAGTCCAGAATCTTAAGAAGAGTCCTGCTGAGTTGTAGAAATATGGCCCTCCATCAAAGATGCGATTGCGATCCTCCAGGTTGTGGAGGATAATCGTGAAAAAACCCTTGGATCCCAGTTGTAAGTCATAATTCCCTCTCGGCTTCCACCAATATTGTATCCATTTGAATAGATCTCTTTTCGAGGGCCAAAGCCCAAGAAATTTACCCACCACGGCGTGGTCCCTCATATATTGCTTCTGCACCTCTATCCTCGGCAAGCTGATAATATATTTCGGGGCTTGCGATGCCTGTTGGATACATTTACCCGGCAACCATGGAGTCGAGGCTCGGCTAGGGGCCTTCTCCTTCTCCGGTTCTATTTCCATCTCTCTATCTTTGAAGGTCCTGTCCTCCAGAAGCTCCGCGCGCAGATTTGGTGGTGTCTCAAAAGTCAGCCGCTTCAACCCTTCAGTAGAGTTGTCATTTTCCGTGACATGGCTGTAGGAGGCACCTAGCAGCTCCCCCTCCTTGCTATTCATGAGCCCCCGCGGGGCCACAGATCAGTGCCGAAAAGCTCTAAACCCTAGTTTGCAGAACGCTCTATTTCATTCCTCATATTAATGAGACAAATCTTAGTTAAGACATAGTTGAACAAGGATTTGTGTGAGATTTTCTTTACCCAATCTTTTGTAAGTATGATGACTAAAAGAACTTTAACCACAAATAATTTCATAAGGAAATCTGTTTGAATGACTCAGACCTCTTTCAAATGATGTTTACTAACTTATGATATGCCATGTATATTCTACCATGAGGTATAACTCCCGACTCCGTTATTCATTTGTGGTAGATGTTTTTATTTCAAGATTAAATGGAATAGTCTTGCGCACAAGCATAAAAAATCATGTCTTAAAGGAGAGATTAGGACTACAAATCCTAAATATTAATTACTATATAGAAACATATATATATATATGTGTGTGTGTGTGTGTTAAAGAAAAGTGATAGAACTTTTGGAGAACTACTCATATAAATTTTTAAGTTAACTTGGTATAGGGATGTCATCGTATGGTGATCAGAACATAGATCTATGATCAGAGTGAATACTACCTCCCCTTCACTATGAATCTATTAAACGAAATTGGAGATTAATGTCCCATAGAATTTTTTTTATGTCAAAATTGAGGTTCATTACATTGACACTTACAAATTTGGGAAGAAAGAATCTAAGCATCATATACGATATCGAACTAAGAATATGTATAATACTTTTTTCAAAGATGAATTAGTAACATTACAAGCTCAAATTTTACTCTGTCTAATATAATCAAGAAAGTTAAAAGAAGTGACATAATTATTGGGTATTCAAAAGTCGACAAAATATACAAAGGTGAAACAGAATGTCTTTGACAATATAACTAGTGTATTAAAAGCTTTTGTAAAATCTCGAAAAAAAGATGACAGTGTTGCACATAGAGTGACACAAACAACAATTGTTTCATCTAGCAATATAAAAGATTGTTTGACACAACACATGGAAAAAATGATGGGAATGTCAAGGAAAACATTGTACAAACATAGAAAAATTTGATTGCAAATAGATGCAAATTATGAAGTTGCTTTTTGAATAGTGATTTCTAGACAACCGTACAAAGATAGACTTGCATAAAATGTTAAAGAATTGGACCGTAATTGTTGTTTGACAGAATCTCATGTTTCACCACATACAAGGGATGTGTTGCGACTAAGAATAGCATGAAAACAATATGAAGAACATCCAAAACATATATTGCCAATGACACAAATAAAATTGTTCAATAAGTTCAAAGAAGAGCACAAAGAAGTTAAAATTTCTGTCAATACATTTGTGCAACAAAAACCGTGGTTTGTTAGACCGATCACTGTTCATGACACTTATTGTTTTTGTTATCATGTGGAATTTGAGTAAAACTTATGGCCAATTTCACCTCCTCCTTCCAAATTTTGTTCTTTTATATATTAAATTCTATGTGAAAGAGAAGGTGATGAATTGTTTTACCAAAAAAAAATGTGTTGGTGGAAATAAATGTGATCGTTGTTGAAATCTAAGTTTGTTTAACTCAAAGTATCCTATTGATATGAATGATCAATCATTTTCTAAAATAACATTCAATTGGAAGAGATATGAATATATCAACAACATGGATCCACATTCTTCAAATGTTATTTCCAAAGGGATTGATTTGAAAGTAGATAAAATCAGTGTGATAGATTTTTTGAAGAAGTTTGAGGAAAAAATTTATAAATACACCAAGCATTCACATAGAGCTTGATGACAAGACCTACAATTCAAACATTCCCGTGAAGTGTTTCCACCAGGGACAATTTTGTTTGTAGTCGATTTTGCAGAGAATTACACATTCATTGCACAAAAATAAATACATAGTGAATATTATCATTCTGATCAAGTCACTATATTTTTCCATGTTCTATATAGACATGCTCAACAGAGTCTTGATAACATAGAAAGCACCAATGACAATCGACATGTTATTAAATAATATCACTTTTATATAAGTGATGACCGAGCACATGTCACACATTATGTACACCATTGTTTTGATAAATTTTATGATTCATTGAAAGAACACATGATCATATTCGATCGACATTTGATATGGTCATATGGGTGTGCGGGTCAGTTCAAATCTTCACAATCATTCTATTGGTTGTGCCGTCTTCATAAAAAATCAAACATTACACATTGTTGGAATTTTTTTGAGACTGGTCATGGAAAAGGAGAGCATGACGATGCATGGGCATGTGTAAAATGATCACTTCGAACACATCAGATGAATCCTCATGCCGATCGATTTGAATCCATTGATCAAGTTGTTGAATGGTGAAAAATGGCACTAAGACATGAAAATAATCCATCAAGTGATGTGCGCAAGTGTGTCTATATATACATGTTATACATGTACATAGGATAATTTCATTCATGTGTTCCAATTAATATTCAATCCTCAATCATTTTCTTGAGAGATTTCAAGTTAACAAGTTCTTTCCTTGTGCAGGTTTTTTGGTATGTTGGAATTCAAGATGTAAATAGATCAATCCCATATGAAGTCGGTACAATACATGGGACACAAAAATGCATTCAGTTAAAACAAAACACTATCAAAATGTGTTTTCATTTGATAGAAGAAATGAGTATTTTTTTTGTTCAGTTTACATAGAGGATACAAAATCCATAGAGATTTGCGAAAACGAAAATACAGAATATGTTAAAGCTTGGAGAAATACCAAACTTAATATAAAAGAGAAAATTCCACTTGCAAGATCAGAGGAGATGGAATCAAATGAAACTATAATGTCAGTTGATGGCGATAGAGTTTCTGATCTTGTTAGAGAAGGTAATTTTTATGTATAAATTTTTTCAAATAACTTGTATATGCACTTGTGTGATAATCTAACACGAACTACTTGTTTTCAAACATATCGAATTATTTGCAGGAGATGTCTTTGTTGTGGTTGGACCTATAGACAACACTGAAAATGTGAAATATTATTTGATGCGATGCACATAACAGAAGATGAGGTTATTAGAAGATTTTGATGATAACGGTTTTATATATGAAAGATGATCCATCGTATTGAAAGGATATTTTTTTCAAGAAACCCATCAAACCGATACTCATGTTCACTTTAAAAACTATCAGTCAGATGTCATAAGTTGTCAATATAGTCATTTGGTATGTGCAACGTGCATAAATTTAATAGAAGTTCAATCAAGAAAAAAAAAAGTTAGAAAATGGAAATGTCCAAAGCCAATCATGAACGAATAATTGAAGATGGCATACCATTACGATTTCTTTAAACAAGTGACATGTACATTCCATAATTTTATATTTTGCATTGAAAGTACATGCATTTACGAATATATAGGATTCTAGGATCATTTCCAGTTTAGTTTACTTTCATGGTCCATTCAATTAAGAAAAGTTTTTTTTTTTTTATGAATTATAAAGTTTACCAAGCCTTATTTACAATTTTAGGGAAGAACCTATAGATTGTATCTAGGGAACCTAAACTGACCTATAATTTGGATGATTATACTTTAATCCTACAAATTATCCAAATCGTATACACAAATCCTTTAATGCATGTAACCAACTTACTACATATAGGATTTGCATTCATTATTTGCAATGATTGTTCAATGCTTTTTCATATGAAGAGGATAACTTCATATCAAAACTAGGACCCATTTTCATGTTATTACAAAAGACTATTGATGGCTTAAAAAAACTTTAAAGACATCTTAAAAAGTATGATTAACATCCTAATTAAATAATTTAAGGTAATACATGTGATTAACATCCTAATTAAAAATTTTAAAGACATCTTAAAAAGTATCAATTTTATTTATGAACTTGTGAATTTCGATTCCAATAGTGTTGATATTATATTAAATTGTTAAATTTGTGCATTTAGATTTCAATATCCTGAAGCAAATTGAAAACAAAATTGAAATTATGAGCTACTTGAAAAATGTGTATGATGAACCTAACACTACTTATATTCTACACATTAAACATGGTTTTCATTAAGTTTTATTGAAAAAAACTTAAGTTGAAAATGAAATTGACTTTCTGACCTGATAACAAAAAAAAATTTTAATAGGTCATCTACTAAGGCTTGGTTTGTTGCATTTAGATTTTCATTTTTTTAATTGAATTTGGAGTATATTCAAAATTCAAGGTAGTGTATGATTAACATCTTAATTAAAAATTAATAGCACTCCTGAATACTTCCATTAATGACCTAGTTTTCATATTAATGGCATTAGTGAATACTTTCAATGTGCAAAGGGTTGATAATTTCCATCAACCATTTTCTACCCTTTTGGAGACATAAACAATTTATATCAATATAAATTTTAATGAAAATCACTTACTTATATTAAAGTATATTTTAATTTTACATATCAAAATAGGTTCTAAATCATGTTTTTCTTTCAATTTTTATTTCAAAGTACATATTTTTATTTCACATTTTCTTGAATAAATATATTGAAAGCTCGAAAAGAAACCAAAGACTAACATTTAACCAGTTTAGTGATGGACTGTCATATAGTGAATACTTCCATTATTGGTATAATGAATACTTCTATTAATGGTAGGTGCCATATTAATGACATTAGTGAATACTTCCAATGTGCAAAGGATTGATAATTTCCAGATCAACCATTTTCTACTCTTTTTGATACACAAACAATTTATATCAATATAAATTTTAATGAAAATCACTTACTTATATTAAAGTATATTTTAATTTTACATATCAAAATAGGTTCTAAATCATGTTTTTATTTCAAAGTACACATATTTTTATTTCACTTTTTCTTGAATAAATATATTGAAAGCTCGAAAAGAAAACAAAGACTAACATAACCAGTTTAGTGTTGGATTGTCATTTCATTGTTAATTTTCAATAAAGAAACCAACGATGAACATATTTCATTATGAATTTTCAATTTTGAGTTCATAGTTTTTACTAAATTTTGGATTGATAGTTACTCTCAGACTTTATTTTTATGTTTTCACTCTCTCATAAGAAACTCACATATATTTTTAATATAAAATATTGTTTGTTTCTTTTTCCATTATAATATTATTAATATGAGGCAATTGAGAAGTCTGAAACCTAACTTGAACAACTCTCTAGTCCTCAACCCTCATCTCTAAGTTTCGTTTGGGTTAAGGGGCTCCAAAGTGGGAAAATATAAAATTTGATGACCTTTTTGACTATTTTCAACCATATTTCCAAATCAAACAAAATTTAAATTATAAGTTAGAAACTATAATTTGATAACTACCCAAATCTCCCATCACTACAGAATTAGCTCTACTGTATACAAAATCAGCTCTACTTCACATAGTATAAATCTAGGATCCTTATATTAATAACTTCTTATGTCTATACAATGTCACCTATTATCCACCTATTATGCCACAAAAGGGAAACCAAAACAGGTGGCTTTCAGCAACATCTTATCCTTTCACCATCATAAAAATTGAAATTATAAAATCATAAAAATTGAAATTATAAGCTACCCATAAAACATAAGTTATCCTTTCACCATCATAAAAATTCAAATTATAAGTTATTGACTATTTATTAATGAATAAACAATATATTTCATCATCATAAACAATATAAGAGAAATCAAATATGAAACAATAAACAATATATTCCACCATCATAAACAATATAAGAGAAATAAAATATGAGACAATAAATTAATATTTTGAGTTCCATATATATATATATATATATATATATATATATATATATATATATATATATAATGAAACTTTGAATAGTTACATTGCCAAATACATAGGTTCCACATCCATTTTAGGATTATAACAAAAACTAAGACATTTAAATCCAAAATTTTAGACTCTAAGCCATCGCTTTAAGATAGATCACTTCATACCTGCAAAAGAAAACAGTCGTCGAATTCAAAATTTAAAAATTTACAATAAAATATATGTACAAATTTAAAATAAAATGTACATGTGTACCATTTTAAATAAATAAAAGAAGTTGCCATTAAAGAAAAATTGACATACATACCAAAAGAGTTAAGTCTCATCTTCCAACATACTCCTTTCCACTAAATATAATGTAAACATATTTTCCACCAAATATAATGTAAACATATGTAACAATAAAAAACAATAAAAAAAACAAATAACACATATTAGTATATATACTTTAATTAAATGTTAAATATACAATAAGAAATAATAACATACCCAACAAGAGTTCCATAGATTTAAGATTATCCCTCTCTTTTTATTACACTTTTTTGGTACTTTTTTAAAACCAAACTTCCATCACAAAGTTCCAAAACTTTCAAAATAGTTACTCTCCACATTAAACATACACAATACAAACAATGTAAAATCTTATCTAAAATATTAAAACAATTTAAAGAGAAAAATTGTGTTCTTGGTAACCAATTTTTGTGTTCATAGTTAGATAATACTCTGAAAATAAATATAGTTGTGTATGCAAAAAGTTCACAAATCTCCATATTAAGTCAATCTTTCAATAAAATATTTATTTCCTTGTGGATAAAGTCTCAAATCCTTCGGATGAAATTCTCATGCTAGGTGATCTTATTTACTTAGTAGTAAAATACTTATTTCCTTAGAAGTAAAATACTTCTCTCCTCTTCTACAGTGGAATAGATGTTCTCATATAATCAAATACCCTCAAATTCCATTTCAAATTAAAGGACTCATAAATCTCCATATTAAGTCATTCTTCCAAGAAATTAATTATATCTATGAAAGTTCACAAATCTCCATTTTAAAAACCATTATTCTAGAAGATACTTATCTTCTCTTTTTGCGGTGGAACAAATGTTCTCATATAATCTTTCATGTACACGAAGAAAACACAAATCTGCACATATATTTTTTTTTAAGTAAAAAAAGTGGTACCTGTTATATTAGCATAATCTCAAAACAAAGATAGATGAGATGCCCGCTGTCCCGCCAAGACTGGAAACCGAGATAGCGGGGCATTCATCTTCAGATGTCACCATGAGTCTA
>ML785264.1:655512-685322 GCA_009831015.1 Picea engelmannii
CAGGTCCGCGGTGCCTTTGCTTGGGAGGTCCCTGCCTCAGTTTCCATCTCCGCTTGGAGGCCTTGCTCTCTGGCCAGTAGCTGTTCACGCAGCTGCGGCGGCGGCTCAAAAGTGGGCCGCACTATTCTGGTTCCTTCCTTGTCATTGGCCGCTACATTGCGGTATGAGGGGGGTTTCCCCCCCTCCCCTGCACCCATGCCCGAGTCGCAGTGACGGCCGAGTGGTCTGCGCAGTCTCTGGATGCGATCAGCGAGGAGAAATTGCGCTTGGTGCCCGTCCAGTTACCTAGAAAGGAGTCTAGGGTTTCTCAGAGAATGCATTCTCGTTTTTCGTAGAGTAATTATCACACTAACCTAACATGTAATATTGATACTATTAAAAGTACAATCACAATTTAAATCTGCACATATATTAAGTCATTCTTAAAAAAACATTTAAATCTTTCATCTTTGAGATGTATTCATATTACATATAATCAAATGGTTTTTGAAATATGCCTTCGTCATAATATAAACATAAGTGAGATCATGCACGTACATAATTTATTTGTAAATCTACTTGAATGTTTGTTTTTGTAGTTAGTAACCAATTTAGTTAAGAGTTTGACAATACCCTGGCAAGAAGGAATTAACTTCGTTGTATGCAAAAAAGACAAATGTCCCTACTACACCATTCTTGGACAAGAAGGAAATGAATTCAATTGAAGAAAATTTAGAAACTTCCCCTTTTCTGATGTGAGATAGAGTCTTTTCTCAAATAATCAAATGTTGAAGTTCAAAATTAGGTCTTCATCATGATCTAAACATAAATAAGCTTGAATGTACGATTTAAGACAATGATGAGATTATATAGAGGTTTTATATATTTCAAAATAATTGATCAAAGCGTTGAAAAGTTATATAGACACTAGTTTAGTAACCCTGTGAATAGGAAAAGATAAACTAAAAATTTGAGAAAACACAAATTTGAAAAAAGTAAAAAATATAAGCGTATTCAACAAAAATGAGCTTGAACACTTTTATATAAAATCCCAACATAAAATCAAAGTACAACTCACTAATGTGAAATGAACATACATTTATGAATCATCATGAATAGACACATTCTTCCGAGGTATGGATGCTTCCTCTTCAATCCCAATCTCCCACACTCTCTTCTCCACATTTTGTTCAAAAACACTCTTAGGTACTCTCTTCTCCACATTGCCCTATATAAAACATTTCAAATTTGAAAATTTGAAAATTAAATTTAAAAGATTTTAACACATTAAATTGTAGTTTTAAATTTTGAAACATGTAATGCCTATGATGTGCCAACCTATGATTCAATAAATTAAATATTGTTTAATACATTCTTCTTTTAAATTAATAATTTAAATAACAATTTGCAATTTTAATTTATAACTAAATTTGTATTCAACATGCAATGATACATGTGAACTCCCACCCTCTTCAAACTCTCTTAATGAGAATTGGGACAAGCTTGCCCAATTAGTAGGAGATAGAATAGGGATGTGTGAACAACACAACTAAGAACCAAATCTAAGATTCAATGTGTTCACGTTTATACTAAATCATAAATGTCATGTTGTTGATCTTATTCAAAATATTAGAGATTGGACAACTAAAGTGCTCATATGTGGATATTAGAAAACACATACCTGATTCAACCCATCCAAATTTAAACTTGTGGAATCAAGTCCCCTATTTACTGGGGATTCATTTAACATATCCTCAAACTGCAATTAATGGAAATACCAACTCAATTAATTTTATAGATACAATGATATGTATCTAGATATAAAACTGGAAGTAAACTATCCTAAACAAATTACTAACTAGAACATATACCAATCTGTTGTTTGGTTCATCATTTTGAATGACCTCCTTCCAACTATTAAGGAAAATTTTTGCATACTCCTTAAGATCTTCTACTGACATGGTATCTAACCCCTCATCTATTTTCTAAAAAAAAATGGCCTGAGAATTGTCTTCCACTCAATGACGGTTCAAACCAACATCAACACCATAAAAAAATAATTCTAAATTTTCCACGATTGCATTCCTAGCCTCTTTGTCAATCTCTGATGAAGCTCACAACTCTGAATGTGAGGTAAATGCCCATGTTGGATGAGATACTAAAGGTCGTGGAGGCCTATGCAATGTCACATTTCGATATGTCATTTTTTGATCATATGTCTGTCATTTATTGACCCCATAATAATCTAACAGTAGGCTAGTATAATCACGGTGCATGTCCATGAAAACCTCTGCATAAAAGTGCTTAGAAAAATAATGTGAAACCTCATCATTCCATGACAATTTTTCATATGCTGCCAAAAATTTGTTATACAGATGTTTTGCTATGTTGGGGTGCTTCAAATATTGCACCTTTAATATATTTTTCTTTGGCCCAGCTTTGAAATTGAACATAGAAATTTCATTTTCTTTTGGAAATTTGTTTTTTACTACATCCCATTTATCAGGTCCCATCACCTCAGACTTTCGTCTCCTCATGAAATCGATAAAACTGTCAGTGGTTGGCCCCATATTTTGATATGCATCCATAAAGTTTTGCAATGAATGAAAAAAATTTGCTAAGCTTTGTTTACTCTCTCGAGGGAGATCCAAGCTCCTCAAATCATTTTCCAACCTGTTTTTAACACCTGAGTATCACTCAAGGGTCATTTCTTCAGTAGTCCCTTCTCAGGGAAGCTCATCA
The DNA here is from genome assembly GCA_009831015.1 of Picea engelmannii. Taxonomy (NCBI): domain Eukaryota; kingdom Viridiplantae; phylum Streptophyta; class Pinopsida; order Pinales; family Pinaceae; genus Picea; species Picea engelmannii. Next base: position 658,234 of record ML785264.1, read on the forward strand.
CCAACATTCGAAAGATAGGTGGATGCAGGTGTGTAATATTCTATTTCTTGATAATGTCACCTCTTAAATCCACCTTCACCATCTTCAACAACATCATAATCTTCTTGACACCCATTCTCTCTTTCATTGTTTCCCCTCGCATAAATTCATTACCTACACACACATTTGAAAGTAATTACAATATTTAACTTGACATAATTTAACATAAGAAAATTAAAAAAAAAAACATATATAAAACACACACACATATATATAATATATAACATAAACATAAATACACAAAAATACAAAATCAAAGAAAATTACCAAAAATATTTTCTTATCCTGTTGTATTCCCTACATTCTCAGGTGTAGGAGTATCAATGTGCAATCTATCTAAGAAGGTTTCATCCATAGAACTTGTTTGAGCACATTCTCAAGATTATTTATTCAGAGACTCGTTTGATAATATAATTCTCTGACTAGATTGTAGCTAGTCACTCAGAGTCTCAGTTGAAGAAGGGGTTCCTCTTCTTCCTTCTTCGGATAACCTAGATCATTTGCGATGAATGTTTGGAGACTCTTGTCTCGACATATCGCATCAATATCTATCATTTGAAAATTCATGAATATGAAAGTTCATAAGTTATAAGAACATTAAATGGAAATACTAAATTTATAACACACACATTTAAGCATTTATGACAACTTCAAAGCATCGCAGACATATATTGAGAAAACTAGAACAACTATATTTTTTACAATCATTGACAAAAAAAATTGTTGACAAAACATTTACTTAAAAATAAAACAAGAAACAATATTACATGATATGTTGTTGCTATCGATATATGCTTAGAAAAATCTTCAAGGGATCATTGATCAAGCCCTCGGGGCAGAACTCATCATGACACATGGAACAAATTGTCAAGAAGAACTTTTAGGGTAAAATATCAATAGACTAACCAGAAACATACACAAGTGGCATCGACAATAGAAGAGAAGGAAACATACAGAAGGTGGCATTAGTAAGAAGAAAAAGACGGAAACACCAGCAAAAAAATGAGGAGGTCGACAAAAACAAGTAGAACCAGAATCCTCAAACAATAACCAAGAAGAGATCTCCAACAAGATGGAAAAGACCAAGAAGAACTATCCTAGAGGGGTTGTAGCCACAAAATTAAATAATTAAATAATTTAAAAAAACAAAAATTTATAACATAAAATATTTATTGTTAAATAATAAAAATTAATAAGAAAAAAACAAGCCAAGAGAAGAAATCCAAAGTCAAGGCCCAACTAACCTTTTTTAGGAAAAAACAAAGAACAAAACCAAAAACCCACACAACAGTTAAGGGGGGAATAACTCAAGCAAGTGTGGTTTCAACACAAAGTCAACAATTAAGTTCTTCCAAGGTCAAGACAACTAACTTTCTTTAGGTAAAGCACAAAACCAAAAACCCACACAACAATTAAAGGGGGAATAAGTCAAGTAAGGTTGATTTCAAAACAAAGTCAATAATTGAGTTCTTCTTTAATGTCAAAATGTACACATGATTCTCATGATATTTACTTGTAATATTTTATCATCCTAGCATAAAAGGAATATCAATAATGTGATCGTGCTCTTCTTAACTATTCCTATGTCTCATGGACCATCCCGGGAGAGAAACAAATCACACATTATCTCAACCTGGTACTTAACCAAAAATAAAATAAACCAAAAAACCAAAGGAAGATCAATAAATTGATCATGCTCTTCTTAACTACTCCTAGGTCTCATGTACCATCTCAGGAAAGAAAAAATTCGCACATTATCTCAACTTGGTACTTAACCAAAAACATAATAAACCAAAAACCCAAACCAATCAAAGTTTTCATATTTGAATTTATGTGATGTGTGAAGTAAGTTACATTCAGATTTGAAAAGAAAGAATGAATTTTAAGCAAAAGTAATGTACGAAATTCAAATTTAAATGCACAAATACAATATAAAATACAAATTTTGTGCATCAAAGAGTCCATTATAATTCATAACTAACCTTCGGATTTCCAAACTGAATGTATAAGTAACCTTCGAATTTCCAAACTAAATACAACCCTGTCCATGTACAAAGAGAGGCCCAAATTCGAGCACATCCCTCTACATGGACATGGTCATTGTAACATCCTGCTCTAGCACACTAAGCAAACTTATTCTTTGAGGACACTTGCTCACAAGTGATCCGGATTATTATGCTATTAAAACTTTAGATTTTGATTATGAGGTGTTATGTGATGATGACATGTTGTTTTACCGCTTTGACATAGACAGGTGCTATTGAATCGGTTTTACTGAGTGTGCAGGATTATAGACCTAGAGGATGCTGAGGCATCGATGGAACCCCTTGGACTCCAGATCAAGTTAGGGAGAGTGCCATTGGGGTTTGATTTTTTTACTGTGATTTTAGTGCATCTGACTGGATGATATGATATGGATATGTTTTAACATGATTTGTTGATGATGTAGGTTGACAATAGCTTGCCGACCAGACTCACATATGGAGTAAAGGGGTCACACATGACTACCAGAGATGTTGAGGGAGATGTGTGGACAACAACCCTGCCACAGCCTACTAGCACTCTCGTCGTGTCTTAAACTGTAGGTTAACGATTACCTAGTTTGAGAGGACCCATGATGTCATGAGGGTAGACTGCGACAGTCACTCACGATGATTCTAAGGGGCATGCAATAAGGCGGGGGAATTATTTCTTAGAGGCCCTTAGTCTCCCATAACTTCACCTGACAGAGTGTTGACTCCAGGGGTTATTGTTGTCTACCAATCAGTCAAGAGGCGAGTGACACCCTTGGAGCACGTAGTGCATCCTGAAGGGCACGTCGTGCAAAGGAACATATGAGGTGAGTGGCACCTTTGGAGCACCTAGTGCATCCTGAAGGGCATGTTGCGTTGATGATGATAGAGGAATGAACCTGGATGGCCCTAAGACAAATAACAGGTAGAAATTTTAAACAATTTCCCTAATTAAATGTTACCCAGTACAAAATCGAAGTTATAAGTCTAAAATTTCGCTAGGGGTAAAATTTTGTCTACCTTTAAAAAAAATATTAATTAAAACAAAAATAATAATAAAATAAAATAAAATAATAAAATTTAAAATAAAAACCACATAAGTAATAATTATGGCCTTCATAAAATTTTGTAACATGAAGGGAGTAAGAAATTAAATTATTCATAAGAAATAAAATTTGTGGATATAAAAAGTAAAGAGGGAATTAATTATTTTATCTTTTGATAATTTAAAAAGATAGTAAATTAATGATAAAACGGAAAAAGGGGTTATATTCTACACCTGCCTTTTTGAGTTATAAGTAAAAGGGGAAAGAGGAAAAATGAAAAAAATAGGAAACTAGGGAAAGGAGGTAACATAAAAAGTAAAAAGGGGAACTTAAGGGAAAAAGCAGGAAGTCAACTTAGTAAAGAATCTACATTTAAGAGCTTTCTAATTTTAAACTGAATTAGCAATTTCATAACAGGGAAAGCCTTTAAAACCTGTAAGGGAATCTAGGGACACCTAAGAGTGATTTTAGGAGTAACTCTAGGTGGGTGAGGGAAATAAAGATAATTACTTAATTAAAGAAATTAATTTATGGAGGAATGTAGGGGATGGGGGACACTTGTACGAAGAGGAAATTTTAGGAAATTATTTCTAAAACTTTAATTAAATGAGATTTTAGGAAAGAAAGGAAGTTCAGAACTCTATAAAATAAAGGAAGGAGAAGGATGAAGGATCATCTTCTGTTTGCGTAACGTTACGCCACAGAAATATCGACTTGACTAATTTACTTGTGGAAGTTGGGATACCCAGCTTGGAGAGGAGTGGTAGCTCAGCCTTGCGAGGTGTGATGGGAGCTAGACGTAACCTCTAGATAGTGTGTGTGGCCCCTTTGTGGCTCGGGGGGCTAAGGGAGAAGAACAGTACCCCTAGCATTGGCTGGGAGGTACCAGTGAAGTATCAATGGTCGACGAGTGGGAGTTGCACGGAGCACGCGAACGACACTCGTAGTAGGCGAACAAGAAATGGTTCGCTTCTTTGTTTGAATGATAGAATGTTGTAGGATTTATGATTTAGATATGCATTTGTATTGGGTAGGTAAACTGATTCTCTAGTTTCATGAATGAAATTTTTATAGCTTAGCTGAATGATTGGTTGATTGAATTTTGTGAACTTCGTCTTCCCGTATGTCGTGACCACCCTGTGTGTTGATTTTGACCTTGAGGTTGTTATCCTTCGTCCCTAGCTCACCAGTCCTTGCCTGAGCAGTCGACCAGGAGCCTGATCTATGGTCGTCGCCTTAGTGTTAAAAGACCTATGGATCTCAATGCCCTACTTTTCTGTGCAAGGATGGTGATGTGAAGGCGAACCTTTAGTCATCTTTCTCTGTTGATTTCCTTGCCAGATTGATGACTTGTGTCCTTCAGCACAGATTCTGCGTTGGATTATCTTGCTTCCTTGTTGTTTATTTTCTGCACCCCAACTAATAGAATCCCTGCGATCCCTTCGATGAGTTATCCTTAGGGCCCTGCTATTCTCTTACTGTTGTTAGAATTTATATATTGGTAATCTGGGATGAAAGAATATTTAAATTCAATCTGTGTTTGGATCTTGTTGGACTGAATGGTTTTTTTTTTATTATTTACATTGGCGATTATAAATGGGTAACTGTTGTAAAAACGTTAACTCGGATGTTGTAATTCGGAAAGGATGAAAAATTATTATCCTTCATCGATTTCATTATGTGATGGTTGAAAAATTTTAGCCCTGCGTTGTTTATTAATGGCCACTCTCGCCTTGCGCCTTCCTCATTTCACTGGTGAATTTTTATTGTGTAATTATCATTGCTATGTAAATTTTACTGGGTAAATTGTAAACTTTACTATGTAAACTCTAGCCTTGCGTCTCCATCCCTTAATGGCAAATTCATTCTGGCAAATTGTTTCTGTACAATTTGTTTCTGGCAAATTCGTTCTGTACAATTGTTTCTGTACAATTTGTTTATGGCAATTTCGTTTCTGACAAATTTGTTTCTGTAAATGGTATGCCGACAATTTTGTTTCTGTAAAGATCATGCTGGAAAATTCGTTTCTATATGAAGATTACCCTGAGCATTTATCAATTGAAGGTGAATTCGATCTATGCGCTTATCGTTTGATCATGGCAAGTGACTATGCCTTCCATCCTCCCCTACAACCATGTTTTATCCACTTTATTTTTCCTTTGCCTATGTTTCTCTTGGTTGGCGTGTTCATTTAGAAATCTGTTGCTCTTGTCTTGGATTTCGTTTTACTGGTGCCCGACAATGGGAGAATTAGAAATCCATTTTGCCAATGTATTAGACAGGGATTTCGTTGCTTGTGCCTGGCTAAGTGATTCGGTAATTCCCTTTGGCTATTTAGAAAGAAGATTGCATTGCCGGTGTGCCCATGCCTTCTGCCTTTAATTGTGGACTATGATGCAAACAATTGGCCATGAGTGTCCCATTTTGCTGAGTGCGCCTTAGGCCTTGAGTTTTTGTTTTACCTTTAGCTGGCATCGAATCTCACCTTTGGCTTTATGGCTTTTACCCTTCTAGTTGGTTCCTTTAATGTTCGCAGACAACTGTCACCTTGGTGCCTTGAGATAAGTTAGTCACTTATTGGAATGTATCGAGTTAATAATGTCTCCATGATGTTTCCTGCCATGACGTAGTTAGTATTGTTAGTGGTATATTAATTGATAGGTCATTTATTATTTAATTCCATGTTATAAAATGCCTTGGTAATTTGCTTTGTGATAGGGGCTTTTATTATTGCTTCATTGTTTATTTTAAATGGTAGCCTTCAGTTTGAAATGGATGCTATTGTCATCATGATTAATGGCTAGTTAGAAGGAGTGTTGGATTAAAGATGGGTTGCATATTTCACCTTGTTAGACTGGTTTCATTTAATGTCCATTTGATTAATGGCTCATTTATAATTTTAGTCAAGCTAGTTAGCCTACAATTGATGTCACTTATATTTTTAACCATGTTGAAGTTTGGACTGGCTTATTGGATTCTATTTAATGTAGTTTTAGATGGCGCCTTAAGACAATATGGATGCAATATTGGTGGTTTTAGTTTCTTGCTTCTTGCGCAATGGATTGTATGTCGTGAATTATAGTCATAGATGTTGGATTTCTTACGCATCGGGATTTATGAAGTAGATGGTGGTTCTAGATCATTAGTTTTTTTTTTTTTTCATCTAGTTTTTTTTTGGTTGATGACCTTAAACTTATTTATTTCTTGCGCACGTGAAAATTAAGGTGTTGCATGACATATTGCATAATGTTAGATTTTACTTCTTGCATGCAAGGGAATGTCAATGTTATGTATGGTAGACGGTTATTTACTTCTTGTGTCATCAAATTTATTGTAACAATTCTGAGTGTAAGAGTGTTTAATGTGCAACCTTATATAAATAACATAGTTTTCATTTTGAGTGTAAATAAAGTGTTTCAATGTCTACCTTATGCAAAATATTTTAAAGGGTCGACTTTAAATATCTTTAAAAGATTTATAGAATTGTTTATTGTGGAGTGAAGTGTCCTGGATGATCTTGATGTTGTCTTTTAGCTTGTCGGCTTGGACTTGTACTTTGGGGTGGGATGTAGACACCTCCATGTTCCTCAGAACAATCGCCAACCCTGAGACCTTAAATGTTCAAAATCAATGGGAACCTGGGCTTGAGTGTTTCTTATGTGTCCTGGAGGTCCTAACCATTGCAGGGTAGGACGAGCGGGTAGTCATTCTTATTCTTGTTAGGTCGTCATGATGTTGTTGTGTGAGTTGTTGTGCCTTGTTCATCGTCGTGTTGCGACGCAGAGTATAATGTCTTTATTACCCTTGTACACACACACACACCAAAAAAAAAAAAATTCACTTGTTATAAGAGGTTTGTTGTTGTACGAAATGGGAGGTCTGTTACATATGGTATCAGAGCGGGTTCAACCCATGACTTAGGATCGCTACAACTTTCATTGATATGATTGATTATACTATTGCTGATCGAGTTGACTTGTGTAAATGCAAGTAATCATGGTTAGAGAACATCGTGGAGGTAGACGACGGGGTGCTAGGGGAGGAGGCACAACACCTCCAATAGCATCCACACCCGAGGGGTCTAACCCCTAGGGAGACGAGTGGGTTCTCAGATAGGAGCAGATAGCAGTTGGTGATGTAGTCATAATGATGAGATCTTTTCATAGCATGTCTGAGGCACTAATCAGTTGTTTGGACAGAGATGAGGCCAGGGCGTCGTCACCCGTTGAGTTTCCACTGAGCGCTCCGGTCGGTACTAGTAGTATTCATCGTGAAATCGAGAAGGTCAAATTTCTTGAGTTCTTTGGTGCCTCGGACGGCCCAGCATTCGAGGCATGATTGGATAACATGGCGATGTGATTCGCACTTCGCAATTATACCTCTAACATGAATATCTGCATGGCAGCTTTTCAACTGAAGGGGAGCGCTCTTCTATGGTGGAAGACGCTCCTACCACAGATGAACATGGTCGTCAAAGACATTTCATGGGAACTATTTGAGGAACAGTTTTGAGAGAGGTATCTTTCAGAGGAATTCATTGAGGGTTAGCTCAATGAGTTCAATGCCTTACGACAGGGAGGTCGTACGGTGCCCGAGTACGAGGCCCGTTTTATGGAGCTACTCCGGTATGCTCTGCACCTTAACACTAAGAAAATTAAGGTCAACAGGTTTGTGTTCGGCCTTAACGGTAGCTTGCGTGAAAAGTTTAGGATTTTGATGCCTGAAACCTTGCATGATGTCGTCTAGAAGGCCCTCATAGCAGAGGAGGAGCTTATCAATGGGGGTCTAACTAGGACTCTAGCGAGACCAGCAGGGCATGCTTCATCTAGAACACAGCAGCATCAGACACCAGCTAGACATACGTTGGGATATCGTGGCTTCCAGAGGGAATCCACTTTCACTACACCTCGGCGACCGACGCCTCAGCAGCGAACACCTTATCGGGGACGACAGCATCAGCAGCAGCGCCGCCTGCAACAGTAGCAGTTTAGGCCTGTTCAACAGAACAGACCAAGGTTCCAGGCCGGTGGGCCATCATTTTCTACTTCAGGTACCAGGACTACTGGGTTGAACAAGGGGTGTTGGATGTGTGGGGAGCCACACTACCAACGTGACTGCCCTATGGAGAGGACCAGAGCATCCAGATTAGCCGGACCCACTACCATGGGAGATATGGGCAAGGCCCATCAGATTCATGCAGTGGTGAATAACTGCCAGGTAGAGCACCAGTTGACTGTGCTCGAGACAACAGGTACCGTCGCTGACCAGACCCTTAGTATTTTGATAGATCCTGGTGCTACTGAGAGTTTCATTTCTGGTGCAGCGCTGAAAAGGATTAAGGTAAAGGAAGTCGAACATGATGAGTTTAGCTTCATAGAGATGGCTTTGGGAGCCAAACAAAAGGTTGGAGGAAAGGTTACAAGCTATGTTCTTAACCTGGGAGAGTTTTTCACAAGGGCCAACCTGTATGTCACGATCCTAGGATCTTATGACATCGTGATTGGTATGGATTGGTTGGAATCGCATGAGGCGATACTAAACTGTAAGACAAAATGGTTGAGCTTGGTCGATGACGAGGGACAAAGATGTGTGATTGTAGAATGAAACCAGGGAGTTTCCCTGAGGTTCATCTCTTCCTTGCAACTTCAAAAGAGCATGCGTAAGGGGTGCAAGATTTATGCGATCCTTGCGTTAAACGAGAAGGGAGTAGAGGAAGGTCTAGAACACCTTCTGGTGGTGAGAGAATTTGCGGATGTGTTTCCGGAGGAGTTACCTGGGATGCCACCGGAGAGGGAGTTGGAGTTTACCATAGACCTAAAACCGGGGACTGAACTGATAGTAAGAACGCCTTATCGGATGTCTACCCCGAAGTTACAAGAGTTGAAAATGACACCGAAGGAGTTGCTGGACTTGGGACTGATACGTCCTAGTGTGTCACCGTGGGGTGCACCTATTATTTTCATACGAAAGAAGGATGGATCATGGAGGCTTTGCATTCACTACCGACAATTGAACAAGGCCATCATCAAGAATCAATATTCGTTGCTGAGGATTGATGATCTGTTCTATCAAATGAAGGGTGTGATGATGTTCTCCAAGATCGATTTGCGATCAGGGTATCACCGGTTATAGATCAAGGAGGATGATGTCCCTAAGACCGCCTTTAAGATGAGGTTTGGACATTACAATTTTATGGTTTTACAATTTGGACTGACAAACGCCCTAGGGGTTTTATGAGTTTGATGAACGGGGTGTTCTGTGAGTACTTGGACAAGTTCATCCAAGTGTTCATTGACGATATTTTGATTTACTCTCGGACGATGGAGGAGCATGACAAGCACTTGCGCTTGGTGCTACAGTGTCTGGGAGAGCACAATTTGTATGGGAAGTTGTCCAAATTCTCTTTTTATCAATGAAAGATTCAATACTTAGGGCATGTCATCTCCAGCGAAGGCATCGCCATGGATACAACCAAGGTCGAGGCTATTATGGAATGGCCTGCGCCGACGAATGTCCCAGAAGTATGTAGCTTCATGGGTTTAGCAGGATATTATCGACAGTTTGTCGAGGGATTTTCGAAGATAGCAAATCTGATCACGAAATTGCAGAAGAAGAACAAGAAGTTTGTTTGGACCGAGAAATGCGCGGAAGAATTTTGGAGGCTCAAGGAATTGTTGACAACAACACTGATACTAAAGGTCCCGGACAAGGACGCAGACTTCTTGGTATGCACTGACACATCCAAGGAAGGTTTAGGCGGAGTCTTGATGCAAGACGAACGAGTGATCATTTACATTTCGAGGAAATTGAGAAGGCATGAGGAGAACTACACGATGCATAATTTGGAGTTATTAGCCATAGTATATGCCTTGAAGGTTTGGAGACACTACCTTGTTGGACAAAAATTTGAACTAAAGACTGACCATTGTGGACTACAACACATATTTACGCAAAGTGACCTGAACGCACGACAACGACGTTGGTCGGAATTGCTTAGCGAGTATGACTTCGAGATTACTTACATAAAAGGAACAGTGAACCGAGTGGTGGATGCATTGAGTCAGAGACCACGCATCTTTTTGATGTTGCCTCTTCAGACGAATGTACGTGAAAAGATTATAACTTTATAGCGTGACGATGACTGGTACATGGAGGTCAAGGGTTTTATTGAACAAAACACAATGATGGTACCATGATTTCAGGGATTTTAATTTGATAGCGATGGCTTATTGAGGTTTTAAAGTTGGATCTACGTACTGCCAAATGATGAGTTGAGGATGTTGATCCTAAGCGAGTCTCATATACATGGCTCATCCGGGAGTCACGAAGATGAGGGAAAACCTTAAACCCTTATTCTTATGGAAGGGAATGAAGGTCAACATAGTCAACTATGTGGCCAGATGTCTAGAATGTCAGCAAGTAAAGGTTGAACATAGACACCCAACAGGATTACTACAACCACATGCCATTCTAGAATCGAAATGGCAGGTTATTTCGATGGATTTTATTGTTGGATTGCCACTGACGGCAAGGAGACATGACATGATTTTCATAGTAGTAGACACTCTGATGAAGAGTGCTCACTTTATTCTTGTGCGTATGACATATCAGGCACCTGACATAGCTAGAGTTTTCATCAGCGAGATTGTGAGGCTGCATGGCATGCCTAAGAGGATTATATCCGATTGAGGATTGGTGTTTACTGGATGATTTTGGATGAGTTTCCAAGAGGCCTTGGGAACCCAACTTAACTTTAGTACTGCGTATCACCCAGAGACTGACGGGCAGACCAAACGAATGAACCAAACCTTGGAAGACATGTTGCGCATGTACGTGATGGACTAACAAAAGAGTTGGGAGGAATTCTTGCCACTAGTGGAGTTCGCTTACAACAACAGTTACTAGAGCAACATTAAGATGACACCTTTTCAATTTCTTTACGAATGACTGTGTCGAATGCCCTTGAGTTGGGATCGGCTTGAGGATAGGGTCCTAGTGGGACTAGAAGCAATCCAAGAAATGGAAGAGCAAATTCAAACAATAAGACAAAGGATTAAAGAAGCGCAGGACCGACAAAAGAGTTATGCCGATGCGCGTCATGTCGACCGTAGTTACGAGGTCGATGATCGAGTCTTCTTGTGGGTTAAACTGCATAAGAGTTCGATCAATTTTGGGAAGGGAGATAAATTTTCTCCTAGGTTCATGGGACCTTTCGAGATTGTGGAGAGAAAGGGGCCTATGGCCTATCGTCTAGCCTTGCCTAATTCCTTGAGGCGTATGCATGATGTTTTTCATGTATTTGTTTTGAGACATTATATTAATGATCCTACACATGTTATTGACATGAGTTCCTTACAGGTATCGAAAGAGGGAGCGCTCATGGCTGAGCTGGTCCTCATCTTGGATCATCGCGTTCGACAGCTACTATGTCGAACGGTAGATCACGTCAAGGTCCAGTGGGACAATTATAGTCCGCACTTGGCGACCTGGGAGGACGCATATGATATGTGCCAGAAGTTTCCATTATTGTTTGATAGATAGACATATGATATTGTGATGAACTTTATTTCAGCATTTATATTGTGAAACTTTGGGACGAAGTTTAGACCAAGAGGGGGTGTATGTAACACCCCGCTCTGGCGCACTGAGCAAACTTATTCTTTGAGAAAACTTGCTCGCAAGTGATCCAGATTATTATTCTATTAAAACTTTTGATTTTGATTATGAGGCATTATGGAATGATGACATATTGTTTTACCGCTTTGACATAGACATGTGTTATTGACTCGATTTTACTGAGTGTGCAAGATTACGGACCTAGAGGATGTCGAGGCATCGATGGAACCCATTGGACTCCGGATCGAGTCAGGGAGAGTGCCATTAGGGTTTAATTACTTTACTATGATTTTAGTGCATCTGACTGGATGATATGATATGGATATGTTCTAACATGATTTGTTGATGATGCAGGCTGACGATAGCTTGCCGACCAGACTCACATATGGAGTAAAGGGGTCACACACGAATACTAGAGATGTTGAGGGAGAGGTGTGGACAATAGCCTTGCCACAGCCTACTAGCACTCTCCTCGTGGCTCTAATTGTAGGTTAATGATTACCTATTTCGATAGGACCCACGATGCCATGAGGGCAGACTGCGACAGACGCTCATGATGATTCTAAGGGGCATGCAGTAAGGCGGGGGCCTTATTCCTTAGAGGCCCTTAGTCTCCCACAAGTTCACCTGGAAGAGTGTTGACTCCAGGGGTTATTTATGTCTACCAATCAATCAAGAGGCGAGTGGCACCCTTGGAGCACGTAGTGCGTCCTGAAGGGCATGTCGCGCAAAGGAACAGATGAGGCAAGTGGTACCCTTGGAGAACCTAGTGCGTCCTGAAGGGAACGTCGCGTTGATGATGATAGAGCGATGAACTTGGATGGCCCTAAGACAAATAATAGGTTAAGAAATTTTACAACAATTTCGCTAATTAAATGTCACCCAGTACAAAATCTAAGTTCTAAGTCTAAAATTTCGCTAGGGGTAAAATTTTGTCTACCTTTTAAAAAAATATTAATTAAAAAAATAATAATAATAAAATAAAATAAATAGATAAAATAAAATAAAATAATAAAATTTAAAATAAAAACCACTTAAGTAATAATTATGGCCTTCATAAAATTTTGTAACATGAAGGGAGTAAGAAATTAAATTATTCATAAGACATAAAATCTGTGGATATAAAAAGTAAAGAGGGAATTAATCATTTTATCTTTTGATAATTTAAAAAGATACTAAATTAATGATAAAAGGGAAAAATGGGTTATATTCCACACCTGCCTTTTTGAGTTCTAAGTAAAAGGGGAAAGAGAAAAAATGAAAAAAATAGGAAACTAGGGAAAGGAGGTAACATAAAAAAGAAAAAGGGGAACTTAAGGGAAAAAGCGGGGAGTCAACTTAGTAAAGAATCTACATTTAAGAGCTTTCTAATTTTAAACTTAATTAGCAATTTCATAATAGGGAGAGCCTTTAAAACCTGTAAGGGAATCTAGCGACACCTAGGAGTGATTCTAGGAGTAACTCTAGGTGGGTGTGGGAAATAAAGATAATTACTTAATTAAAGAAATTAATTTATGGAGGAATGTAGGGGATGGAGGACACTTGTATGGAGAGGAAATTTTAGTAAATTATTTCTAAAACTTTAATTAAATGAGATTTTAGGAAAGAAAGGAAGTTTGAAACTCTATAAAATAAAGAAAGGAGAAGGATGAAGGATCATCTTCTGTTTGCGTAACGTTACACTGCAGAAATATCGACTTGACTAATTTACTTGTGGGAGTTGGGATACCCAGCTCGGAGAGGAGTGGTAGCTCAGCCTTGCGAGGTGAGCTGGGAGCTAGACGTAACCTCTGGATAGTGTGTGTGGCCCCTTTGCGGCTCGGGGGGCTAAGGGGGAAGAAGAGTACCCTAAGCATTGGCTGGAAGGTATCGGTGAAGTCTCAACAGTTGGCGAGCAGGTGTTGCATGGAGTGCACGAACGACACTCGGAGCAGGTGAACAGGCAACGGTACGTTTCTTTGTTTAAATGATAGAATGTTGTAGGATTTATGATTTAGATCTGCGTGTGTATTGGTTAGGTAAACTAATTGTCTAGTTTCATGACTGAAATTTTTAAAGCCTAGCTGAATGATTGGTTGATTGAATTTTGTGAACTTCGTCTTCCCGTATGTTGTGACCACCCTGTGTGTTGATTTTGACCTTGAGGTTGTTACCCTTCGTCCCTAGCTCACCAGTCCTCGCCTGAGCAGTCAACCAAGATCCTGATCTACGGTCGTTGCCTTAGCATTAAAAGACCTATGGATCTCAATGCCCTGCTTTTCTGTGCGAGGATGGTGATGCGAAGGAGAACCTTTAGCCGTCTCCCTCTGTTGATGTCCTTGCCAAATTGATGACTTGCATCCTTCAACACAACCCCTGTGTTGGATTATCTTGCTTCCTTGTTGTTTATTTTCTGCGCCCCGACTGATAGGATCCCTGCGATCCCTTCGATGAGTTATCCATAGGGCCCTGGCATTCTCTTACTGTTGTCAGCATTTATATATTGGTAATCTGGGATGAAAGAATATTTAACTTCAATCTGTGTTTGGATCTTGTTGGACTGAATGTTTTTTTTTATTATTTACTTCGACGATTATAAATGGGAACTGCTGTAAAAACGTTAACTCGACTATTGTAATCCGGAAAGGATGACAAATGATTATCCTTCATTGATTTCATTATATGATGGCTGAAAATTTTTATCCCTGCGTTGTTTATTAATGGCCACTCTGGCCTTGCGCCTTCCTCATTTGACTCGCGAAATTTTATTGTATAATTATCATTGTTGTGTAAATTTTACTGTGTGAATTTTACTGGGTAAATTGTAAACTTTACTGTGTAAATTATAATTTGTAAACTCTAGCCTTGCGTCTCCATCCCTTAATGGCAAATTTGTTCTGGCAAATTCGTTTCTAAAATTGTTTCTATACAATTTTTTTTCTGTAAAATTCGTTTGTAAAATTGTTTCTGTACAATTTGTTTATGGCAAATTCGTTTTGTAAAATTATTTCTGTACAATTTGTTTCTGGCAATTTCGTTTCTGGCAAATTTGTTTCTGTAAAGGGTATGCTGCAGTTTCGTTTCTGTAAAGATCATGCTGGTAAATTCGTTTATATATGCAGATTACCCTGAGCATTTATCGATTGAAGGTGAATTCGATCTGTGCGCTTATCTTTTGATCATGGAAAGTGACTCTGCCTTCCATCCTCCTCTATAGCCACATTTTATCCACTTTATTTTTCCTTTGCCTATGTTTCTCTTGGTTGGCATGTTCATTTAAAAATATGTTTCTCTTGTCTTGGATTTCGTTTTACTGGTGCCCGGCAGTGGGCGAATTAGAAATCCGTTTTGCCAATGTATTAGACAGGGATTTCATTGCTTGTGCCTGGCTGAGTGATTCAGTAATTCCCTTTGGCTATTTAGAAAGAAGACAGCATTGTCGGTGTGCCCACGCCTTCTGCCTTTAATTGTGGACTGTGATGCAGATAGTTGGCCACGAGTGTCGCATTTTTCTAACTACGCCTTAGGCCCTGAGTTTTTTTTTTACCTTTAGTTGGCAGCGAATCTCACCTTTGGCTTTATGGCTTTTACCCTTCCATCCGGTTCCTTTAATGTTCATAGACAACTGTCACCTTGGTGCCTTGAAATAAGTTAGTCACTTGCTGGAATGTATCGAGTTAATAATGTCTCCATGATGTTTCCTGCCATGACGTAGTTAGTATTGTTAGTGGTATATTAATTGATAGGTCATTTATTATTTAATGCCATGTTATAAAATTCCTTGGTAATTTGCTTTGTGATAGGGGCTTTTATTATTGCTTCATTGTTTATTTTAAATGGTAGCCTTCAGTTTGAAATGGATGCTATTGTCATCACGATTAATGGCTAGTTAGAAGGAGTGTTGGATTAAAGATGGGTTGCATATTTCACCTTGCTAGACTGGTTGCATTTAATGTGCATTTTCTTAATGGCTCATTTATAATTTTAGTCAAGCTAGTTAGCCTACAATTGATGTCACTTATATTTTTAACCATGTCGAAGTTCATACTGGCTTATTGGATTCTATTTGATGTAGTTTTAGATGGCGCCTTAAGACAATGTGGATGCAATATTGATGGTTTTAGTTTTTTGCTTCTTGCGCAATGGATTGTATGTCGTGAATGATAGTCATAGATGTTCGATTTCTTATGCATTGGGATTTATGAAGTAGATGGTGGTTCTAGATAATTAGTTTTTTTTTTTTTCAAGCTAGTTTATTTTTGGTTGATGGCCTTAAACATATTTATTTCTTGCGCCCCTAAAAATTAAGGTGTTGCATGACATATTGCATAATGTTAGATTTTACTTCTTGCGTGCAAGGGAATGTCAATTTAATGTATGGTAGACGGTTATTTACTTCTTGCGTCATCAAATTTATTCTAACAATTCCGAGTGTAAGAGTGTTTAATGTGCAACCTTATATAAATAACATAGTTTTCATTTCGAATGTAAATAAAGTGTTTCAATGTCTACCTTATGCAAAATATTTTAAAGGGACGACTTTAAATATTCTTAAAAGATTTATAGAATTGATTATTGTGAAGTGAAGTGTCCTGGAAGATCTTGATGTTGTCTTTTAGCTTGTCGGCTTGGACTTGTACTTTGGGGTGGGATTTAGACACCTCCATGTTCCTCAGAACAGTCGCCATCCTTGAGACCTTAAGTGGTCAAAATCGATGGGAACTTGGGCTTGAGCGTTGCTTATGTGTCTTGGAGGTCCTAACCATTGCAGGGTAGGACGAGCAGGTAGTCATTCTTATTCTTGTTAGGTCGTCATGATATTGTTGCATGAGTTGTTGCACCTTGTTCATCATTGTGTTGTGACGTAGAGTATAATGTCTTTACTACCCTTGTACACACGCACACACCCAAAAAAAAAAAATTGCACTTGTTATAAGAGTTTTGTTGTTGTACGAAACGGGAGGTCTATTACAGTCGTTTTGTTGGTAGCATACACCCTCTAGGGGACACCCTCAGACTGAAAAAACACAGTCCGAACATAGGGGCTCGAGCTTTCCAACCATGACCGAGGTTAGTTTGCCTACAATTATTAGGTGAATCGGCTTGTGTAGATTTGTGAAATATGAAATGACAATATTTAGGACCAAAACTTTTGCATCTGTAAGAGAGGAACCTCAACTAATGAGAGAGAAAGAGGTGGTAGATTTGTAATGGAAACTTTGTTGCATTTATAATGGGGCATTTGATGCATATATTAGTGAATATTGGTTGCTTTTATCATAGGGATTTACTGAATTTAGGTGTTGCATTTATAATGGGGCATTTGATGCATTTATTAGTGAATATTGGTTTCTTTTATCATTGGAATTTACTGCATTTGGGTAGTGCAATTATAGAGGGAAGCGAGAAAGTGTGAATATGATGGGAATAATGGCACCCATAAGCTCTATTTAAATTTTATAATAGTCTAAATGTCTAGTTTTCAAGGTTTAGCTAGAAAAAAATGCAGGGCAGATGCTAGCATTGATGAAGGTTGGTTTTTTGCAATAATTGAAATGTCATTTTCAATGAATATTACAAATTGCTATATAAAAAAAGTACATATGTTATTAATGTATAATATAATTGTTATTAATATGCTATACAACTGCTATTAAATTCTAGTATGGATCTTGTCCATGTACATGGATAGGGACATGCCCGAATATGACCCTATGAGATGGCTTCCTACCTTCTTAGCATAGACATTAGGATCAGAATGTCATCTAGAGAATCTGGTGTCAGTAAGAAAGATGTTCATTTTTGCATACCAAGCTCAAGGACCTTGCTTAATACCATAAAGAGATTTCTTAAGGTGACAAACAAGGATAGAGTCATTCTAGACATAGCCACTAGGTTGTTCCATGCATATTTCTTCTTGCCAATATCCATGCAAGAAGGTGGATTTAACATAAATATGATGGAAATCCTATTTATGAGAGGCAACAAAGGAAAGAACAAGGCGGATGGAATTCATTTTGGCTACAGGGACAAAGGTTTCATTATAGTTAATTCCTTCAACTTGGAAAAATCCTTTGGCAACTAAACGAGTCTTGTGTCTTTCAACACTTCCATCTCATGCATACTTAGTTTTGTAGATCCATTTACATCTGAAAAGTTTTCTTCGTTTTGAAAGAGGTACAAGATCCCAAGTATGGTTTGCCTTTAAAAAATGATACTCTTCATTCATTGTTGTATCACAATATGGATGACCTGAAGCTTCTGAAAATGTCTCTGGATAATGAGTCTCTGAAACTTGAGACAAAAGAGAAAAGGCTCGTTGGAACTATGAACATGTCCGACGTTGATCTGAAGGATCACCAACAATATCACCAGTTGCTTCCCGTGTTGAACGAACCCATCTAGGAAGCAGTGGAGCTAGTGCTGGTTCAGGTTCAAAGGACTCATCTAGAGGAAGATAAGCATGTAGAGGTGGATTTTCATCTTCACTGTCATCATTTGAAGAAGAAACTAGAATAGGAACAAAAGAACGCACAAACGTCGAAGATGGCTCATAGGTCGAAGAAGGCACAAACGTCAAAGATGGCTCGTAGGTTGAAGAAGGCATAATATCTGAATTAGGCTCGCAAGCCAAGATATTTTCATCAAATTTAACATCTCTTCTAATAATAATTTCATTACAATGTGGTTGAAGAAGTCTATAACCTTTGACATCTTCATAATAACCAACAAATATACACTTATCACTTTTAGGATGCAATGCTTTCATTTTCTCATTAGGAATGTGATCCCATGCTATATTGCCAAATATATGGAAGTGACTTACATTTGGTTTAATTTTAGTCCAGTCTTCTTCCAGTGTTATATTTTTAAGAGCCTTTGTGAGAGTGTGATTTACTATGTAATTTACACAGTTGATGGCTTCCGCCCAATACTTTAGACTTAATCCCTTAGATTGGATCATGCAATTAGCCATTTCTTTTAATGTGTGGTTCTTTCTCTCAGCAACACCATTTTGTTGTGGTGTGTATGGAACAATGTGTTGCATTTGGATGCCTTGTGTTGTGCAATAAATTGTAAAATTATTGTTCACATATTCACCTCCATTATCTATTCTTAACCTTTGAATTTTATGTCTATGTTGCTTTTCTACAAGGGCATTGAAGGCCAAAAACTTGTCAAAAACTTTGCTCTTAAGTTTTAATAAGTAAAACCAAGTACGTCTGGAAAATTCATCAATGAAAGTTAATAAATACTTGCACCTAGAAAAAGAAGGAGAAGAAAGTGGACCACACAAATCACTGTGAACAGGCTGCAAAGGGCCTGAGGCGTGCCAAGAGGCACATTTGTCAAAAATATCCCGATGATGTTTGTCGAGAACACAACCAGAACAAACACCATCTCTGCATGAAACATGAGGAACTCCAGTCACCATATGTTGATTACATAGTTGTTGCAATGAGCGATAGTTTAGATGACCAAACCGCTCATGCCAAAGTTTGTTCAAGTCATCGCTATGAGAAAAAACAACTGATTAAAAAGACGATGACCCAAATTTGTCAAACTTGTACAACCTGGTAATATCATCAACAATTCCAGTTGCAAGAACATTCTTAAGATATTTTAGATCCTTGATTACAACTTGGTGAGGTGAAAACTCTACGGTTTTACCTTCACTTGAATGAGTGATTTGATATACTGATAGAAGGTTGCAAGAAAGGCTTGGAACAAATAATACATCATTGAAATGACCATTATCTACTTGAACTGTTATAGATCCCACGACACTAAGAGATCTATCATCACCAACAAATACTTTCTTGGCGTTACATTCATTTAGAGAAGGAAATATGTTGTCATTCTTGGCCATATGATAAGATGATACAGAATCAATAAGCCACTTATCAAGAGAAGAAGTATAAGTTGTATTGAAGGAGAAATCAGAAGAAGAAAGTGCATGTCCATGAGAAGAAGAAGACGTAGTAGAATCAATACTGATGTTGTGCTTCTTCATCGTTGCTTCTAAAGCTTCCATCTTCTTGAAACATTTTGACTCATCATGACCATCTTTATCACAAACGTTGCAATGTCTGTCAATCTTCTTATTTTTATATTTTTCTCATTTGCCACCATTAAGAGTGGAAGCTGTCTGAGTGGGTTTGGGACTCTTATGTTGCTTGTTGTTATGGCAAGGATGTTGCTTCTTGGGATTCTTGGGTTTATCTTTCTGATGGACAACTAATGCTTTGTTGGAGGTACCTGTAGTGTTGATCACTCCAAGTTGTACAAGCATATATTTCTCTCTAATCAAAGCATCAAAAAAATTCTCAAGAGTGGGTTTTTGATAAGCTGCCCCTAGAGCCTCTTCCATTGCATAAAAGGTATATATAGACATAGAATATGCACTACCTAGCTTAGAAAGAATAATATAGATGCAACGATCTTGTTCTATATTTATCTTACATTCTTCACATAAAATTATGAGTGTTTTAAACTTAGATAGATAGTCTTCAATGCAAGAAAAATCACTTGGACTTAAAGTCGGTACTTGATTTTCTAACTATTGTGCTTGAATAATATAGTGTTTACCAAACACAGATTCAATCTTTTCTCAAGCTTCTTTGGGTTAATCAATTTGTTGAAGATGGAACCTTAAATCAGGAGAGATGAACATTCCGATTAGTCCACGTACTTCATCATTATTAGCATCAGTAGGTTATGTTTCCTTTCCCAAGGTAATCTGATACAAGACTTTACTTCTTAAGAAATCATCCATATGAAATTTCCATTGCAAGTAGTTGGTGTTGGTAAGCAAAATATTACTTGAAGAAGCCATATTAAATATGTAGATAATATGGATTTAAAAACTGAAACTGATGATCAGGATGGAAATATCTAGAAATATTAGACGGTTTTAAAAAAACGTCACTGAAAATGGACTTCAGATGTGAAAGTTATGCCCTTTTAAAAAAAGACATAAATGGTAACCAAGAACCACGTGATGGTGTAAGTTGCTTTATGAAGCGACCCACTTTTATAAGAGAAGTGGGGATCATTTTTACAATGAAGTTACTTTATAAAAGAAAAGTTGCATGCAAAATAAATAACTCTAAAATATTAAAGCTACTTATAGTGATTCACTTTTATACTTGAAGTGAAATACACTTTACAATGGAGTATGAACTTTTTTTTTCAAAAAAGGTAACAAAAATAGAGACTTGAACTCAAGACCTCTTACTTAATAAGGAAACTTTTAAACAAATGGGGTAGAAAAACATATTGTATTGTTTAGTAGGAGGATTGTTGTTGTTGACGACCTTGGAGAGTGTGCTAAAAAAAACTATTTCATACAAGAAATTTTTTTTTCTTCTTGATGACAACAAGGGTTAGATCTTGGTTAGCTTACCCATAAAATACACCTTCTCCTATCTGTTTCTGATTCGCCAAGATCGCATAGGGTGCAGAGAAAAGAGCATACACGAATCTAAAAGAGTGGAAACCTAGAAGAAAACAATATAATACCGATATAAGTCCGAAATAATACTTTGCAAAAAATTAAAATTAAAAATGGCATATTCAGGCTTTATACCTCCAGATCAGACTGAAATGGCGTAAATTGGGAAAACAAAAATGTTTTCGAGTGAAACGAAAAGTGTTCCTGACTGAAGCGAGCGCTCTAGACACAATGGAACATTCCTCTTAGCCTAGAAATGTATAAAAATGGATATGAGACAACTCAACTTCACAATCTCGATCTACAACATGAGTGGGTCTTCAAACAAGCCCTGATTCCATGTTCGACAACACATGTATTCCAACATAGGAAGAACACATTCAATAACCAATCACACAACCAGATCAGATATCAACACAATGATGTTTTGATGTGGTAAAACCCCTATGGGGAAACATCCACGGCCCCAACCAACGCGACCACTTGGAGCAATTTATTAATGCAAAAGAAAAATATTACAGAGAGATTTTACAAGAGATTTTCTCACAATCGACCATCAAAAAATGACCATCCATGCTCTTTAAATAGATATTATGGACCAATTGGGTGTCAAGCCATGGATCAATGGCCATTAAGATTGAGGATAATATGAACCTTCAGATCACTATATGTTGGGAACATATCGTGACTGTTGGATTTCCTAACTACAAATGCATACCAATGCATACTAAAGAAACACACTTTTACCTAACGACACATTAGACCAATTAGATCTTAACTAACCCCTAAGTGTCTAAAAATCCTAATAGACACAAAGGTGAAGGTGAAGGTGCTAAGGAAAAAGGTACTAGCTTCTGAAGATTCTGATGCTTCTAAAAATGAGGAAAATGTTGACTCTTGATATGTTTTTTCTCCTGCAAATGAGCACATGGATGCTCATGAGGCCTTAGAACCTGAGACCATAAGGGATATTTGGGAAGACAAGGAAGAAGATAGTGTTGGTACAATTTTATTCCAACAAAGTGACAATGTGGTTTGGGATGAGGAGCCAATTAATGGCATTGTGATTCAGGATGAAGAAGAAGAAAATGTTGTTGATGGTATGGGGGACACAAGTCTCTTTGATGTTAACTTAGATACCATCTTTGATAGGCCTTGTGGAGAGAAGAGTTTCCTTGATGAAGTGGTGTTTGATCATGATTCTACCCCACCTTTTGAAGATTACATGGTATCATCTAGTGAGCCAATTGGTTTTGATAAGGGTAGTGTTCTTATAGTGGAAAAATAAATAGAAAATCAATGGTGGGATAGCCCATGCCACTATAATGAATATGAAGAAAGTCCTTCAACAGTGTAGGACATGAAGGACCAATTATTGGTCACAGAGGAGAAAATTGTACAAGTTGTTAACACATGAATTTGCAGCCTACTTCATAGGACTCAAGTAGTAATTAAGGTTTACCCTCAGGAGCATTGTGGTGTAAATCATGTGGCATTATGCCCATGATTTCCACAGGAAGAATGAAAATGTTTTAGGTATGAACAACTCAAACACCCTCAAAATCCAATCAAAGGGTGTGTTTTTGACCCCTTGGTCAAAAGTTATCACATAAAGTTGTCAAGGGTCACAGGCCACAGCCATGAGAGCAACACACAACACTTAGAGTGGTCTAATATGAACTCAAATCAAGTGAGCAAGCAAGTTCAATTTTCAACGGAGGAGATTCCATTCAAAATTAAGATTTGCAGAGCCTCGAGGCGTCAAGATTGACTTGAAGAAGTCGTGGGCACCACCTAGAAACATTCATGAAGAAGTTGTGGGCACCACCTAGAAACATCCATGGGTGTCAGGCATCGTCCTAATCCTAATGAAGGAAGTTATTGAAAATAGGGATGGCAGTTGAGACCTTGTCTCACCCCATAAATGGAAATCATTGCAAAGAGCATCCATGAAGGTAGACTGTCCACCCGAAGCTTCCTCCTGGGTGGATTTTCCTATAAAATGCATAACTGTGCCTCTCTCGCATCTGGCATGAGAAGGCCTACACAGTCTAACAGAGTGGGGGACAACTGGAACTTTGAATGCAGGGGCCCGATCATGCTCCTGGTAGTTGCAACAATTTTTAGTATATATAGGCATTTTTGATATTTTTTTAAGGCCGATGGTTGAACTACGATCCCGTATTGTAAAACTTTTGATGAAGAACTTTGATTCTCTGGTTATGTATTTTGATATGAGACTTCTTGTTTAATGAGAGTCAACTTATTTTTCATCTTATTTGCCTCTGACACTGAAGTGTCCATGATTGAAGAATTCACATGGATTGTTTTGACTGTATTGTAATGTATGTTTGATTGCAGTGTTGTTATTTACGTTCTTCAACTTCCTGAAGTTTTGAATCCAAGAGGATCTTGTATTCAAAGCTTTTCCTCCTTAGGCTGCTGGAAGACTTGATGTCTATGGAAAACCTCTAGACTCTCCTCACCAAATTCTTCCCTCTATTCACCCTTACTCCAACTTACTGACTGAAGTTAATTAAGACCTCACTTGCATGTGCATACCAGTCCAATTTTCTGGGTTAAATCGATATCATCTTGAGTCTGTGCCCGTTTGACCTCTTTAAAACCAACCTATGACATAAAACTCTGATGGGTATTGGGATTACCTCCAACGTAATCTGGAGGTGACTTCTAGTGCTAACACAAACATTGGCAAGGGAAAATGGTGCCCATAAGTTCATTGAAGATGTTATTGGGAAAACCCAAATGGAGGAGAGACAAAAAGGAGTTGCAAGTGAAGTGACTAGTGCGTAGTTGCGCATAATCAAAGAAGCACTAGAACAAATTAAATAATATAACTTGCAATTGTTCATGGATATGGATCTTTCTCTCAAGTTTGTTGAACAAAAGGAAAGGGAGGTTTAGGAGCTTTGTTACCAGTTGATTTTTGCACGCTCTTCATCACTTACAACAGATACTCCATCATCTTTGGTAGTCATGACATATGAGGGCATGAGTGGAACCCATTATTTGAGGGAGGAGCCTCTTGTGACGATTCCATATGAGGAGCACTCATAGTTGCAGGTGCTTGAGGAGAGGTATGATGTAGAGGGTTTTGACTATACTCTTATTTTTCATTGTGGGGATCATGAGCTATTTATTTTGGAGATCCCACTAAAGGTTCGGGGCTTAGCTACATAAGCGATAGTTGAGCACATTCCTTATGGACCAGTCCATAAGGAACTATATGCATCCATATATTGGGTGGACAATTATATGAAAAACATGGGCACACTCTGGGACACAGGTCCATGCGACACTAGTAGAGTGATGGATACAATATCTCCTATAGGACACATGATGGTAGAGGATAATTTAGTGATAGGAAACAATATGCAGGGGCATTCATTGGCACACGATAGTGTACATTGGAGTTTTGGGGCGTTTCCTCAAGGGAGACCTCCCAACATAATTCTGAAGCACAGCATTGAGTTGAGGTTAGCCAATATCACTGAGTGGATGTGTGAGCCTCATGGAGCAACATATCCCTCGATGATCGATATTCATATATGATATCATTGGATGACGGCCAGGGAGAAGGATACTCATAGGTCTACTTCCATACTTCATTATGATTTCTTGGTCATGACCTTGGGGTTGACCAATGCACTAGTAACTTTCTAATATTGCAAGAAGTGGTAGAGGAATATATTGTTGTTATTTGATGCCATCATTATATATAATAGGACTTGGGAGGTTCACCTGATTTAGTTGGATGAGACAGGTGGGATTATGGCCATGACAAAGTTATTTCATTTGGACTTTTTAGCAGTCACTGGGAATGGTGAACATCCTATTTGTTGGTGGGATTCAGGCATTCATCTGAATAATGTATTGGTTCAGATGAGGTTGATGACTGACAGAGTTGAGATAATTATTGGTCTACATCGTTGAGGGGATGTTGTGAGAGGAATTGTGAATTTTTTTTTTCTGTATGGTGAGGTAGCTTTTATCTCACGATACTCAGGATCAAATATAGATGTGGATTGGAAAGTTTTCACTTCAATGAGATGCCTCGAATGAGTATGATTCATGATAGTGGATACCATGGGAGGAGACTGCAGTTTTATCATGGAGGTCAGACGATTATGATAAGAGGGTTGCAACATCAACATGATGGTTCCTCTTGGAGATTAGCTTGGGACTATGGTATTGCAATGTTTGACAACTCGACAACCGATATAGATGAGATGGTCATTTTTCACTTTCTGGAGTTTACTCTTGGGATGCGTAGGATTGGTTTCTTGGAGGAGTAGTCTTCTGAGGAGTCGACCGAGTTTCTACAACTTAGTATTACTTGGTGTATCAAGGGCAGTCAGGTGGGTTCTTGTGTTAACACCTTGCAAATCAACACTATGGGTAGAGGATGATTCACATCTTACAGGCTAGTTTTGGACCGTGGTGACTTTATCACTTACAGGCAGATCTAAGAGAGGTCTGCATGGAGGGACTTTGCAGACATTTTGTTGAGAGATATGGGGGAGCATAAGACTTGTTAGCAGAGTAGGTTAGGGAACACGCATCCAATAGAGTTGATACAGTATTTGCACATTTATAAGCGAGAGTGGGAAAGCATGTTGGTAGATTGCATGACAGGTTTATCAAGGGTGTAGTGAGTAGATGGTATGTGTGCAACGATTCACCAGTTATCAAAGTTCACGTACTTCCCTGTGAATTATTCAGAGTATGGGGCAACATAGGTGATAGTACTATCTTGTGGGGAGATATTTATTGTCCAAAAGAATCTAAGATTCATTCCCAGTGATCGGGACAATAGGTTTCATAATGCAAGTTTCCAGGGGTTGTTTAGATTTGCAAGCACATACTTGACTCTAAATATTAGTTTTTACCCTCAGACTCATGGTCAAGAAAAGATACTGAACCAATGAGAGGAAAGGTATTTGCATGAATATGTGAGGTCATGGATAAGTGGTTACATTTATGTGAGCAATGCTATGACACCACTCATGATAGTTTATAGACCACCCAAGATCAATAGAGAAGGTATGTAGATAGGCATAGGGTGGAGCACATTTTTGAGATTGGAGATGTGGTTTTCTTATGGGTGTAGCTACATAGATTGTTTCCATTGAGAAGAGGTGGTGCTAAGAGGATGAATTTGTGCCTTTATGGTCCCTACAGGGTGACCCAGAGAGTTGGAGAGGTAGATTATGAGTTGGAGTTTCCATAGGGAAGCTAGATTAGCAGTGTTCTCCATGTGTCATACCTCAATAAGGCATGTGGACCACATGTTACCTCTTCCATAGAGTTATCTCACTATATGAGAGGGGACAGATGATATTGACTCCCTAGGAGGTTTTGGATGTCAGACGAAGGAAATAAAGGAGCAGATTGATCAGAAAATACCGTGTCAGGTAGAGGGATTGGCTGGTAGGGAATGCCACGTGAGAGAGTGTGAAAATTTTGCAACATCTTGGTTTGCGGTTGCTTGAGGGAAATAAATTTTTGGAAGGGAGGATTGTAATGTCCCTTTCCAAGTGATGATTCCATATGGTTGGTTTAGTAGCCTAGTTGAATCCTGTAGACTATAGACAATAAAGAAAAGGGCATCAAGGTGATTAATTGATGTCACTTGGTTATAAAATGTTATATTTCTAAATTGACATTGAGTAAAGCATTAAAAATGTGTTTTAAGTGACTTGAGTTTATAAAGTAAATGTTGGATCATGTTGTCATTGATGCCAATGGTTTGATTGATTGATGTCAAGTGATTGATTGGTGTCAAAGGATTTATTGATTGATTATTTATGTAATATAATATGTATTGTCCTTGATGAGAATGCATAGATGAAGATGGATCAATGAGTTGTCATTGATACATGATGAAGATGGATCGATGTGGTTCCATTGGTATATGATGCA
>ML785264.1:699301-725171 GCA_009831015.1 Picea engelmannii
GCGATATTCTCTCATATGTGAAGCTTTTACTGTAGCTCTATCTATTTGGTTTGCGTATGTTTTCTCGCATCTCAATCTCATTGAAATGTTTTTGATGGATCTGGAGACCCAGTTTTACATTTTACCTTTGAAAATGCAACAAATGATGTTTGCATGGTGCTGAATGACGTTTTTCACGGAGATTTTTGTATGTTGTGTTGGAACTTGAATAGACGTTTGAACTCCGTACTAAGAATACATACAATGGAATTCAATATGAGATATGGGAATGAAGAGACGAATCATCATCCTTTTGGTCAAGCCCTTCTGCATGATATTGTAATACTGGAATTTGTAGAAAATGTATTCTTGTAGATTGTTGCACAAGTCTCTGTTGTATTTTTTTCACTTTGTGATATTAGATAAAGAAATTCGGGTTCCAATGCGTAGTATCATCGCATGACAGGGGAGTTAGATGCGTCTTTCTTCTCAATAATAAACCACTGTCTGTAAAACCATACAGATCATATCTGAAAAGCTCTGCAGTCTTGATGGATTACACCCTCGTGAACACATAATGCAAAGTGGATGATACGAACATATTTATTTTACCAATTAAGGCTTAAACTTGGAGGTGGGGACATGTTTTTTGCATTTCTTTTATTGTTTTTGACAAATACGGGACATATAAGTATAATTATTTCATCCTCTAATTCTTTGTTATAAAGAAAGACTGACTTAACTCTTTTGTGAAAATTAGTTAATGCAAAACTTTAAAAAGATTTAGCAATTCGTTTTAGTTTTTAATTAAAGTGGCATTTCAATTTTTTTATTTTTTATATAAGCTAGATATGTTTTAAATTTAGATCATCAATAAATATTTTTGAGTGTAATTTTTAAATGAGCAATTAAGTGGTATTTTTATTTCTTTTTCTTTTTATTTTTTATATAAGTTAGATTTGTTTTAAATTTACATCATCAATAAATTAAAATTTATTTTTAAGTGTAATTTTTAATATGTCTAATGGAAAAAAGATAAATGAAATAAAATTAAAAAAAAAAATTATATTTAATAAATTTGATCTTTCTATTTCTTATTTTTAAAGTGTAATTTTTATTATGTTTAATGAAAAAAATTAAACAGAATTAAAAATATATATATATTTAATAAATTTGATCCCTCTCTTTATTTCTCTTTAATTGATAAATTATTTTTAAATATATTGTATTAAATGTAAATCTATTCTCAATGTAAAAAAAAATCTATACTATCCATTTTTTAAAAATATTATTAGAAAATAATTTCTATATAAATTTCCTATTAAAATCATATCATGTAATCCATGGGATTATAATAAAGTATTAATGCTTATTCTATTAACATAGATAAGAAATATTTTCTTACATGTATATTCTTTTAATTAAATGAATAGACAAAAATGTATTACTGTTTTTAAATGAATAGACAAAAATGTATTACTGTTTTTAAATGAATAGACAAAAATGTATTATTGTTTTTAGGAAAAAAATAACCTTAAATGCTACTTGATGACACATGAAACTATGGGATGTTGATCTTCCTAGAAATATTATCTAAATTGAAAAGGGTGTCACTAAAAACCACTTATGGGTCTGCCCCTTTTAAAATAACTAGTAGGTTATTTTAGACAACCAAATTTTGTTTTATAAAGTGATGTTGTATGTGAAAGTTTTTAGATTATATCAATATAAACTAGGTAAATAATTTTAAATATGATAGAAAATGAAAATGTATTGCAATGGTTCTGGAGGTGTAGGATAATCGGTGACGGAGGTGTAGGACAATCGATGATGGAGTGTGTTGTTAAGCCACTTTGTGATGTTAAAGTCACAGCCAGTAAACAATAATTTTGAAAACAATCACCACATAAATCTTGAGTCGAAATATATTTAAAGTATTAATTTACATTACTTTATAATGTATCATATTAATTGATTGATACATTAATAATGTAAATGTATTAATTAATTTGTATATTAATACATTGCTAAAATATTAATACATTTATCTAAAATGAATACATTTATTGAAAATGACCATGGTTGATTATAGTTGACCATGATCATAGTTTCTCATAGTCATGACTATGAATGACATTCATACATTAATATATATTGGAATTTATTAATTTAATTAATTAATACATTAATACATTTAAAAAAATACATTACTAAATTATTAATACATTAGTAAAATATTAATGCGTGAATAAAATAATACATTATTCATTAATGCAATGTATAATACAGCCTGAGTGGGCCTAATGGTTAAGAACATGTGTTTCCTCTTAAGAGGTCACAGGTTCAAATCCAGAGGGGAGTAGGGTATGTATAGCGGACCATGACCTTAAAAATAGATTATTATTATTATTATTATTATAAATAAAAATAAAAATTTACATTAGTGTGTAATGCAATGTATTAATTAACTAATACATTAATAATACATTATTACATTCATAAAACAAATAACATTTAATTCATTAAATGCATTCATAAATACACTACTAAAATATTAATAAAGTAGTAATACATTGACCTTAATACTTTAATAATTAGATAATTCTTTCGGATTAATCGCATAGGTTTTTTTATTTTCGACGTTTCGGACCAAACTAGTGTGGTCCATTATCACGAAAACGTTTGTGAGAAATGAAGGAAAAAGGATATAACAGGTATATAAATACTCGAAAAGTTTTTATAAGGAGCCGACTTATTGAAAATGAAATCAAGAATTATAAAATTTAAGGAATTATAATTGTTTGTTTTAATAATTAATTATTTGTTTGTTTATTAATTTTTTTTTATTTAATAAGAGCCGACTGAAAAATGTTTATAAATTAATATTTAGAATTATTCATATTGGCTAGGGTAGGGATCCAATTTTGACTAATTTTTCATCCATCATCTCAGTTTAGATTATTAGGTTGTTTTTCAATTTCGATTGCTTCTCTGAATTTTCTATTATGATAGTGATTTATCTTGGCAAGGATTTTGGTCTCTTCAATACAAATGTGATGTTTAGTTTTATCTGAGTGTTCTACAAGAGCTAAGGGACGAGTGCAATTGTGTTTGATGTCAGCGGCATGTTCTTGAATCCTAATTCTAAAGGAACGACTTGTTTCTCCTATGTATTGTTTACCACATGAACACAGAATCATATATACGCTTTTATGTTCGATGGGATCAACAAAGTCTTTGACCGACCTAAGGGAATTCCTAATAGTGTTTAGGGGTTTGAAAGTTGCCCCAATGTTTTTCTTCTTTAAAATCCTCTCAAGTTTGTCTGTTGTTCCTTGTACGTAGGGTAAGTAAACCTTAGACACATCATTATTTGTTTGTTCTTTATTCCTAGGTGTTTTGGTGGCATTTTGAAAGGCTTTCATTACTTGATGTTTTTTATAGCCATTATTTTTAAAAACATTGAGGAGGTGATTTTTCTCTTCCTCTAGGTGTTCATCATCATAAATTCTGAAGGCTCTAGTGGCTAAGGTGTTTAGAACACCTAATTTTTGGGAGGGGTGATGATGGGAATCAGCATGAAGGTATTGTTCAGTGTGGGTTTTCTTCCTATAAACTTGATGGGCTAAGGGTCCATCAGGTCTTTTTGTGACTCTGACATCTAGAAAATGAAGACTATCATTATTTTCAACCTCCATAGTGAACTTGATTGTATTAAGGTCAATTGTTCGTCAGATTCTGATGATAGGGCTATCTTCTTAACATTGCGATCGACAAATATTTTTGTCACATTGTGATAATAGAGAAA
This sequence comes from Picea engelmannii, assembly GCA_009831015.1. Taxonomy (NCBI): domain Eukaryota; kingdom Viridiplantae; phylum Streptophyta; class Pinopsida; order Pinales; family Pinaceae; genus Picea; species Picea engelmannii. The sequence continues at coordinate 703,089 of ML785264.1, forward strand.
TGTTTATCACGTTACGATGACAAGGAAATGTTAATCACATTATGACATTCATTTATATTCATCACATTACGAGGACATGGAAGTGTTTTTCATACTACGATGATAGGGCTATGTTCATCACATTGTAATAATCATATATGTTTGTCACATTACGATTCAGATATATGTTCGTCACATTGTGACGTCCATATATGTTCATCACATTACAAGATTACTATGTTTCATAGATTGCAACTTTTCTATGTTCGACACATTGTGACATTTGGAAATGTTATCACATACTGATGTTGGGATATGTGTGTCACATACAAACATAAGGAAATGTTCATCACACTAGAACACAAAGACGATGTGCGACACATTGTGAAATTTGTAAATGTTCCTCAGATTGCAACGTAACTTTTCACATTGGGATGACATGCCTATGTTCGTCAAATTGTGATGTTAGTTTATGTTCATTACATTGCGATTTTACTATGTTCAACAGATTGCAACATTATTATGTTCGACATATTTCAACATTACTATGTTTGTGACTATGTGATGTTACTATGTTCGACACATTGCAACATTACTACATTAATCACGTTGTAACTTATGGTTTTGTTTGCTAGATTGCAATGTCACGGCACGTTCATCACATAACAAGATTGGGTTTTGTTCGACACATTATGAAAAGGAAATTTTGAAGAAGTTTAAAAAACAAATCTAACAAAGTGTTTCCTTTATGAAAAATATAGGAACTTTGAACCTATATAATATATTTTTATTAGACATTTGATTTTCATTAAACACTTTTTATTATTAAAAAATAAATAATATAATTATTTAATAATGTTAAATTTTGAACTTAATCTCTTATTTATTTGATGTAATTATTATTATTATTATTTGAATATTTTTATTTACTTATATAAAAAACTTAAAATATAGTTTATTAGAATTATTTTATTAACAAATAGTTATATAATCTAAAAACCTAAAAATATAGTTTACTCTTATTATTTCATTAATAAATATTTTTTTAAATCTAAATATAAAAAAAAATGCAATCTTTCTCAAAGTTAAATATATTTACAAATTTACAATCTTTCTTAAAGATTAGAAAATGATTCAAATAGATTAAAATAAAATATTAATACACTAATAAAATAATACATTATTATAGTATTATTTAATTAATAAATTGCATTATACATTAATAAAACATTATTACATTAATATAATTAATATAATGTATAAATCCAAGTATTAATTTACATTAATGTATAATGCAATTTATTAATTAAATAATACATTAATTTAAAACATTAATCATAAAATGCATTAGTACACTATTAATTAATACATTACTAAAGTATTAATATACTATTAAAGAAATACATTAATGCATTAATAAATACATTACTAAATATAAAAACATTAATATACTAATAAAATAATACATCAAATTAAATTAAAATTATTAAATTATTATTATGATTAAAATTCAATTTTTAATTTTATTTATTTTTATTATTATTATCTTATTATTATAAACTAAATCCAAATACAAATAACACAAAGTATTATATAACTTTAATCCTAATTTTAATTTTAATAAGAATAATATTAACCCTAATCTTTACCTAATTTCATTATACTTAATAATTCCCCATGGTAAATGCATTCATGTAAATATCAAATGATTTCATGCATTTATGACTAAAAGGTCCAAGTACTATTGCATTTATTATAAATGGCTTCGTCTAAATACTAAATTTGTTATATAAGTGATTCTACACACACACACACACATATATATATAAACACTCTTGTTATATATTAATGTTTAAACTCATATCACAATTTTACCATGACTTAATTTGTTGGGATTTTAATCAACCAACAGTTAACACTTTTTTTATATATTAATGCCTAAACTCACATTATAGTTTTACACAATTTTACCATTACTTAATTTGTTGGGATTCTAATCAACTAGTTGTTAATGTTGTTATTAGTCCCTGCCATAGGCATAGAGGGATTATAGCGATTGATAATGCATTGACTACATATTAGTTTGTCCTTTGACCCGAAATATTTGCACAATACCTATTGTTGGAGCTATGGAATTAAAAGCATATAACACATATGTATTGCTCTGATTGTATAAGAGATTGGAGGTCTTATTGCTGGCTTTGCTATTTCCAATGTACTATATGGCAACATATCCAAAGTTTTTCTCATAGACAATATTTTTTAATCATATATTTTTCCTCTATATTGGTTGAAGGTTGATTAATGCTAGCATTAATTCGAATGTTTGTATTAGAATTTTCTACTAGCCGAATATATCCATAGGTTTTGATGTGTACTAAGCATATTGAATTGTTTTGATATCCAAGCTTTGTAGTGATTGAGAATTCCAAAGTGTAGAGCGTCTTTGGCAGATGTATATTTGTTGAAATGTATTGACACTTATTCTGAGATGCCTCGATAGGCCTCGCAGTGTAAATGTTTGCATGACGCGTCGTCCTCCAACACCCCTGACAACTTAAATGTTTTCATACACAAGGTCCTTAGACAACCTGACAATCTTAAATGTTTATGTAAATACGCTTCTCGGAGTACATTTTTCCTCGAAATTTTCTATACAGTTACAGTGAATTTACACAGTCTTGTTTGTCCACTGCCAATTGAATAGCCATTGTATGTTTCATCCTTGTTTTGCCATTGAAGCTAGATACATTGTTTATCGGTTCAGTGAGTGCTTCTTCTTCGATGGTTTCTTGGTTGTTGCTTGTTGTTGTTTCGCTCGCGATTCGACCCGCGCTTCTGCATTTCATTGTTTCAGAGTAAGTTTGGATGCCATAGTTTCATTTTTTATTCCTTGTTTGTTGTTCAGTGTTTGAAGTTTGCAAGTAGAATGTTTGCTTATTTGTAGTTGCATGTTCCTTGTATGTTTCTGGTTCCTTCTGTGCTTGGGCTGTAGTTTCGTAATCATTGGAGATACATATATATTCTTCACTGGCTCAGTGGTTCTTGCTGGTTCGTTGGTTCATGGGTTGCTGGTTCAATTTGTTTCTCTGGGGCTTGCGCTTTGGGGCCCTGGGGGTGCAGTTCAACTTGTTAGTTCTTCCTCACCGGTTTGTTCCTTGCTATTTTCTTTTGTTTGATTCGACCTTGCAGGGTTGGGGTGTTGTGGCAGTTGTTGGAGCTTTTTTTTATTCTTTTTTTTTGGATTGTTATTATTTATTTGGGGCGCTTTACGGTTTCAGTCCGTGCACCCACGAGTCGACTTGCAATTGTGTTATTTTCCATGTTTTCCAAGGCCGATATCTATTATTCTGTGAGATTTTATTGTTGCTCCAGTCCTGCCATGAAAGAAAATAGTTGGATGCAAAATTGTGTGAGGATTGCATGTGAAGTTACAATATCCGCTATTTTTTTGTTGGAATAAAGCATATGTATGAAGGCTATATTTATAAACCATGTATGGTCAGATGTGCTGGTATGACATTGCATGTTCTTTCTCCTCTATATAGACTGGTGTGCGCACGATACAATTTGTGTTGTGCTTGAGATATGATATGTGCAACAAAGATTCTGCAAGATTATATTTTCATGTGTGGAAGCATGTCTGGGTAGCTTGCCATGAAAAACTGAGAACTTGTATCATGGGCACAACAGTCTGTGTAGAGGATAAAGAACATGGTTAAAGGGAATATCTGGATAAATTGCCAGGGAAAACCAGAAATCGTTTAGCTGCGACCATGCAATTGTGTGATATTTTGTGCCTTGTAATATATTTTGGGCAGGGAGAAATAATCTACACATTTACATCCATGGATAGAGAAGTGAAAAGGTTTGTGTTTCTTCCGTTCTAGACTGTTCGTTGAGTCGGTTTTGTTGTATGTACATATTTCTTGTTCTCTGGTGAGTACCATCTTCCATTGATGTTGATTGAATTCTGTGTGTTCCCACATTGAAAGAAACAGAGTAGCTGACAAAAAGGAGGGAGTCTTGACTGTAGCGGCTGAAGAGGATATAGAAAGGTGGATGCTTGTACTGTTGTCTCATTTTGTGTTGTTTTGTATTTCATTTATGGTGTGTATATATGTTAAACTAGTTGTGTGTCTTCCTATATGGTAAGTTATCTTGGTTACATGCGTCATACTAAGCTAGTTCATGTCCGTTGTGTTTGCACTGCATTGTTGCATTTAAAGAAACAAAATGGTTGGATAGGACAAAGGACTCTTTGGCGGGTAAATAGACCTTTTTATTTTTATTTTAGATATCTATCTTCATACTAACTTGCCTTCGTATCCATTGCTTCTTCGACATTGCTGCCTTGGAAAAAAAAGGTTGCTTGGACAAGCAGATGACGTCTTCTGTGCAACAGTAGAGGATTCTGTGTTACAATCTTCTAAAAGGTATAGCAAGTGTGTTGGTAAATTAAATATACAAACTGGGTGGGGACATATAATATTAGACTTGAAAACGATCACTTCACAGTAATGGGCCTTTCTGCGCTCCCTATTTCTACTTTTCCCATTATCTATTATCCCTTTTAATTTCTAATTTATATGCTTAGTGTTATTTTCAAAAATTCCTTCATGCGTCGGTTGGTGAAGTAACTATTTGACATATGTGGTCCTTCTCCTACCTTATTCCATAGTTACCCACTTTCTTGATTGTGGGTGCTAGGCTGATAGGTTGAAGATTGCTCCGCTGGCTTCTAGGGGTTCGCAATATACAGATTGGCCATGGTGCCCTGCGCTCACGCCCTGTTTACTGTTAAACATTACTTCAGTTAATAAATTCAGATGCATACAGTTTTTCAGTTATTTTGTCGTTCGATGGACAATATACAATGCATATGCTTGTTTAGTCCTGATGTTCATCTACACATGATTGCATCAGAAAAAGTTGGACTAGTGACATGACCATGAGTAGTCAATCATCTCAGACATTGGCAGACCGACAGGGCCAAAGGTAAAGATGCATATACTTTTCTCTTACTATGTTTAATAAACAGATTTCTCGGGCTGTATATTCATCTATGGCATGGAGGATATGTTGATGCAATTTGCAATACATTGTTTGCAGCTCGTAAGAGGTATCAAAAAGTATAAGTGAGATGCCGAAAGTGTTGCATGTTCCACAGACTAAGAGGTGTGGTTGCAAAACTGTGGCTCCATAGTTCATAAAAAACTATGTGTGTACTTGTAGCACACTACCATTTACTTTAGTTTTCCTGTTCAAAAAATGTCATCAGGTCTAGAGTTGTAACATCCAAAGTACTGTCAATAGAGGCCTTGAACAACCGCCAAAGTGGAAAAGTGTTCGTCGGGGACATAAGGGTTGTCTATAGCACCTACTTGGACAAGGAAAATAAAAGTAGATCCATTATGCATGCTGAAATAACATACAAGGACGCCATGATGATAGTGACACTGACTATTCCTTCATAACTTGTCCAGAAACATGCAGAAAAGATATTTTCGCATAATGGGATATCCATTACAAATTCTAATATATTTCCCAAAAAAGTATATGACCATGGTGATTGCGATCGAATTATTTCGCTGAATGAAACAAGCATTGTGGAAAAAATTCTCGTTGTTTGTTCAAATTATCACTTCGTCTCAAACTCGACTATCAGCCAGCTTGCATAGAGCACTGATATTTACCCAATCGGAACAATTGGGGTTGTTTTCACACTGGAGAGAAAATCTGGCTCGCAACACATTCTCCATATAAAGGATGGCGAGTCTGACAACGACAAGACAATGGTACCACTTTTCATATTCATTTTTTTCCTTTACTTTCGCATCTGCATGTATGTCGGATAAGTTACAAAAATATTTCAGTGTTCCATGTTGCAGCTACAATTGTTTGATCTGTATTCAGATTTGTTTTTGTTAATAGAACAACAATTGCATAGAGGGCATATTCCACTTATGTTGTTTAAAAATATAACAAAGAAGAGGGATGCTAGAGCAAGGATCTTTCGGACAACCCAGGAAACATTTGTAACAGAGTTGCCAGCATATATAGTAGAGGATAGAAATAAACTAGCTAGCTCTACAACTGTTGTGCATATACATCCACAAAATCATCCTCACTTTGCTTACAGAAATAGCCTTCAACAAATTTTTGCACCTGCTTAATTTTAATTTTTTTAAAGGGGGGGGTGCAGTTGTGTATTATATTATTCAATGTATTAATCCATTTGATCACTTTCCCAGGTTGAAGGTATTTTAGTTGCAGCCAATGTGTACTCGACCCCCTTTGAGCCTGTATGTGCAAACTGCAATTCTGTTGCTTCTGCCTTCGCTTTAATAAGTGATGATACGATTGATTGTCTGTGATGCGGTGAAAACATTCCATATATATATGGACATTGTGTCAATGTTGTTATCCGAACAGTGGGAAACACAACCATGTATTGTACGGTTATCCAGCCTCTGTTACAAAATGTGCTTCCTAAGTTGGCAGAGTTGTCGTATGAAACGTATCTACAGAAAAAGGAAAGTTGTGTGTACATGCTGCGACAACTTCGGATACAAAGAAAATTCATCTTAAATGAGGACAATGCGATTTCGCATATCAACTCAAGAAGTGGAAAAAATAAAATATATGAAACTTTGGCAGGAAACGAAAAATACCTCATGTGTCTCTGTAATATTTGTTCAACATCCAGATGAATGTTTGTTGCACTTGGTCCATATCTCTGTAATCTCCATATATCGCATGGCCCCAGTTATTTCCTACTGGGAACATATATCAGATGCAAGAGAATATGAATACGATGACGTCTTTTCTTTGTATATCAAATTGTTTGGTGCAAAGGTCGATGGGTTCTGCTCTATGGAAGCTTCTGGAAACTTGTTTGTGGCCAGTTGAAAGTATTGTTGGTTCTTGGTTATCTTCTTTGTCTGTGAATCTATATACCGTGGAACTTGAACTGTTCTTTAGAGGACACAGAACAATATAATTGAATTTTTTAGCCAGCTAGCATGCAGATCCTCTTGATAATTTCTATGGCGCTGTGATGCAATTATACTATGTGGCCTGCTTTAGCAGATTTCCTTGATCGATGAACTTGATCAAATTATTGTTCTGAAATAATTTGAAATCAACGAATATATAGTGTGTGAAGTGCAATTGTCCTGTCATACCAACAAGAGGCTCTTAAAGTTCAAATTGGTCGTTGTTTTTCCATTTTTGCTTATTTGTTGAACTTGGTAAAATTAATATCCTGGAATAATTTGAATGAACGAATAATAGTTAATATTAATCATTTAGTATTTGAAAATAATGTTTTTAGATAAAGTTAGAAAGGATGAGTATCCCTAAACAATTTCAATTTTGAACCCGCCAAAATTTGGTCCTTGTTGTTTTCTTTTGTTTGATTCGGCCTTCCAGGGTTGGGGTGCAGCGACGGTTGTTGGATATTTTCTTTTTTCCTTTTTTTTGGATTATTCTTGTTTATTTGGGGAACTTTACAATGTTCAGCCCCTGCACCCACGGGTCTACATGCAGTTGTGTTATTTTCCATGTCTGTCGAGGCCAATATCTTTTATTCTTTGAGATTTTGCTGTTGCTTCAGTCCTGCCATGAAAGAAAATAGTTGCATGCAAAATTGTTAGAGGATTGCATGTGAAGTTACAATATTGTTTGTTTCTAAAAGTACATGTTTACTATGTATTGCTCATTTCTCCGAAATCCTTTATATCAGTCGCCTGACCAAATTGTATAAACTTCCTCATCTAATTAAATTCTACAATATCAAAAATTAATATTAATAATTTAGTATTGAAAATAATGTTTTTAGATATGTTAGATAGTTGATAGCGATTAGCATCTGTAAACAATGGCATTTTTAGATAGTTTATCGGGGTCTCTAGGTGCTATTTGTATGCCACAGAACAATAAAACCTCAATTTTCGGCCCACCAGGCTGCGAACCCGCCATCCAAAAAGTGCCTAAGTGTGAAATAAGGAATCCTCATATGCTGTATAAAATCTCATATCCATACTTTATAAAAGTACATGTTTACTATGTATTGCTCGTTTGTTAGAAAACTTTTATATCAGTGGGTCCACCAAAATGGACAAACTTCGTCATCTACTTAAATTCTGCAATATCAATGTGTAATATTAATAATTTAGTATTTAAATTAATGTTTTTAGATATGTTAGGTAGTTTATAGGCATTTCCATTCGTAAACAATGGAAAATTTGAACCCGCCAGCCCTCGATTCCATTTGTCAATCTGCAGATCGCAGAAGTCCGAGTGTTATTTGGAAGATACAGAACAATGAAAGTGCAATGTTCAGCCAGCCAAGCCGAGATCCCCCGATAAAAAAAAATGGCTAAATATCGAATGAGGGATCCACATATGCTCTATAAAATCTCTTGTCAATAGTTTCTAAAAGTACATGTTTACTATCCATTGCTTGTTTGTCGAAAAACTTTTATATCAGTCGCCCGACCAGATTGCAAAAACTTTCGTGTCTAATTAAATTCTGCAATATCGAAATTTAATATTAATGATATAGTATTGAAAATTCTATTTTTAGATATGTTAGATAGTTGATAGGGATTAGCATCTGTAAACAATGACAAACTTGAACCTGCCAGCCTTTAAGTCCCTCTGTCAATTTGTATATCATGGAACTCCGAGTGTTATTTGGAGAACACAGAACAATGAAACTGCAATGTTGAGACTCATGTCCATATAGGGACTCCACATATGCTCTATAAAATATCATGTCCATACTTTATATAGAGACTCATGTCCACAAGTCCGCCTGTTAATTTGTACATCGTGAAAGTCTAGGTGTTATTTGTATATCTCTGCAAGTCCCGCTGATACTCAATTTTTAGCCCGCTAGGCCGTGAACCTGCGATCCAAAGAGTGCATGGAGCGCCTATCAATTTGTATATCGCGGAAGTCTAGATGTTATTTGTAGGACACCGAACAATAGATACTTATTTTTCATCCCGCCAGGCCTCGAACCCACGATCCAAAAAGTGTCCAAGTATGGAATGAGGGATCCGCATATGTTCTAGAACAATACAAATGCAACATTTAGCCAAGCAGCCCATAGGTCCTCCTATAAATTTGTATATCTCGGAAGCTTGGGTGTTATTTGTAGGACACGAAACAATAGAGACTCTATTTTCAGCCCACCAATTCGCGAACCCGCAATTAAAAAAGTGGCTAAGTATGGAATGAGGGATCCACATATGCTCTATAAAATATCTTGTCCATACTTTATATAGAGACTCATCTCCACAAGTCTGGCTATCAATTTGTAAATCGTGGAACTGTAGGTGCTATTTGTAGGATACAGAACAATAGATACTCAATTTTCATCCCGCGGCCCAAAAAGTGCCTGGACCGCCTATCAATTTGTATATTGTAGAAGTCTAGGTGCTATTTGTAGGACATCGAACAATAGATACTTAATTTTCATCCCGCTAGGCCGTGAACGCGTGATCCGAAAATTACCCAAGTATGGAATGAGGGATCCGCATATGTTCTAGAACAATGCAAATGCAATGTTCAGCCAACCAGCCCGTAAGTCCTTCTATCAATTTGCATATTGCGGAAGTGTGGGTGTTATTTGTAGGACACAGAACAATAGAGACTCTATTTTCAGCCTGCCAGGCCGCGAACCCACGATAAAAAAGGTGCCTAATAAAATCTCATGTCCATACTTTATATAGAGACTCATCTCCGCAAGTCCGGCTATCAATTTGTAAATCATGGAACTGTAGGTGCTATTTGTAGGACATAGAGCAATAGATATTCAATTTTCATGCCGCAGCCCAAAAAGTGCCTGGACCGCCTGTCAATTTGTATATCACGGAAGTCTAGGTGCTATTTGTAGGACACCAAATAATAGATACTTAATTTTCAGCCCGCCAGGCCGCGAACCCGTGACCCAAAAAGTGCCCAAGTATGGAATGAGGGATCCACATATGTTCTAGAACAATACAAATGCAATATTCAGCCAAGAATCCCGTAGGTCCTCTTGTCAATTTGTATACCGTGGAAGTTTGGGTGTTATTTGTGGGACATGGAACAATAGAGACTTTATTTTCAGCTTGCCAGGCCACGAACCCAGGATAAAAAAACGTGGCTATGTATGGAATGAGGGATCCTCATATGCTCTATAAAATATCATGTCCATAGTTTATATAGATACTCATCTTCGCAAGTCCGACTGTCAATTTGTATATTGCGGAAGTGTAGGTGCTATTTGCAGGACATAGAACAATAGATACTCAATTTTCATCTCGCCAGGTTGCAAACACGCGATCCAAAAAGTGCCCAAGTATGGAATGAGGGACTCGCATATGTTCTATGAAATCTTATGTTCATACTTGATAAAAGTACATGTTTACCATGTATTTCCCATTTGTCGAAATACTTTTATATCACTCGACCCACCAGATTGTACAAACTTTCTCGCCTAATTAAATTCTGCAATATGGATTGTTATCCCTAATTTCTAGGGATAACTAGGAGATCATCTCTCGAGGTCCACAGGTCGTAGACATGGAGTACCGAGAGTAGGATTGACCTGAGCATGGCCCTGGAGGGACCATCTTTCTTCTCTTTCATCAGACTTGTCCTGTCAGCAGCAGCAGCATCCATCACCTTCGGCTTGAACTTGTATCAGAGAAGACTCTTGCTCCATGAGGTAATTGGTCCAGGTATCATGGTATATGTCATATTTGATCATTATAACCTTTAGATATATGCATCAAATTCCTTTTATTTCTAATGACTGCTTGGATCTTACATTAACCCACTTGACCATGGTTGGGGGGATTGACAGGGTATCCTAGCAAGCTTGTACCCATAGGTTTTGGTTTACCACTAGGGGGAATTTTGAAGGACCATCGTCCGCTCCTATCATATCATCACTTTTTACATCTTATCTCCCACTCATATGTCCCACTCCCCTAGTCTGGGCATTAGGATGATTTGTTTGTGGGGTTGCACCTTATCTCGTGGGAAGAAGGGGCTAAAGGCCCAGAAGGTAAAAGTAGCTGGTAAAAGATAAAAGCCATAAAAATGAAACCTAGAGATGTCTCGCCCAGGGATACCCGAGAAGGCAATAAAAAGCCTCTCAGCAAGAAACAAGAGGGACCCTAAGAAATCATAAAACAAGACCTAGCCAAGAGGATAGGGGGTCTCATCATGAGCCAGCCTATTCTGTTCATGGGTACCTAGCAGTATGACATTGCCATTATCTGGTCACCACGCCAGGGTAGTGACCTTTGGTTGCATGGCCATGGGAAATGGGGTCTCATCACGAGCCAGCCTTATCATTTCTGTGAAAGTGCTTGTGGGTAAAATTGTTAGCTCTGGTCACCACGCCAAGGCAATGTCCTCTAGTTGGACCTTAGAATAAAAAAGAAAAAGCAATAAAGAAAAGAAAGAATAAATGCAATAAAGGGCTTGGAAAGAATTGCATCCATGACGGGTACAACTCACCTTCTACAAAGGCACCCACAAGTAACCTCATGCATCCCTGTCTCTCACTCTACCCGTATGTTTGGACATCCTTTGACCACATCACCTCATTTTACATGGCTTGGATGGTACCCTCTGGAGACTTTCTTTTTATTATGGATGCTGGCCCAACAGGGTATTTTGTCTTTCTCTTTGGCTTTGTATTGTAGGTCATTTTAATGTCTTTGAGCTATTGAATGATATATCAGGGGTTTTATGCATGTATTTGATAAAATTAATGATGAAATGTGATTGACATAGCTATGATCCCTGTGACTAATGAGCCAATGGAGGGTGAAGTTTTTGATGTGTAGGACCATGCCCGACGGACAGGTACTAGTTGGACCGGTACACATGGGGAGATGATTAGTTCGGACCTCCATGGGGCTGAAGAGCCCATCATATGGGGGTAAAATCATGAAGCTGGGTAACACTTTTGTGAGAATCTGGTCTCCAAAATTCTTTGCGGCATTTTTTCAGTCGAATTCTTTTTTCTTTCGGCCGAAAGAAAGGATTTTTTGGCCGAAACATTGTTCAGCCGAAATTTTTGCACGTCAAATCGAATGGTTCCCTCGATAGTCGTGTACAAGATTTTTCGGATGATTTTTTTTCCTGCGGTAAGAATATTTCGGCCGAAAGACTTTTCGGACGAAAGGTTTATTTTTAACAGAATCCATTAAAAATAAACCTTTTGACCGAAAAAAAAAAAATTCGGCCAAAATATTATTTCGGCCGAAAACTAAAAATTGGGACTGTATTCAAAAACCAGAGAATTCCCCCAAGCTTACATGAACTTTGGAGGTTGCGGACTCCTACAAATACTCAGAATTTGGTTTCGAAAATGACACCAACATTTCCAAAATTGAATCTACTTTCAATTCCTATAATTTGTTTTCATTTTCTTTATTTTTATCTAATTTTATTTAATATTTTAAAAAAATCACTGCATAATATTTTGAGTAGACATTATGATTCGGTGATATGAAATATTGGTACCTCTAAAAATATAGAGTGAAGAATTTAGAAAAACATATATTCATAATCCTTAAACTGTTATTTTCAAAAGAGTATATTTAGATTTTAGTTTTAAGTAAAAATTAAGATAGATACAAGGTGTAGAAAAACATGTGTTTAAAATTTGCAATGTTTTCATCTTGGTCAACTTAAAAAAATTCTAGAAATTATAATATTCATTCGTTAGATTCAAAATTATAGTCATAATAAAATAGATTCTCTGTAGATTGTTACAGTATATTTCGTTTCTTAAAAACATAAGTTTAATTATAGATATATTGTTGTAGAAAAAAATTATTCATTATCATTCCTTTCATGTTTAAGGAACATATTGTTAAACAATTGTCAAATTGACATATCAAATCGTGATAAAAAAAAATTGAAAAATAGTCATTGGAAAGCTAACAAAATTCTTCACAAGCTTTTTTTTTACTGTAAAGTGAAATTCTAAATAAAAAAAATACTTTTGTATGCCGGAAGTTGAAAAAATTGTGAAAATACAGTTTTTTTCTCATAAAACAAGCAAAAGTGTAACCCATCTTCATGATTTTACCTATGGTTGTTGGCACCCCATCAGGGGTAGAGACAGGACAATGATTGGTCGAGCCTTTGCACATAAAAACAAGAAGGATGTTCCACCCAGGACACTTTGGCTGAGCCCAGCCCAGGGTGGTTGACCCACTTCAGATGAAACATTTTCCTTTTGATGACCAGGACGTCACCTAGGAGGTCTTGACATCTCCTTGAGTGTGTGGAATTTTGATAGGATGAATGGCACGTGTGGCAGTTTGGAGGAGCCCGAAAAGGGCTAATGTTTGACTTCTGGATGCTAGACTAGCCCCAAAAGGGCCTAATGTCTCCCTCAGCGGGGCTTGACATCTCACTTTTGCTCATTCATGTCATTTACTTAGAAATTAATGTAAAAACAATATGATTTTGGTTATTAGCCTTGTCGATTATTTTTAATGACCTAATTTTAAATTAAAGGTCATGAGATGCTATATATTGAGGATGTTTTTCCCTCATTTGAACATAACACAACAACTCACACTTGTGAGGTCTGATTTTTTGTGCCTTAGTTTGGGTATTTGGTCTTTTAAAGGAGTCGCACTTGTTGATGGAAGGCTTTTCTTGGCATATTTTGGCATTTCTCTTGAGGAAGGTTTACAACTAGGGTTTTCACATGCTTTTGTTCATGATATGTAAGTGTTTTTCTTGCAAAACTTCTTGATTGAATGGTTGTAGGTTAGTATTCTTGCATTTACTTATAAATTTGTTGATTTTAAAACCCTAGGTGACAAGCACACAAGTAGGTCCTTGTCTCATGTCCCCTTAGAGAGAAATTTTCAGCCATTGAAGAAGGAAGAAAGAGCCTAGCCTTTGCTATAGTCTTCTCACATCTTCCCTTAAAGCTAGCTTTGATTTTAAAGGTTAAAAGGAGGGTGACGTCCTAGGCCTAGGTTATCTACACCTAGGGCCATCCATCTTCTAGGGTTTTAGTGATAAAGCCTTGCTATTGCAACACTCTCTCTCATTAAATCCTCTTGTTTTAAATCTTTTCCTTTGCTAGCCATTTTTCCAAGTTTGACCTAAAGAAGGAGGAACGAGCACGAGGCCTTGCTTAAGAAACACCGGAGTGAGCCTCTTTCCCCTAGGGTTTTGATTCTAGGGCCCTACCATTGCAGCACTCTAGAACCCTTCCCTCTTGTCTTTAGCCTATTACTCCTTCAACCTTGTGTCCTCTCCTTGAATTACTCCATATACCCTTAGGCACTGATCTTAGACACACAACATTGAAGTCCTAGTGTCCAAAACAACTCTCAAAACTTTAAATTTTGAAACCCTAACTAACTAACTAACCCTAACTAGGCTGACGTCACACTTGAATAATCCATCTTGACACAACACCTTTTGATTATACGCAATTAGGTGATGATTTGAAGCATTTATTGAGTAAAGTATTAGTTGGATACATTGTTGGCTTTATCATCTTGATAGTTATTGATGAATTGATGCTTTTCCATAGCTAATTGACAAAACTTTGACCTCATTGATATACATTGTTTTACATTGCTTATTTATTGATATCAGATAGTCATATGAAGTACTAACCCACTGAATTATAGCCTGCATATATTCTTTATTATTGTCTTGTCCTGGGAAGGTGTTCTCTTTGGGCATACACTTCTTTATTGGGAGATTAGCCGAACTTTCTAATCTTGGTGGTAACCTATGAGGAGGAAACTCTGACCTTGACTTTATACCTTAGCCTCTTCAAAACCCCAGGTTACGAGGGACGTCTCCCTTGGGTTAATCTCCCTAAATAGAAAGAGCCTCCCCGTTGTGGTGACATTGGGTGGGGAAGGTTCTTGTTACGCCAGTTTGGCCTCCATCCTTTAGCCTTTAAACTAAAATACAAACTGTGTGATAACATGGACCAACCAACTTGCAAGTCCACCTGTCAATTTGTATATCGCGAAAGTGTAGGTGCTATTTGTAGGACATAGAACAATAGAGGTTCAATTTTCAGCCCGCCAGTCTGAGAACCCGCAATCGAAAAAGTGCCTAAGGATGGAACGAGGTATCTGCATATGCTCTATAAAATCTCGTGTCCATACTTTATAAAAGTGCATGTTTACTATGTTTATTGATAATATGTTATAAATTATCAATATGTAATATTAATAATTTAGTATTGAAAATAATGTTTTTAGATATGTTAGATAGTTCATAGGGATTTCGATCCATAAACAATGGCAATCTTGAACACGCCAGCCCTCGATTTCATCTGTCAATCTGTCTTTCGCAGAACTCCGAGTGCTATTTGGAGGACATGGAACAATGAAAGTGCAATGTTGAGCCACCTAGCCCGTAGGTCCACTTTTCAATTTACAATTTCTGTGACATACAAATTGATGACTGATATATTTCACCGAGATACAATATGACCATCGACCCTTCACCTCTCCTGGGTATATCTTTTGTCATTTTTCTTTTGTAACTCACCCGACCGTTTTCCATACTTTGGTATTTCTTGGAATCCGTTTCCCCATCACCATTTCTTTCGTGCTTGTTTCCAGATATGCAATAATTAATCTTTAATGCTAGTAGCCATCCTGCAGGAAACATTAATATTGTCATTAATGTCCAAAAATCCGGAGAACATTTGTCATTACTACGAATTAAACTAAGATTTATGCACAACTATGTTATCCTTTCCAAGTACTCATTTCAAAGGCAATGCAATCTTCTTTTTTTGTGCGCTGACGGGTTGGTGCTTTTAATAAATTTCTAATTCTTAATCTCTTTTCACCGTCACCACCACCTTCGCACTTTTTTCTAATTGTGCAATTACTGAGTTGTGATGGTGACAGCTTATTCCTCACAAACATTGGAAATTTTCATTGATCAGCGAAAGGCTCGAGGAGATATTCCATTGATATGCATTAAACCATAATTTGTGGAGGGTTATATTATGTCTCACCGATTTTCATTTCAAACATTGTCTCGAGCAAACATAAATTATTAATAATTTCTGGCAGCATTTCTATCCACACACAGAAAACACATTGGGGAATAATGGCGAGATGTTCCATTATTCCAGGGCATATTCTTACTATTCATCTCCCTTCGCCCAGGAGAAAAAAAGGAAATGGTTTCTTGGTACACCGAGAGATATATTTCAAGGAAAAAAATTCCATCGCAACCTTGGCTACTCAGAGAACCTTCCCAGTTCGATTCATGCCTGTCATAGAAGTTAATGCCATGAATTCCGAGCCAGATGAAGATGATACGACAATGGATGATGGCAATGAAAAGAATCTTCCCACTCCTATGCCCAAATTGAAATGAACCATAACAAACAGAGCTTCCTGGCTTGGTGATGGCGGTCATGACAACACCAAAAGGAGTTTCATAAAAGAAACCAATGGTAAACGCAACAACCACTTTGCAACATGAAAGTAGGAATTCCAAACTTCCAAATTAGTCTGTTCTGGGCGGAAGAGTTTCATTGTAAAGCAATGATATGTTGATACTCCCAGAGATATATTTCAAGCCAAAAAATTATTGATTAACATCTTCGGGAATCAGGTCCAAAACACTCACTGTTGCAAGGCATTTCCCTACTAGTCATCTCCTTTTGCCTAGAATGGACTAATTTGGACCTCTGGAATTGCATATGCAAGTTGTGCTACTAAATTATTTTGGACTATGCAGAGGCGGTTTCAGCTAACGACTATTCCACTTTCCCTGCAACCATTTACGTGTTGCATACTGCGGATACCGTGCCTGTGTTTGTCGCAGATACGTTCAATGTTTTGGCCTGAAGAACTAGGTCCAATTTCTAAGGATATATGTACAATACTCGGTGTTTTTCTTATTTTTTTAAATGGATTTGCTATTAATTTTTTTTTTCCTTCGACTCTTCGTTGCTGCCTCTTTTCTGGGTTTAACGCATATTCTAAATTGCGTGGTTCAGTGCTGTCGTACTTCTTCGATATTGTGTTTACTAATACCAATGTACAATGTTGCAGAAAAATTGTTATTCTTGTTTCTAGACATGCAATTATTAAGTTTTAATGCTAACAACCCATTATGCAAGAAGTTTAATACTTGAATTAATATGTTTCACCCATGGAAGAAATGAACACCATAGTTACACCCACACGTTCGAATAAAATCTAATCTTCAACAAAGCATTTGCTGGCAATTAGTAGAATATGAATTTTAGTAGTTAAGTTAATATGTTACAATCATGGAAGAATGTATCAAGAACATAGTTACATGCAAAGGTCGCAATAAAATCTAATCTTGAATAACACATTTGTTGACAATTAGTAGAACATCATGGTTTTGCAACAATGGGGCTTCCTTGAAACCGATTCACGCTTACCAAAATATCCTTCCGCCTTTCTATTTTCCCACTCTTTTATTCCTTCTAGTTTCTCTTCCTAGTTACTTAATCATTTTTTCCCAAAAAATGCCTTTCTCCATAGCTTCGCGGATTCATGCCTTTCCAACCACTACTTCCCCTTTCTTTAAATTGACCCTCTATTGTTCCCTGTCCCACAACTGACACCCAAAGTTCTGTGATATACAAATTGGCAGGTGGACTTGCGCGGTGGTCGGGTCAACATTGCACTTCTACTTTTATGTGACCTCCAAATAAGATTCGGAGCTCCGCGATATACAAATTGACAGATATACAAACTTGCAATCCTTCTTATATCATACCCTCTTCGGTATTACAGTCCCCATTTTGAAGCCCATCTGTCCGCTTTCCATACTTCGTCATTTGTTCAAATTTCTTTGGCGGATCGTCGGTTTGGCGGGTTGACGAAATATTCATTTTGTAGTCATTGTTTCCTGTGCCCGTGCCCCTTTCATATTAGAAGTTAGAAATTATATATAAGATCTTATTGCTACACATGCAATTAGCAATTTCCCTATTCCATACTTAGCCACTTTTCCGAAATTCCGTAAATATACAAACCGGTCGCTGAACTGCCCCATCACAATCTCTTTCGTTTTACACATTTTGCACTCAAAACTTTTTAAACATAAAATTTCACCGTGCAACACTCTGCTATCCTGACTATCCCCATAACTCTTTTTTGAATCTCGTCTGATCGCTTTTCAAAGCTTGCCATTCTTTCCTTGCTCTCTGTCGTCTCCGTCACCTTCGCACTTGTCTATAATGAAAGAATATATATATATATATACCTATCTTGTTTCTAAATATGGAATTACTGGCATTTAATTCTAACAGGTCGTCATGCAGAAATGATATAGATTGTCATTGATGGGAAAAAGGCTCGAGGACATCTCATATTGATGTGCATTAAACCAAAATTTGCGGGGGAATTATATTATTCCTTCCGACTATTCATTTCAAAATAATGAAATCCCGTTCACACGGCGTGGCCTTCACACATTCACGAAACCACCATTCCTTAATTGCTCTTAGTCGTACCCACCACCTTCGTATTTCTAAATATGAAATAAATAAAATTTACTGCTAACAGTTCATCATGCACCACCAATACAAATTTTCATTAATCAATGAAAGGCTCGAGGAGCTTTCCCATTCATAAGCATTCAACCAATATTTAGCGAAAAGTTACATTATCGGCTCTAACTGTTCATTTAAACCATCATCTACAACAAAATAATATTCTCATAAACCTATGGCATCAGCTTGACAACAGTTTTATGGAGATACAATGAACATCTTTGACCGAGAGGACCAGAACTGCCACTGGTCCAAGTCATTTTCTTACTACTCAACCTCTGTCGCAGAGAATCAAGTAATTTGGACCTCAGGGATTGCCCATGCAAGTTGTTTCCCTGAGGTTTTTGACTATATGGACCTAGTCTCTTGGTGCCCCGATAAATATATTGCAGAGAAAAGAATTATTCCACTGCATGACTGCTCTTCTGTTTCTTTGTCACCTCAGGTCTTCCGCCAGATGCTGAAATTGTTGGAGCCAACATTGACGTTCAAAGGAGAGGATTGCAAATAGTTCATAGAAAAGCATAATAACGGATTGGACCTCTTGCCCCTTTTTTTTCAAAACCCAAATCTAGTTCTTGAAGATATTAGAAGCATCCAGGTTAGTTCATTTAGAAATCCATTTCACGAAATTGCCTAGCTGTTTACAAGAATAACGAGACAGGAGTTCACAGGTATTGTTTCCTGCATGGCTCTTTATATTTTGTATTTCATAGTCAACGAACAAGCCATTTTTGATTGGGGCAGGTTAATTTCCTATGAAATCTCTTCCCAATTGATCTGTCAGGATTTTTCGAATGACTTATGGTTGAGTTTTATTTGCATGCATTAATTAACCATTAGGAAACTTAACGAAAGAATGAGAAGAGAGAATGAATTATACAGCCATAGATATATATGCAAATATGAAATGCAATGAAAAGAAGCAAACCATAATACACAGGTTGATAACGAAGTTCGGCACAACTTTGCCTACGTCTCCGGGCCTTTTCTCTGTGGGGGAGGCTTCTTTATTTCTTTTAAAAATCTCAATGGTACATCATTACAATTCCGAATGGCTTCTAGACTGATCTGGTCATGTTTTCCCAGATCTCTAGAATCTTTCACAAAAGACGGCACGTGAAACGAATGTCCGGAGCTCTCAGAAATCGTCTAACAGCATCTCCTCCTCAACGGTCTCCCTGCCTCAAACTGGCTTTGACTTGGCTTTGCCTTAGCATCTCTGCTCTGAATTGCTCACTCTCCAAATCTGTCCCCTTGGCCTCAAAATGGCCTTGGTTAAATAGTGGGGGAGTTAGTTGTCCATCTCCAACTTCCTCCACGAATTTAGGCTCTAAAAAATGTCTAATAACCCCCAAAAATGGATAAAAACCATTAACAATGGGTTAAATTACATTTAATTAACAAAAGTGGTTATAAAAACCCACTTTCAACTATATAATATAGTTATAAGGCGTAAGCCCCTTAACCTTAGGCGCACGCTCCTTTTTCAGGTCACATGAGCTTACATGTGGCCACGCGCTAGCCCTGGGCTATGCGTGGGCCACCGCAAACATGCTAGCACCTGGTCACTTGGCGCCTCTGCATAGGACCCTTGAGCTATGGTTATAACTGCCCCAACTGTTTACATTTATCACGAGTCACATGACAATTCATGTGTGCGCAAACATTATATATATGCGGTCATGTTTAACACCATAGGACTGTGGGTTATAGTTTTTTAAAAACCCCGCGCGGATTAATGTGGTCACATGTCAATAAACGTATGGTTTAAAATAAAATCCCCACACATAATTTGCAACGGTCATGTGGCATAATACATATGGCCACGGGCCAATAATATAATCATATAACCACATTTTAAAACCGCGCCCATGCCCTTTTCGGTGGTCAGGACTCCCGGTCACATTGCACAAACCAAAAGACCGCGGGTCGGGGCTAATCCCCGGCCCGACCCCCCATCAAAACAAACATTAAACCAACTTTAAAGACCTCTTCGCCCACTCATATAATAAGTCCCATACGATGGTCCAGTGGTCGGAGGCTCCTTGCAAGAGTGTTGCGGTGGGAAGGTCCGGGGTTCGAATCCCCCGGACCCCAAAATCTTTTGACATAGCCCTCATTAGCTAAACCCAGGGTGCCATGTGGCAGCCCGTGATTGGGCCACGTGGCACCCTCACATCCAATCGATGCATGCCACGTGTCGACCGATGATTCGTTCATGTCATCCAACCAGAAGATGCCACGCGTCCATCGTTGATTCGCCCACATCACCTGCCACGTCAGTGCACCGTACATCCCAGTCATCCGTGCCATGTAATCTATCGTACGATGATGACGTCATCTCGTGCCACGTGTCACCCTTCCAGTGGTGACACGTGTCACTTCAGGATTGGTCCAACTGCGCGCCAAAAATGCCAAATCAACCTGACACGTGTCACTGCCGGAGGCTGCCACGTGTCATCGTACAGACCTGCCACGTGTACTGTATGGACTAACATGTGTCCTGTATGGACTGACACGTGTCCTGTACGGACTGTACGGACAGGTACAGTCAGCATCCAAAATTTTCCCTGTTTGGCTTGGCAGACATAATGCGATATCTTCTTCATACGGACTTCGTTTGATAAAAAAAATATACCACCGAAATCAGGAAGATGAGACAGACGCAATGGTGTTGGTTTCTTCGGATTCTGAGCACTTTCATGTTTGAGCATTTTTCATGCCTTGTCAGGCTTCTGAATCCGATTTCGGATCAAACCTCCCAACAATAAGACCTTTTGGTCCCCAAAAGGTTACTGACCACTCGACAAGCTCGGGATAGGCCACCCGGCTTGCTCTTTGTCTTTGAAAGATGATTACATCAGGGGAAGAAAAACACAATGAAGTTGAGACATCCACTTTTGGCATAACCAAGCGACTGCTTTCTTTCCTTCACGGTGTCCTTCTTGCTTTGCTGGTAATCCGTCCTCCTTCCTGGGTACGTGCAAAATCCTTTTGTCCTTACCTGGACGAAGCTCCGGATTAAGCTTCCAACAACTAGCCTTTTGATGTCCACTCTTGTTGCAGAACGTGCAATAAGTTTTTGGCATCCAGACCTGCTTAACCTTCTCCTTCTTCCGTTGTGGACTTGAGCCTTTACGTTATGTTTCCTTCTTGGACGACATAGGTTTCCTGTACAAAGTTTGTTTCTTCCAACACTCGGCAACACAATGCTTAGGTGAAAGACAATAAGCACATGGATAAAGTTTCCACAAGTTCCGGTTTACTTGATTATGCTTGTTATAATCAAAAGGAGAATTAATAAAAACATGACCATTATACCTTCCATGCTGATCTTCACATTTCTTTGGAGACGACTTGCATTCACTACCACAACCCTGAAGTGATGCACCATTTCCCTTTGTGAAGTGTTCTCGCAATGTTTTAAGTTGGCCATTTGAAGCATCACTTGCTTCCGAAGTTTTGGAACCCATCTTGGAAGACTCTCCAAGGTCCCCTTTGTCATATCCCAATCCTAAGTATCGAGGCCTTTC
>ML785264.1:737817-761180 GCA_009831015.1 Picea engelmannii
CATAGATAAATATTATCTGTGATAAGATGATAGATCTAATGATTCTAGGAGAAAACTCGATACCATTGCTAATGATTCTTGCAGTTAAATTTCACACAGATTGTAGCTTTGCACTACAAAAATAACAAATATATTAATTTCATGGATTTTTTATCTTTTAATCTTTATGTTTTATAAATATTAACAATTAGCATAATCACATTAGTAAAAGTGGTAGATATACGTCGATTAACATTATTAGTTTAGAAAGATGGAAAATGGCTCCGATTGATGTATATCAACCGCTTTTAGTAATTTGGTTTTGTTAGTTATGAATGATGTGTGTGGGGAGGAGTAGCAAGCCATGGTTGACTATTGTTGACCATGGTTGACTTTGGTTTACTATGATCAACTATAGTTGACTATGGTTAAGTATGGTAAAGTTATGATTGAGGAGGGTTTATTATAGTCGATATATGGTTAACTATGAGTGACCATGGTTAAATATGGTTACCATGGTTGTCCATGTTTAACTGTAGTTGACCATGATAAACTATGGTTGACCATGTTGAATTTAGTTAACCATGGTTGATATAGTTGACTATGAGAGTTTATAGTTGACTATGTTTGACTAGAATTTTCAAAGACTAACTATGGTTGACCATTATTGGCAATGGTTCACCTTGGTTGAGTATGGTTAACTAAGTTGACCATGTAGAGAATGGGTGGGAATGGTTGTTTATGGTTGACCATGGTTGAATTTGGTTGAAAATGCTTGATTATGTTCAAGTGTAATTGAATATGATCAACTCATGGTTGACTTGGGTTTACTATGGTCAACATATGGATGACTATGGGTTAATATGGTTGACCATGCTTGACCATAATGACTATGGTTGACCACGTTTGACTATGTAAACTATGTATGACCAAGTTTAACCATGGTTGACTATGATTCCCTATGGTTTCCCATGAGTGACTATGGTTGACTATGTTGAGCATGGTTGACAACATTTGACAATGGAGACCATGTTCTGCATGTTGAGTATGGTTGCTTATGGTTGACCATGGTTGACTATGGTTAAATATGGTTTATTGAGGTAGACCATGGTTAATTATGGAAGACCATGTCGACCATAGGTGACTGTGGCTGACCATGGTTAATTATGGTTGATCATGATTGTTTATGACTGACCAAGTTTGATAATGTTGACTATGTTTGACCATGTTTGACCATGTAGACTATGTATGACTATGTTTGACCATGGTTAACTATGGTCGTCTATGGTTTCCCATGAAAGGCTACAATTGTCTATGGTAACCCATGAAAGGTGATAGTTGACTATGGTTGACTATGGTCAAACATATTGGGTATGGTTGACCATGTTGACTATGGGTGATGATGGTAAACGGTGTTGACCATGGTCATCATGTAGACTATGGTTTACTATGTTCATCATGTAGATTATCATTGACCATGGTTATGTTGGTTGTGCAACCTGATTATCTTCATGATTTATAGGTTTGTTTCAACCATGTTTGGACCCCATTTTGTGTGGGGGGGATTGCCCCCCCACAACTATTGCCAGGGGGGTCTAGGGGGGGGCGGCGACAATTTTTGTAGCCCCCCTTGGCTGGGATTTCGGGGGCAACGACTCCAAAGAAAAATTTTGGGAAAAATTGCCTTGTAAAATATTGTAATTTTGTAGTCAATCTAGACCGTTCATTATATGGTCGCAAATATGACGACAGAAGATATTTTAGGGAATTTTTCTCTAGAAGGCAACCCTCTTTTATGAGAGAAGTGTATTTCGTCTATGTAGGTGTGTGATTATTATATTTTGGAAGAGGAGACTATGAGAGAAAGCATACGAAGTTACATCATTTGAGTTGTAGATTGTATCCCTTCATTCTGGTGGATGTAACCCATAATGGGTAAATCATGTATATCTGTGTCTCTATTGTAATGTGTATCTTCTGTGTTTTATTTACGCATTTGTTTTATTTTATTTCTCTGCAATCCTGTTTTTCTAACAACTAGTATCAGAGCGAAAGGTAACTCATAGGAAAAGAGGGTTCTTGGTTCGAGTGGGAGCAATGGTGGAAGATGAAAATTTTAGGGTTGAGAAATTTAACGGCCAAAACTACCATTTATGGAAGACACAAATGGAGGATTATTTATATCAGAAGGATCTATTCCTACCATTGGACGAAATAGCAAAGAAGTCGAAGACCATGAAGGATGAAGAATGGGAGGTTCTTGAAAGAAAAGCACTAGGAATGATACGGCTGAGCCCGACAACATCGGTGGCCTTCAATATTTCAAAATAAAATACAACGAAGGAGATGATGGATGGATTGGCTAAACTGTATTAAAAATCCTCAGCATCCAATAAGCTATTTCTAATGAATCAATTATTTAATATGAAGATGTCAAAAGGTGGCTCTGTTGCATATCATTTAAATAAATTTAATACGGTTACCAATCAGCTTAGTTTTGTAAAAGTGGAATTTGATGATGAGGTCAAGGCTCTTCTGATATTGTGTTCATTTCCAAAAAAATGGAATGGCTTGGTCATGGTTGTAATTAACTATGTATCTGGTTCAAACACTCTAAAATTTGATGATGTTGTTGGTGTTATCCTTAGCTAGGAAATGTGACGGAAAAGAACAGATGAGACATCAAGTAATGTGTTAAACATGGAGAAGAAGGGAAGACAAAAGGATAGAGGAAAGGGCTCAGGGAACCGCGAGAATTCTAGGAAGGGAATATACAAATCGAAACTAGGAAAAATAGAGTGTTGGAATTGTGGAAAGAGAGGAGATCTGAAGAAATACTACAAAGCTCCAAAGAAACAAAGAGATGGACAGTAGGAGAAAAATCAGGAAGAAAATGTAACAGGAGATGTGTTAAAATATGCTTTGATTCTTTCTGTAGATAATATTTCTGAGTCTTGGGTAGTAGATTCAAGGGCTTCATTTCACGCCGTGCCTCATAGGAAACATTTTCTAGATTATGCTCAAGGTGATTTTGGACAAGTTCATTTGGGTGATGATGCACCATGCAAAATTGTTGGAATAAGAAAGGTACAAATAAAACAAAAGAATGGAAACCAATATTTGTTGAAAGAGGTGAGACATGTTTCAAATCTAAGGAAAAGTATAATTTCAATTGGGCAATTGGAAAGTGAAGGTTGTATATCTATATTTATAGATAAGGCGTGGAAGGTCACCAAAGGGTCACTAGTGATAAAAAAGAGAGAGAAGGTAGGTACATTGTATTTATGTACTAATAATACCGACTCTTCTATCTGTTTAGCTTCTACGGGAGTGGATACAACAATGTGGCATCATAGGCTTGGATGCATGAGTGAGAAGAGGATGCAGATACTTCACAAAAGAAATTTGTTGCCAGATCTTAAACAAATTGAATTGGAATTTTGTGAGCATTGTGTTTATGGATAACATAAGATAGTCAGATTTTTCAGAGTCGGAAAAGAAAAGAAGAGTGAAAGGATAGAGTTTGTGCATACAGATGTATGGGGACCAACTTAGGTATCATCTCTTGGTGGCTCTCGTTATTATGTTAATTTTATTGATGATGCAACTAGAAAAAATTCAGTTTATTGCATTCGAAAAAAATTTAATGTTTTTTATACTTTTAAGAAATGGAAATATTTGGTTGAGAATTGGACAAGAAAAAGGTTGAAGTGTCTCAGATCAAACAATGGAGGTGAATATTGCAGCAAGGAGTTGTAATTCTATGATTATTGTTCATACCATGGGATTCATAGAGAGAAGACAGTTCCGGGAACACCACAAGAAAATGGTGTGTCAGAAAGGATGAATAGGACAATCATGGAGCATGCAAGGAGTATGAGATTGCATGTTGGGTTTCCCTTACAATTATGGACAGATTTTGTAGATACATTTTTTTACTTAATAAACAGAGGACCCTCAATCTCTTTGGATGGTGGAATTCCAGAGGAGGCATGGACAGGTAAAAAGGTCGACTATTTTTTTTTAAGGCTTTCGGTTGTGAAGAATTTGACCATATTGATAAAGAAAATAGAAAACAACTTGAGGAAAAATCCAAGAAGTGCACCTTTATTGGATACAGTGTTAATGATTTTGGTTATCCCTTATGGGATTATAAAAATAACAAAATCATTAGGAGTACATATGTCATATTCAAAGAGAAGGTCATGTACAAGGATCAGCTGCAGGGAAAGAAACAGGAAAAAGAAAAACCAGAATACACAGTGCTTGATGAGATCACTGAAAAAGAAATTCCAAAGGTACCAAAAAATCAAAATGTAAAACAACAAGAGAAACAGCTCCCTCAAACTCCTACAAGTTGTTAGAAGATCTACCAGGTTAAGTACACCCTCTGAACGATACTCTCCTTCATTGTATTATTTATTATTGACTGATTCTAGTGAAACAAAATGTTATGAAGAGGAAATGCAGGTAGACACTAAAAATAAGTGGGAGAAAGGAATGAAAGAGGAAATGAATTCCTTCGTAAATAGCCAAACTTGGGACTTGGTTCAGCTGCCTGCAGGGAAAATAACATTGAAGAGTAAATGGGTTTACAGGTTGAAGGAAGAAGATGGAGGAAAAAAATGGCACAAGGCTAGAATTGTTGTAAAGGGGTTTGCAAAAAAGAAAGGTATATATTTTGATAAAATATTTTCTCTTGTTGTTAAGATGACTTCAATTAGGACTATTTTAAGTCTTGTGGCAGTACAAGATTTTCATCTTGAACAGTTAGATGTAAAAACAACTTTTCTCCATGTGGATTCGGAGGAAGAGATTTATATGCAGCAGCCACAAGGGTGTGAGGTCAAAGGGAAGGAAAATTTGGTATGCAGGTTGAAAAAGAGATTGCATGTCCTAAAAAAATCTCCAAGGCAGTGGTATTTGAATTTTGACAGGTTTATCACAAAATAATTTTATAGTAGATGTCATTCTGATCACTGTGTTTATTTTAAAAGGATATAAAATGGAGATTATATTATCTTGCTATTGTATGTGGATGACATGATTGTTTCAGGGTCTAATATGCAATATATAAATGTGCTCAAGAAGAAACTTTCTAATTCATTTCCGATGAAGGATTTGGATGTTGCAAAGAAAATCATTGGTATGAGAATAACAAGAGACATGAAAAATTGCAAATTGACATTGTCTCAGGGTGACTACATAGAGAAGGTATTGGAGAGGTTTAGAATGTAGAATGAAAAACTAGTTAGTACACCTTTGTCCATCCATTTCAAATTAACCAAGGAAATGTGTCCCAAGACATAGGAGGATATAGAATACATGTCCAGGGTCCCTTATTCATCAACAATTGATAGCTTGATGTATGTGATGGTTTGCACAAGACCAGATATTTCACATGAGCTAGGAGTTGTGAGCAGGTATATGAACAATCTAGGTAAAGAACATTGGGAGGAAGTAATGTGGATTCTCAGGTGTTTGAGAGGTACTTCTACTCATGCATTATGTTTTGAAGGTTCAGACATTGTTCTACAGGGATATGTTGATTCAGATATGGCAGGTGATAAATATAGTAGGAGGAGCACCACAGGTTATGTTTTCACTGTAGGTGGAACAAAAGTAAGTTGGATTTCAAAACTACAAAAGGTTGTTTCACTTTCAACAAAAAAAGTAGAGTATGTTGCTACTATAGAGGCTAGTAAAGAAATTATTTGGTTACAAAGGTTTATGGAGGAATTGGGAAAGAAGAAGGAGAATAACACGTTTTACTGTGACAATGAGAGTTCCATTCATCTTGCAAAGAACTCAACCTTCCATTAAAATACTAAGAATATACAACTTAGGTATTGTAATGTACCCACCTTGGGACATCATTACATTATAGAGTGTTATCATGACCAGAGCAGCCAGATAAAGGTTATAGAAAGTACAATCACTATTGAGGGATATTTTTGGGTCCATCTTGCATCGTTCATCTCATTTCATCATTATGATCCGTTCCGCACATCTGGGCTTTGGTTTCATTGCATTTCGACGATTTCCATGATTTGAGTTATTTTGGGATATAGGTTAATTAAATTCACTAAGGAGGTCATATTGGGCATAATACTTGGAGGAACCTCTTAGTGTGATAGCTCATTGGAATCGGGAGGAGCAACACTACAGGATATGATTATGAGAAGTGACTTTCAGTGGCCAGGGAAGCCACACAGAGAGATAAGGTATTTTTCAGAGGTAAAAAGGCTAATTAATTAATTAAAGTGATTTAATTAATTAATTAATAATTAATAAAGTAAAAGTCACTTTGGAGGGACAAGGTGAGAAGGAAGTATAAATAAGAGGCAAGGGCTTCCATTCTCTCATATTCATGTGATTATCAGTTTTGATATCTTGCTTTTAGCTAGTGCGCCCATGCCTTAGGGGTTTTGAGGGTTTTGACTTAACAAACCCTATAAGAGAAGAATTCAGTGGTGAAAGATTCCACCTTTCTTATTCCAGCTTGGTCTTGGGGGATGCAATACTCCACCCATACCATTCTACTTCATATCTACTCAGTTGCATGAGAGTTCTACACCAACCACAGGTACATGAAGAGAGAGATCACATCATTGGGAGTTTCTAGCAAGGGGGGTGCACCATTCATTGAGGGAATTTCATTCCAATAGATTGGAAGGACTTCTAGGAATTATAGCACATGGGTTTTCATTGCAGGGTCTTGACCATCATTTTTAGACCATTTTGGCAGAGTTTTATGTGCCATTTGATTTATTAGATGCATTGGACGAATTGGAGAAGAGGGGCACACTTTAGAAAGTGGTTTCAGTCACATGATAGCTCAGATATTCATTATTTATCTTGGGACTTCACCAGTGAGCTAACCGAGCCCCGATCTATCATTCTAGTGGTTTTGCGGAGCATTGGGAGGCTTCTAGGAGAGAGGTTGAATTATCTAGAGTTTTAGTCATATAATGGGGTGCAAGTCCAACAGAGGGTTATTATTTAGTGGATCATATCTTCACCAATCCACCTGAGACTTTACCTGGGATCTTGTATTGGGTCGATCTACAGTTTGGCATCTTCTGTGGAGTATTTGGAGGTCTTTGACAGTAGGGCTGAATTATTGAGGGTCTTCAATGTTCCAGCAGAGCGTAGCATCATCCAACTTGGGGGTTTGGTACTTCATACGACCCAGATTTCTTCTTGTATTGGTCTTCATTGTGTATTTAACCTTTGGAGGCTTTCATTTTTCTTTCCGGGAGCATTTTGTAACAACTCTTATTATGTTTATTGGATCCATCCATTGATCATTCTAGATCTGCATCATTCTTATATCAGGTTCTTGCTCATTATATTAATAAAGGTCAGATCTTTGCTATTGGTTCCATATCTGGTGTATCTTGTATTTCCATTGATTATATCTTCAAATCTATGTGTGATAACTGAATATAAAGCCTAAGGCCGAACTTAAGAAGTCAACTTGCAAGTAAACACCCAAACATAAGTAAATCAACAATGTGTTTGATGAAAGGACACAACCAGAAACAATTAAAAATTCAAGCAAAATGTGATGTCCCGGGCATCCTGGTTTGGGACCATTACAGATACCATTTCATACGATCTGTCTCGTAAGATGGAAATTTGAAGTTGGAAAAAATACATACTAGTTAGAATCCTGCAAACATGTTAACAAACGGTGTAACCAGGGTGAAACTAAGTTCCTTCTCAGTTTTAGTTGGTCTTCAAGCATGAAGGTGAAGATGAGAAATTTTCCAGGTCCAAGGTGGAGTATAGACCAACAGGTACAAAAACGATGGATTTGTTGTGATCAATCTCCAAGTGGGAGATTGTTGGTTGTGGAGCCTGATTATCTTCCTGATTTAGAGGTTTGTTTCAGTCGTGTTTGGACTCCATTCCCTAATGGGGGTTGTGGGGGGGATTTCCCCCCCACAATTTTTTCCAGGGGGATCCAGGGGGGGTGGCGAAAATTTATGTATCCCACCTTGGTGGGGGATTTGGGGAAAGCACCCCCGAAAAGAAATTTTGGGAAAAAATTCCTTGTAAAATATTGTAATTTTGCAGTCAATTTGGATCGTTCATTACAAAGTCTCATATCTGACGGTAAAATTTATTTTAGGGATTTTTTACCTAGAAGGAAACCCTCTTTTATTCGGGAATTGTATTGCAGCTGTGTATGTGTGTGATTATTGTATTCTAAAAGAGGAGACTATGAGACAAAGAAGAGGAAGTTATGGCGGTTGAGTTGTAGGTTGTATCTATTCATTTTATTGGATAATCAAAATAATGGACTTGGCCATTTCTTTGGTGGAAGAAACCCACACTGGGTGAACTGCATATATCTGTGTCTCTATTTTATTGTGTATCTTATGTGTTTTATTTTACATTTGTTTTATTTTCTTGCTCCAAAATCCTTTTTTTCTAACAGGTTAACCATAGTTAATCAGCCATGGTCAACCATAGTCAACATGGTCAAGTACAGTCTGCATGGTCATACATAGTTAACATGGTGAACTATGGTTGACCATGTTAATTACACGGCAACCATAGTCAACATGGTCAACCATAATCAACATGGTCAACCATAGTCATGTAGTCAACATGGTTAACCATGGTCAACTATGGATGACCATGTAGTCAACATGGTCAACCATAGTTAACCATGGTCAACCATAGTCAACATGATCAACCATGTCAACCATGGTCAACATGGTCAACCATAGTTAACAATGGTCAACCAGATTCAACATGGTCAACCATAATCAAACATGATCAACCATAGTCAACATGGTCAACCATAGTGAATCATAATCAACATGGTCAACATGGTGAACCATAGTCATCCATGGGTAACCATAGTCAACATAATCAACCATAATCAACATGGTCAACACAGGTAAACCATATCCAACATAGTCAATGATGGTCAACAAGGTCAAACATGTTGTCACTAGTTGACCATGGTCAACCATGTTCACTATGGTTAACCATGTAGACTATGTATGACCATCTTTGACCATGGTTGACTATGGTTGCCTATGGTTACCCATGAAAAACTATAGTTGACTATGGGTGACTATGATTAACCATGCTTGACTATGTATGAAAATGCTTGACTATGGTTGACCAAGGGTGACCATGTTTGAGTATGGTTGGCCATGTTTGACTTTGGTTAACCATGGATGACCATGGTTAGCTATGTTTGGTCAAAATGGTGAACCAGGTTGGCTATCGTTTACTGAGGTTAACCATATAGACTATTTATAACCATGTTTAACCATAGTAAACTATGGTTGCCTATAGTTTCCCATGAAAAGCTATAGTTGACTGTGGTTGACCATGGTTGACCATGTTTGAAAATAATTGACTATGGTTGACGATTGTTTACTATGGTTGGCTTGCATCAAATGTGATGTTGGTGAAGGGTTATTTCTGATTTTTATGTCAGGACATGCTTGTCACATTACTATGTTAGGTTATGTTCGTCACATTTCAATGTTGGGTTTTGTTCGATACATAGAAACATAAAGTTATATTCATCACATTGAGACAATGAGATATGTTCATGACTGTGCAACATCAAGTTTTGTTCATCGCATTATGACGTCGAGCTATTTTAATCACATTGTGATGTTCCACATTCTTCGTTACATAACAACGTATGTTTTTATTCATCACATTACAACAGTTGGATATGTTTGTCACATTGCAATGTCGGGTTATGTTCATGAAATTACAATGTTGGTTTATGTTCATCTAACCGCGAAATTGTGATTTCTATGTCACGTTATGACATTGGATTTCGTATGTTACATCACAACGTCAGGTTTTGTATGTCACATTATGCCACTGCATTTTATATGTCAAATAAAGAGGTTGGGGTATTTTTGAAAACTTAGGGTTATAACATTGCAACATTGGGATATGTTCGCCATTTTTACTTAAATAAATTGGGTTATGTTCATCACCATTGCAATGTCGAGTTATGTTCATGCCATTGCGACATTGGGTTATGTTCGTCACATTGCGATGTTCGATTTTGTACGTCACATTGTGATGTTGGTTTTTGTACGTTACATTATGACAATGGGTTTTATACATAAGACTATGTGATGTCGGAGCATCGCTCCACCTCAGTAATGCGTTAGCATTCCAACACATCAATGCACATTCAAGGAGGGGAGAGGCGCCGACCCTCTCATTTTTCCCTCATTTTCAAATTTTGAATTGTAATTAAATGCAATTAAATGTTGTAAGGCTTGAAGAGCCAAAGCCATGCCTTTGTGCAAGCAAGGTTGGTGTCACCTTTAATGGATGACAAGCTGATGAAGATCTAGATTCGATTCAGACCAGATGGCCATTGAATGTAATTCAATGTAATTTAATGTGAGTAGGTAGCTTGGAGGGAGATCTCAAGAAGCCCCTCTTTTGTAAAAATATCTTGGTATATAAATTCATTAGAACAGATTAGAAGGTAGAGGAGAGAGGAGAGGAGAGTCGAGACTTTGTTGTCGTCCGAGCTTTCATACCCATTGTAAACATACATTCATGTTAATGAAAAAGAGCAGTTTTTTATGCACATGGTTTCGTTTGTCTTGCATTTTATGAATGTCATCTATGTGTTTGTAGATGTATGTTGTAGATGTATGAGTAGTTTCCATATATAGGGATAGATAGAATTCACTATCTTTTTAAGAGTTGTTGAATTGTTTATGGGTTCTTTAGGTTGTGCAAGTAGTGCACAACAGAGTATTAAACTCTAAGCCAGCGCAAGGAGTGCATATCTAAATCTTGAATCAAGTTTAGGGAAGAACGTGCCAAGAGGGCATACCAGAAGAATTCATAGACTCGAGGAGCCTGAAGGTTACTGAACACCTTGGAGGAGAAACTGTGTAGAGGAAGGTACAGAGAGACAAAATTGCTAAAGGTTTTGTAGAGCTCTGCCAGGAGGGCTACGAGCAAGTGCAAGATGTGCACAAAGTGAACTCTGTTTCATGTTCAGAGAGAAGAGAAGTGTCAAGGAGAAGACACCCATAACGTTGTTGAACACTCTGTAAGCTCAAAAAAGAGTGCTTGAGCATAAGTTGTCAAGAGGGCACATATATCCCTTCGAGGAGTGAAAGGGTCAGATACCTTTGAGGATCGAGTAGTTCAAGCTCAAGGTTGATACAGAGTTGTTGAACACTCTGAAGGAATAACTGTGCAAGGAGTGTACGAGGCCAACACTCAGATGAAGTCTTGAAATACAACCATCTAAAGGTTAGTCAAAGCGTAAGGAGTGTGCGGTGGACATAACTTGTTTTCAAGTTCTCAAGCTCAAGAGGAGTAGTGCAAGTTTACACGCAGAGGCAAGTGTGTGCCAGAGCCTACAAATAGCACCTACATTTCCGTGATTTACAAATTGATAGCCGAACTTGTGGGGATGAGTCTCTATATAAAGTATGGACATGAGATTTTATTAGGCACCTTTTTTATCGCGGGTTTGCGGACTGGCAGGCTGAAAATAGAGTCTCTATTGTTCTATGTCCTACAAATAACACCCACATTTCCGCAATATACAAATTGACAGAAGGACCTACGGGCTAGTTGGTTGAACATTGCATTTGCATTGTTCTAGAACATATGCAGATCCCTCATTCCATACTTGGGCAATTTTTGGATCGTGCGTTCGTGGCCTGACGGGATGAAAATTAAGTATCTATTGTTCGATGTCCTACAAATAGCACCTAGACTTCTGCAATATACAAATTGATAGGCAGTCCAGGCACTTTTTGGGCTGCAGGATGAAAATTGAGTATCTATTGTTCTGTGTCCTACAAATAGCACCTACAGTTTCGCGATTTACAAATTGATAGCTAGACTTGCGGAGATGCGTCTCTATATAAAGTATGGACATGAGATTTTATAGAGCATATGTGGATCCCTCATTCCATACTTAGGCACTTTTTTAATCGCAGGTTTGCGACTTGGTGGGCTTAAAATAGAGTCTTTATTGTTCCGTGTCCTACAAATAACACCCAGACTTCCGAGATATACAAATTGACAGGAGGACATACGAGATGCTTGTTTGAATGTTGCATTTGTATTGTTCTAGAACATATGTGGATCCCTCATTCCATACTTGGGCACTTTTTGGATCATGGGTTCATGACCTGGCGGGCTAAAAAATAAGTATCTATTGTTCAATGTCCTACAAATAGCATCTAGACTTCCGCGATATACAAATTGATAGGACTCCATGCACTTTTTGGATCGTGGGTTCACAATGTGGCAGGTTGAAAATTGAGTATCAGCTAGACTTGCAAAGATATACAAATAGCACCTAGACTTCCGCGATGTACAAATTAACAAGCAGACTTGTGGACATGAGTCTCTATATAAAGTATGGACATGAGATTTTATAGAGCATATGCCGAGTCCCTATATGGACATGAGTCTCAACATTGCAGTTTCATTGTTTTGTGTTCTCCAAATAGCATTCGGAGTTCCACGATATACAAATTGATAGAGGGACTTAAGGGATGGTAGGTTCAAGTTTGTCATTGTTTACAGATGCTAATCCCTATCAACTATCTAACATATCTAAAAACATAATTTTCAATACTATATTATTAATATTAAATTTTGATATTGCAGAATTTAATTAGACGAGAAAGTTTTTGCAATCTCGTCGAGCGACTGATATAAAAGTTTTCCAACAAACAAGCAATGCATAGTAAACATGTACTTTTAGAAACTATTGACAAGAGATTTTATAGAGCATATGTGGATCCCTCATTCGATATTTAGCCACTTTTTTTATCAGGGGCTCTCAGCTTGGTTGGCTGAACATTGCACTTTCATTGTTCTGTATCTTCCAAATAACACTCAGACTTCTGCGATCTGCAGATTGACAGATGGACTCAAGGGCTGACAGGTTCAAATTTTCCATTGTTTACAGATGGAAATGCCTATCAACTACCTAACATATCTAAAAACATTAATTTCAATACTAAATTATTAATATTACACATTGATATTGCAGAATTTAAGTAGACGATGAAGTTTGTCCATTTTGGTGGACCCACTGATATAAAAGTTTTCTGACAAACAAGAAATACATAGTAAACATGTACTTTTATAAAGTATGGATATGAGATTTTATACAACATATGCAGATTCCTTATTTCACACTTAGGCACTTTTTGGATGGCGGGTTCGCAGCATGGCGGGATGAAAATTGAGGTTTTATTGTTCTGTGGCATACAAATAGCACCCAGAGACCCCGATAAACTATCTAAAAATGCCATTGTTTACAGATGATAATCGCTATCAACTTTCTAACATATCTAAAAACATTATTTTCAATACTAAATTATTAATATTAATTTTTGATATTGTAGAATTTAATTAGACGAGGAAGTTTGTACAATTTGGTCAAGCGACTGATATAAAGGTTTTCGGAGAAATGAACAATACATAGTAAACATGTACTTTTAGAAAAAAACAATATTGTAACTTCACATGTAATCCTCTAACAATTTTGCATGCAACTATTTTCTTTCATGGCAGGACTGGAGCAATAACAAAATCTCACAGAATAACAGATATCGGCCTTGGCAGAAATGGAAAATAACACAACTGCATGTAGACCCATGGGTGCAGGGGTTGAACACTGTAAAGTGCCCCAAATAAACAAGAATAATCCAAAAAAAGGGAAAAAAGAAAATCTCTAACAACCGTTGTTGCACCCCAACCCTGGAAGACCGAATCAAACAAAAGAAAACAACAAGGACCAAATTTTGGCGGGTTCAAAATTGAAATTGTTTAGGGATACTCATCCTTTATAACTTTATCTAAAAACATTATTTTCAAATACCAAATGATTAGTATTAACTATTATTCGTTCATTCAAATTATTCTAGGATATTATTTTTACCAAGTTTAGCAAATAAGCAAAAATGGAAAAGCAACGACCAATTTGAACTTTAAGAGCCTCCTGTTGGTATGATAGGACAATTGCACTTCACACACTATATATTCATTGATTTCAAATTATTTCAGAACAATAATTTGACCAAGTTCATCGATCAAGGAAATCTGTTAAAGCAAGCCACATAGTACATTTGCGTCACAGTGCCATAGAAATTATCAGGCGGATCTGCGTGTCAGCTGGCTAAAAAATTCAATTATATTGTTCTGTGTCCTCTAAAGAACAGTTCAAGTTCCACTGTATATATATTGACAGAAAAAGCAGATAACCAAGAACCAACCATACTTTAAACAGGCCACAAGCAAGTTTCTAGAAACTTCCATAGAGCAGAACCCATCGACCTTTGCACCAAACAATTTGATATACAAAGAAAAGATGTCGTCGCATTCATTTTCTCTTGCATCTGATATATGTTCTCAATAGGAAATAACTGGGGCCATGCGATATATGGGGATTACAAAGATATGGACCAAGTCCAAAAAACATTCATCTGGATGCTGAACAAATATTACAGAGACACATGAGGTATTTTTCATTTCTTGCCAAAGTTTCATATATTTTATTTTTTCTGCTTCTTCAGCTGATATGCGAAATTGCATTGTCCTCATTTAAGATGAATTTTCTCTGTATCCGAAGTTGTCACAGCATGTACACACTTCTTCCCTTTTTCTGTAGATACGTTTCATACGAAAACTCTGCCAACTTAGGAAGCACATTTTGTAACAGAGGCTGGATAACCGTATAATGCATGGTTGTGTTGCCCACTGTTCGGATAACAACATTGACACAATGTCCATATATATATGGAAAGTTTTCACTGCATCACAGACAATCAATCGTATCATCACTTATTAAAGAGGAGGCAGAAGCAACGAAATTGCAGTTTGCACATACAAGCTCAAAGGGGGTCGAGTACACATTGGATGCAACTAAAATACCTTCAACCTGGGAAAGAGATCAAATGGATTAATACATTGAATAATATAATACACAACTGCACCCCCCCCTTTAAAAAAATAAAAAATAAACAGGCGCAAAAAATTGTTGAAGGCTATTTCTATAAGCAAAGTGAGGATGATTTTGTGGATGTATACGCACAACAGTTGTAGAGCTAGCTATTTTATTCATATCCTCTACTATATATGCTCACAACTATGTTACAAATGTTGCCTGGGTTGTCCAAAAGATCCTTTCTCTAGCATCCCTCTTCTTTGTTATATTTTTGAATAGCATAAGTGGAATCTTCCCTCTATGCAATTGTTGTTCTATTGACGAAAAAAAATCTGAATACGTATCGAACAATTGTAGCTGCAACATGGAACACTGAAATATTTTTGTAACTTATCCAACATACATGCAGATGCAAAAGTAAAGGAAAAAACTGAATATGAAAAGTGGTACCATTGCCTTATCGTTGTCCGACTCGCCATCCTTTATATGGAGAATGTGTTCCGAGACAAATTTTCTCTCCAGTGTGACAACAACCCTAATCATTCCGATTGGGTAAATATCAGTGCTCTGTGAAAGCTGGCTGATAGTCGAGTTTGAGATGAAACAATATTCTGAACAAACAACGGGAATTTTTTCCACAATGCTTGTTTCGTTCAGCGAAATAATTCGATCACAATCACCACGGTCATATACTTTTTTGGGAAATATATTAAAGTTTGTAATGGATATCCCATTACGCGGCAATATATTTTCTGCATGTTTCTAGACAAGTTATGGAGGAATAGTCAGTGTCACTGTCATCACGGTGTCCTTGTATGTTATTTCAGCATGCATAATGGATCTACTTTTATTTGCCTTGTCCAAGTAGGTGCTATAGACAACCCTTATGTCCCCGACGAACACTTTTCCACTTTGGCGGTTGTTCAAGGCCTCTATTGCCAGTACCTTGGATGTTACAACTCTAGACCTGATGAAATTTTTTTAACAGGAAAACTAAAGTAAATGGTAGTGTGCTACAAGTACACACATAGTTTTTGATGAACTATGGAGCCATAGTTTTGCAACCACACCTCTTAGTCTATGGAACATGCAACACGTTCGGTGTCTCGCTTGTACTTGTTGATACCTCTTACGAGTTGAAAACCATGTATTGTAGATGGCATCAACATATCCTCCATGCCATAGATGAATATACAGCCCGGGAAATCTGTTTAGTAAACATAGTAAGGGCAAAGAATATGCATCTTTACCTTTGGCCTTGTCGGTCTGCCGATGTCTGGGATGACTGACTGCTCATGGTCGTGTCACTAGTCCAACTTTTTCTTATGCAAGCATGTGTAGATGAACATCAAGACTAAACAAGCATATGCATTGTATATTGTCCATCGGGACAACAAAATAACTGAAAAATTGTATGCATCTAAATTTTTTAACTGAAGTAATGTTTAATAGTAAACAGGGCATGAGCGCGAGGCACCATGGCCAATCTGTATATCGCGAACCCCTGGAAGCCAGGGGAGCAATCTTCAACCTGTTAGCCTAGCACCCGCAATCGAGAAAGTGGGTAACTATGGAATAAGGTAGGAGCAGGACCACATATGTCAAATAGTTAGTTCGCCAACCGACGCATGAAGGAATTTTTAGAAAGAACACTAAGAAGATGAATTAGAAATCAAAAGGGATAATAGATCATGGGAAAAGTAGAAATAGGGAGCATAGAAAGGCCCATTACTGCGAAGTGATTGTTTTCAAGTCTAATATTATATGTCCCCACCTAATTTGTATATTTAATTTACCAACACACTTGCTATACCTTTTAGAAGATTGTACCACAAAATCCTCTACTGTTGCACAGAAGAAGTCATCTCCTTGTCCAAGCAACCTTTTTTTTCCAAGGCAGCAACATCGAAGAAGCAATGGACACGAAGGCAAGTTAGTATGATGATAGATATCTAAAAGAAAAATAAAAATGTCTATTTACCCACCGAAGAGTCCTTTGTCCTATCCAACCATTATGTTTCTTTAAATGCAGCAATGCAGCGCAAACACAACGGACATGAACTAGCTTAGTATGACGCATGTAACCAAAATAACTTACCATATAGGAAGGCACACATCTAGTTTAACATATATACAGACCATAAATGAAATACAAAACAACACAATATGAGACAATAGTACAAGCATCCACCTTTCTATATCCTCTTCAACCACTGCAGTCAAGACTCCCTCCTTTTTGTCAGCTACTCTGTTTCTTTCAATGTGGGAACACACAGAATTCAATCAACATCAATGGAAGCTGGTATTCACCAAAGAATAAGAAATATGTACATAAAACAAAATTGACTCAACGAATAGTCTAGAAAGAAAGAAAAACAAACCTATGCACTTCTCTATCCATCGATGTAAATGTGTAGATTATTTTTTCCTGCCCAAAATATATTACAAGGCAAAAAATATCATGCAATTGCATGGCCACAGATAAACGATTTCTAGTTTTCCCTGGCAATTTATCCAGATATGCCCTTTAACCATGTTCTTTATCCTCTACACAGACTATTGTGCCCACGATACAAGTTCTCAGTTTTTCATGGAAAACTACCCAGACATGCTTCCAGACATGAAAATATAATCTTGCAGAATCTTTGTTGAACATATCATATTTCAAGCACAACACAAATTGTATCATGCACACACTAGTCTATGTAGAGGAGAAAGAACATGCAATGTCATATCCACACATCTGACCATACATGGTTTATAAATATAGCCTGCATACATATGCTTTATTCCAACAAAAAAATAGCGGATATTGTAACTTCACATGCAATCCTCACACAATTTTACATCGAACTATTTTATTTCATGGCAGGACTGGAGAAGTAGTAAAATCTCATAGAATAACAAATATCGGCCTTGGAAAACATGGAAAATAACACAATTGCATGTCGACTCGTGGGTGCATGGACTAAACACTGTAAAGCGCCCCAAATAAACAATAACAATCCAAAAAAAAAGAAAAAAGAAAAGCTCCAACAACCGTCGCAACACCCCAACCCTGCAAGGTCGAATGAAACAAAAGAAAATAGCAAGGAACAAACAAGCGAGAAAGAACTAACAAGTTGAACTGCACCCCCAGGGCCCCAAAGCACAAACCCCACAAAAATAAATTGAACCAGCAACCCATGAACCAGCGAACCAGCAAGAACCACCGAGTCAGTGAACAATATATATGTATCTCCAATGATTACGAAACTGCACCCCAAGCACAGAAGGAACCAGAAACATACAAGGAACATGCAACTACAAATAAGCAAACATTCTACTTGCAAAATTCAAACACTCAACAACAAACAAGGAATACAAAATGAAACTATGGCATCCAAACTTACTCTGAAACAATGAATTGCAAAAGCGCAGGTTGAATCGTGAGCGAAACAACAACAAGCAACAACCAAGAAACCATCGAAGAAGAAGCACTCACCGAACCAGTTAACAATGTATCTAGCTTCAATGGCAGAACAAGGATGAAACATACAATGGCTATTCAACTGGCAGTGGACAAACAAGACTGTACAAATTCACTATAATTGTATAGAAAATTTCGAGGAAAAATGTACTCCGAGAAGCGTATTTACATAAACATTTAAGACTGTCAGGTTGTCTAAGGACCTTGCATATGAAAACATTTAAGTTGTCAAGGGTGTTGGGGGACGTCGCGTCATGCAAACATTTACGCTGCTGGGCCTATTTAGGCATCTCGGAATAAGTGTCGATACATTTCAACAAATATACATCCACCAAAGACGCTATATACTTTGGAATTCTCAATCACTACAAAGCTTGGATATCAAAACAATTCAATATGC
Source organism: Picea engelmannii (assembly GCA_009831015.1). Lineage (NCBI taxonomy): Eukaryota > Viridiplantae > Streptophyta > Pinopsida > Pinales > Pinaceae > Picea > Picea engelmannii. The sequence continues at coordinate 756,607 of ML785264.1, forward strand.
TTAGTACACATCGAAAACTACGGATATATTCGGCTAGTAGAAAATGCTAATACAAACATTCAAATTAATGCTAGCATTAATCAACCTTCAACCAATATAGAGGAAAAATATTGTCTATGAGAAAAACTTTGGATATGTTTCCATATAGTACATTGGGAATAGCGAAGCCGGTAATAAGACCTCCAATCTCTTATACAATCATAGCAGTACATATATGTTATATGCTTTTAATTCCATAGCTCCAACAATAGGTATTGTGCAAATATTCCGGGTCAAAGGACAAACTAATATGTAGTCAATGCATTATCGATCGCTATAATCCCTCTATGCCTATGGCAAGGACTAATAACAACATTAACAACTAGTTGATTAGAATCCCAACAAATTAAATAATGGTAAAATTGTGTAAAATTATAATGTGAGTTTAGGCATTAATATATAAAAAAAAGTGTTAACCGTTGGTTGATTAGAATCCCAACAAATTAAGTCATGGTAAAATTGTGATATGAGTTAAAGAATTAATATATAACAAGAGTGTTTATATATATATATATATATATATATATATAACAAACTTAGTATTTAGATGAAGCCATTTATCATAAATGCAATAGTACTGGGATCTTTTAATCATAAATGCATGAAATCATTTGATATTTACATGAATGCATTTACCAGGGGAATTATTAAGTATAATGAAATTAGGTAAAGATTAGGGTTAATATTATTCTTATTAAAATTAAAATTAGGGTTAATTTATATTATACTTTGTGTTATTTGTATTTGGATTTAGTTTATAATAATAAGATAATAATAAATAAAAATTTGAATTTAAAAAATTAAATTTTAATCATAATAATAATTTAATAATTTTAATTTAATTTAATGTATTATTTTATTAGTATATTAATGTTTTTATATATAGTAATGTATTTATTAATGCATTAAATTTATTATTAATATATTACTTTAATAATATATTAATACTTTAGTAATGTATTAATTAATAGTGTACTAATGCATTTTATCATTAATATTTTAAATTAATGTATTATTTAATTAATCATATTTGGATTTATACATTATATTAATTATATTAATGTAATAATGTTTTATTAATGTATATTGTAATTTATTAATTAAATAATATTATAATAATGTATTACTATTTTAATAGTGTATTATTTTATTAGTGTATTAATACTTTATTTTAATCCATTTGAATCATTTTCTAATCTTTAAGAAAGATTGTAAATTTGTAAATATATTTAACTTTGAAAAATATTGCATTTTTTTTTTATATTTAGATTTTAAAAAATATTTATTAATGAAATAATATGAATAAACTATATTTTTAGGTTTGTAGATTATATAACTATTTGTTAGTAAAATAATTCTAATAAAATATATTTTAAGTTTTTTATATAAGTAAATGAAAATATTCAAATAATAATAATAATAATTACATCAAATAAATAAGAGATTAAGTTCAGAATTTAACATTATTAAATAATTATATTATTTATTTTTTAATAATAAAAAGTGTTTAATGAAAATCAAATGTCTAATAAAAATATATTATATAGGTTCAAAGTTCCTATATTTTTCATAAAGGAAACACTTTGTTAGATTTGTTTTTTAAACTTCTTCAAAATTTCCTTTTCATAATGTGTCGAAAAAAACTCAATCTTGTTATGTGATGAACATGTCGTGACATTTCACTCTAGCAAACAAAACCATAAGTTACAACGTGATTAATATAGTAATGTTGCAATGTGTCGAACATAGTAACATCGCATAGTCACAAGCATAGTAATGTTGAAATATGTCGAACATAATAATGTTGCAATCTGTTGAACATAGTAAAATCGCAATGTAATGAACATAAACTAACATCACAATTTGACGAACATAGGAATGTCATCCCAATGTGAAAAGTTACGTTGCAATCTGAGGAACATTTACAAATTTCACAATGTGTCGCACATCGTCTTCACGTTCTAGTGTGATGAACATTTCCTTATGTTTGTATGTGACACACATATCCCAACATCAGTATGTGATAACATTTCCAAATGTCACAATGTGTCGAACATAGAAACATTGCAATCTACGAAACATAGTAATCTCGTAATGTGATGAACATATATGAACGTCACAATGTGATGAACATATATCTGAATCGTAATGTGACAAACATATATGATTATTACAATGTGATGAACATAGCCCTATCATCGTAGTATGAAAAACACTTCCATGTCCTCGCAATGTGATGAATATAAATGAATGTCATAATGCGATTAACATTTCCTTGTCATCGTAACATGATAAACATTTCCCTACTATCGCAATGTGACAAAAATATATGCCGATTGCAATGTTAAGAAGATAGCCCTATCATCGCAATCTGACGAACAAAACGTTATCATCACGATGTGACAAACATAAATGTATGGCACAATACGATGAACCTTTCCCTATCATCACAATGTGACGACATATCTTCACGTTGCAATATGAAACCCATATCGTGACGTCACATTGTGACAAAACTTTTTAAACGTCGCAATGGGATGATCACGTTGCAATCTGATGAACATAGTAATGTTGCAATCTACTGAACATAGTAACATCATAATGTGATGAAAATAGATTAACGTCATGATTTGACTAACATAGGCATGTCATCCCAATGTGGATAGTTATGTCACAATCTGATGAATAATTACAAATGTTGAAATCTGATGCACATCGTCTTCTTGTCACGGTGTGATGAATATTTCCTCTCGTTTCTATGTGGACCACATATCCTGAAGTCACTATGTGATAACATTTCCATACGCCGCAATGTGTCGAACATGGAAACGTTGCAACCTACCAAACATAGTAACATCACAATGTGAAGAACATATATGGACTTCGCAATGTGACGAACATATATGGACTTCACAATGTGACGAGCATATGTGTTGATCAGAATGTGACGAACATACATGTCGATCAGAATGTGACAAACTTATCCTTATCGTCGCAGTGTGATGAACACTTCCTTGTCGTCGCAATGTGATGAACATTTCATTCTCATCACAATGTCACAAACATATACGTCGATCATCATGTGTTGAAGATATCCTTGTTGTCACAATCTGACCACATATCTCTTTCATCACAATGTGACAAACATAAACATATTTCACAATGTGACGAACATTGTCCTATCGTTGCAATGTGAAAACATATCCTCACATTGCAATATGACACACATATCCTCATGTTGCATTGTGACATACCTTTCCAAATGTTGGAATGGGATGAAAAAAACCCATTCTCGCAATGTGATGTATACAACCTAACGTAATCATGTCACAAACATAGACCAACATTGCAAAAGATGAACATTCCTTGATGTCACAATGTGATGAACATAACCTTACAATGTCATGTGACGAATAAAAGTTGGTGTCATAATGTGAAAAACAAAATGTAATGTTGCAATGTGATGAACAAAACATAATCAATATTGCAATGTAGTAATTCCAAAAAAATAGTAATGTTATAATGTGATGAACATATGTGAACGTCATAATGTGACGAAGATATAAGTTGATCCTAATGTGAAGAACATATATGACGATCACAATGTGATGGACATAGCCCTATCCTCATAGTATGATGAACACTACCTTGTCATCGCAATATGATGAACATTTCTCTTTCGTCACAATGCGATGAACATTTACGTGGCGTCACAATGTGACAAAACCCAATTTCACAATGTGACATAACCTAATGTCATCACAATGTGACAAAATCTAATGTCGCAAAGTGATAAACAAAACATAATCACCATTGCAATGTAGTAATGTCATAGTAAACTTTTGTTAAACATAATCAACATGGCTCACCGTAATCATATCCACATGTTCAACCAAGGTGAGCCTTCGGAATGGTCAACCATAATAAACCCCAATGAACCATATTGAACCATGCTCATGGTCAACCATGGTTAATGACAATTAGCGTATTAATACTTTAATACTTTAATAATGTATTATTAAAGTATTAAGGTCAATGTATTACTACTTTATTAATATTTTAGTAATGTATTTATGAATGCATTTAATGAATTAAATGTTATTTGTTTTATGAATGTAATAATGTATTATTAATGTATTAGTTAATTAATACATTGCATTACACACTAATGTAAATTTTTATTTTTATTTATACATTACATTAATGAATAATGTATTATTTTATTCACGCATTAATATTTTACTAATGTGTTAATGTATTAATAATTTAGTAATGTATTTTTTTAAATGCATTAATGTATTAATTAATTAAATTAATAAATTCCAATATATATTAATGTATGAATGCCATTCATAGTCATGACTATGAGAAACGATGATCATGATCAACTATAATCAACCATGGTCATTTTCAATAAATGTATTCATTTTAGCTAAATGTATTAATATACAAATTAATTAATACATTTACATTATTAATGTATCAATCAATTAATATGATACATTATAAAGTAATGTAAATTAATACTTTAAATA